>JAKSZT010054302.1:60711-177268 GCA_026826555.1 Tolypeutes matacus | reverse complement strand
GGCACTTAGGGGAGAGCTGAGACAAATCTGTCGATGACTCCAGTGTGAGGTGGAGATGACAGGGACCTCAGAAAGGTGCTGTGTGAGTCATGGGGATTGGGAGAAGGGAGCCAGCCCCCCCCCCCCCCCATGGAGTTCCTGGAGGCTCTGCCCTCGGGGACTTCTCAGTCTTCAGGGGAAATAGTGGTAGAATGGAAACACAAAGGCAGCCTGTGATGAGCCTCCCAAGAATGCCCCAGACAAAGGACTGGAGGAATTCCAAGGTCGAGAGGGGCCACTTCTGTGTGGGGCGAGAAGGGAAGCTGCAGAGAGGAAGGAGCACATTGCAGGTTTGGCCATCCAAGCAAGCATGTGCTGGGAAGCACATTTAGTGGATAATTGGGGGTTAATTAAAAGTGTCAAGATTGCTCAGTGTAATTTGAGAGCCACCTAGTCCCTGATGGCTGTGGGATCTTGCCTGGCCAGTGACACTGAAGAGCCTCACTCTCCAAACCTGGCAAGTTCTGGCAGCGCCCAGGGGCAGATATAGGTGCCCGAAGAAGAGCTAGCCGGCTCTGGCAAGCTCCATTTGGGGAGTTATCCAGGCCTGGGAGTAGGGCCGTCAGAGAGGCGCATTCTGTGGGGCTGCTTGTTGAAAGGGCTCATAAGGGTAGATGAAAGAGGGTCCTCTTTATTTTTAAACTTCTTAATCTGAGGGGTTAGAGATGGGGCAACTTCTCTCTTGTAGGGTGAAGGATGCATGTTAATCACAGCCTGCCTTTTTCATGCTCTTGCTCCAGAAAAAAACAAAACAAGCATCTGTTCTTTTAAAGAAGAAAAGCACACTCAAAAAATGCAGCATTGCTGTGTTGCCTGGTGGGGTATGGCTAGGAACCAGGATGGCTGTGCTTTCTTCACTTCCTCTTCTAGCTAATCCTTCAATCAAGTACTCGAGGCAGCCCTTACCAGCCTGACATCTTTATTTCAAAAGGAGAGGAGGGGTTGGTTGTTGTTTTCCTCTGAGCCTGGCCCTACCCTTCCCTTGGAGGGAGAGAAAGAGAAACCCAAAGCAAAGGAAAAAGAAATCCCTGACAGCTTCCTTCCAAGCCTCAAGTTCCAAAAATATTTAGAATAACAAAATCTGTGTATCATCTTAATTAAACAAACATCCTAATTTGCTGAGCATAAAACAGCATCTCTGCCTGGGGCAGGAAGTGCATTTTTCCTTTGTGCAGTCCCAGCAAGTCACTGCCTCCTTGCCTTAACCCTTGATGCGCTGAGCCCTTGGGCTTAAATCCTCTGGTGACAACAAAACCGAGTCTTGGCTGCCCCCTGGATTTATAGGATCCCATTTTTTAGAGCTGGGATTTAGAGTGGGGTAGAGGAAAGAATGTGGGCTTTGCAGCTAGTTGTGACCTTGGGCAAGTCACATAACCTCCCCGAGCCTCAGTTTCCTCATCAATAATATTGAATTCATGATACCGACCTTGTGGGGTTAGATGTGAAAACTAAAAGAAATAAAGGTATGTAAAGGGCCTGATAGTGGCTATGTAGACGGTTTTAAAGAAAATATGCTCAGCCTTAATTCCCTGGGTTGTCAGGTGAGGAAACGGGGGCCATGGAGGAGTGACTCAAACCTGCATTTTCTGGCTCCTGGCTCAGTGCTCTATCTCCTCTAAAAAGGTGTGTGTGTGCAGTGCTTCACTGTGAAGCCCATGTGGTGAAGACACAGGTGGTCCTTAGGTCCATCTGCTGAGGCTTTTGTATGCACTTGGTGATGAGCTGGTGCTGAGGGCCTTGGTACAGGGCCCTGGTCAGGGGCAGACTGAGCAAACTGACTGTGGTTTTAGTTCTAAAACATGATTTCCTGTGATCTAGGAGATAGCCAGGGGGTGATGTGTAAAAAGTATTAGACTTCAGTGTCTGGAGACCTGGATTTTGCTCTGGCTCGAGTTGAGGGAGTGTTTGATTTGGTAGAAAGTGCCATATCACCCTACAAAGATAGGCATCGGTCTGTGTTCCTATGAATTATGTGTGAGAGTGCCTAGAAAACTGAAAAATGAAGTTCATTGTAATTTCTCCAAGATGCCTCAGTTTCTTAGGCATGCGTGTACCTCATTGGTGGGAGTGTACACTGTACAGCTCGTTTTCGCAGGTCATTTGGCAATATCTGTCAAAGCGTATTTCTTTTGACTGCATTCTAGGAATTTACCCCATGGATATACTCAAAGGGCAAAAGGAAATGTCTGAGGATATTCACTACAGCATTGTCATTGCAAAAGACAGGAAGCAAGCTAATTGTCCCTCAGAAGGGTCAAATGATGGTACAGCTCTCCAGTGGAAATCATTGCAGCCCTTAAAAAAATGAGGTCAATCTGTATGTACCAACATTGAGCTTGCTCTCCATGATATGTCTAAGTGGAAAAAACCCAACTTGATGCAGAGTCTTCCTTTTTGTGTAAATCATGGCATGTGCACTCTGCTACTGTACATGGGATATTTCAAGAAAGATACTGAGACACTGGTAATAGTGGTTGTCTCTAGAAAGGACCCAGGGGGCAGTATTATTTTTCACTATTATATACCCTTTTATATATATTGCCTTTGTTTTTTTTTGTGTGTGTGTCTAAAAATATATATACATTGCCTTTGAATAATCATACATGCAAAAGTTAAATTTTTCTTATTTTTCTTTTCTATAAGTGGGCTGGCTGACCACTTTTGTACATCTCAACTCCAAAATGCATTGCTCTGAATTTCAAATCTTTTTCCTTACTGACTGTTTATCAAATGCTTACTGGGTGCAAAGAAGTAGGAAGGTCTTAAAAATGGACTGACTCGCTCCAAGGAGCACTTTGGGTCCGGTTTTCTTCTCCATGATGTTACCAACATCCCCAAAGTAACCCCTGAAACGTCTCCTGATCCGCTCCCTTGTATTCTGGGAGATGGTAGATGATTTTTTTTTTTTTTTTTTTTCTGTTTGAGAAAAGGAAGCCACATACGTGTCTGGAAAGTATCCCGTGATTCCTTTTTTTTTTTTCAAGATTTTATTTATTTATTCATTTATCCCCCCCTTGCTGCTTGTGCTCGCTGGGTCAGCTAACCACGCCGTGCGGGCGGGCTTGCCTTCACCAGGAGGCCCTGGGAACCGAACCCGGGGCCTCCCATATGGTAAACGGGAGCCCTACTGATTGAGCCACAGCTGCTTCCCTCTGTGATTCCTTTTTTGCCCAGTTTCCCACAGTTCCCCTGGCTCCAGGTCATATGCTGTCCTTTCATGGGTAGCTGCCTCCTGGATAATGAGGCCTTCACTCTCTTGGGTCTTCTTTTTTAAACTTGGGGTACTTGCCTATGCCCCTTCCTCCTCCATCCCCAGTTGTCCATCAGACATCTGGTCTGTGGTTTTTATTTAGTAATAACAGTGGAAAAGCCAAATTCTTGGGACAGTATGATCAGGGGGGTGTTTTGAGTTGGCGGTCCTGAGCACCTACCTTCTCAAGGAAGACCATCTTAGCCTGGGATGATGTGGGTAGTAGAGGAGCTGCCGGCTCTGCTCATTGCCAAGCCCAGCTCTTGTCACTAGAGAGGTCAGCTGAAGACCCAGCCAGGCAGCCTTAGGGTCCTGAGCAGGCCTACCTCACCAGCACGAAACGAGCTGGGTTTAAAAATGGGCCTGCTACCACATGGGTAGGTGGTTTGAAGACTGGGTTCCCCTCTGCCCCCTATCTGCTCTTGTGCTTAGATGGCACTCCCTATTTGGAGGAATGAGGGAGCTACCCTCTTGGGGCTGATGTGTAGCTCTTTAAAAAGCAACTGAGCGGGGGACGGATGTGGCTCAAATGGTTGGGCGTCCGCCTGCCATATGGAGGGACCTGGGTTCCATCCCCGGGACCTCTCGGTAAAATAAAAAAAAAAAAAAATATATATATATACATATAGAAGGCGCATGGGCTGCCAGGCTCTGTGTGCCGGTGAGCCACCAGGCTCCGGGAGCCATGCAGCAAGATGACTACGTAACTGGAGAGAGACGCAGGGGAGAGACAAGACGAGATGCTCCGAAAGCCCTGAAAGCCAGGAACCAGGGTGGCGCAGGTGGCAGAACACCTCTCTCCTACATCAGAGGTCTCCAGGATCGAATCCTGGTGAAGACTGGAGGAGGAGGATGAGAAGAGATGGCAGGAAACAGACACACTGAATTGCCTGGCGAATGGACACAAACAAAAAAAAAACAGCAAATGGGGAAGGGGGGTTTTAAAATGGATAAAGTAAATAAATAAATCTTTAAAAAAAAAAAAAAGCAACTGAGGGCTCTCTGCCTAGAGGGGCCTGCACCAAATCTTGGTGTGTATTTCAGTCTTTCTCCCATTTCTCAGCAAGCCCTGTTATTTCTCCCATTTCCTAAGTAAGTACTTTTTACTGGCCTAACTAAACTGGCATGTTCATAAATTCTTTTATGCATCATAGTCAAGAACCTAGAAGCATCCAGCGCTTCTCCGTCTTCACCTCCTCACTGGCCATATCTCACCACTGCCAGCTGCACTTCTGGCTCCTCTCTGAGCACGCCTGCACTGTCGTGATTGTCTGTTGGCTCCCTCCTGCCCCGTTGCCCGGCTGGGTGCTCCCAAGCCAGCCTGATTGCCCAGCTCTCTGCCTCTCCCTTAGTGCCTGGCTGGGCCTCCTCAGCTGCAGCTGCTGTCTCTGGTTGCCCCCACAGCCCTACCTTTCCACTGTGACCCACAAGACTTTCTGTCTTCCTGCAGATTCTAGAGGAGTAGTGTAGCTTGCCATTGCCTGCACTGCCATCTTGGAACTCCCAGATTTCCTTTTAATAATCCCCTAATTTTACTTCTGTTTTCCTTGAAAATTGTTATAAATATATAATAAAAAATAACTATGGAAAAAAAAAGTAGCTGAGACCTCTGCTGGAATTACTCAGCCCTCATTCTGAAGACTAGTTTCTCAAGCCTAGGTGGTTCAGCACCCGGGAAGGGACACAGCACCCATGCCTGCACATGTGGGTGCAGAGAAGGCGCTTGGCTCCCCCAGCCTCAGGCACAGGCCGAGTTTCTCCCCAGGCTGTTGTTCCAGCTCTCAGATCAGTGCCTCTAGCGGCTGTGCTCTTCTCTACCCATCTGCCACCCACCACCCAGCAACCCTCACACTGGCTCGAGGGAGCTTTGAAGGAAGGGTGCGGCTTCCTGCCTGCACAGGTTGTGCTGAGGCATGTGGAGAGCGAGTCACTTCCTTGGTGCTTCTCCGAGGACCAGTACCTGTGAGAGGGAGGACCTTCTCGGGTCCCTGTGGTCTTTCTGTACACTCTAATGCATTGAGGAAGCTGTAATCTGATCTCTCTCTCTCTCTTTGAGGCACTGGGGCTGGGGATTGAACCTGGGACCTCGTATGTGGAAAGCTGGTGCTCAACCACTGAGCCACGTCAGCTCTTCTGAGTTGGTTTTTTCGTTTGTTTGCTTGTTGTTTGTTCTTTCGTTTTTAGGAGGCACCGGGAACTGAACCCGGGACCTCCCATGTGGGAAGGAGGTGCTCAGCTGCTTGAGCCCATATGCTCCATCTCTCTCTTCTCTCTCTTTTAGCAGATTGTCACTGACCGAAAGGGCATTTAACATTTACATTTGGGGGATTTTGGCCTTAGGGCTGTTTTGTTTTGTTTTATTTTTCTTCTTTTCCTTTTAACCCTAAGTCTAAATGTTGTCCTGCTTCCAAAAAAAAAAAAAAAACCACACAAATAACACCAATTTAAAAAAAACCAACTCTTCCTGAATGTCAGAGCTGGAAAGAATCTTAGTGATGTTTTTGTTTTTAATTTTTAAATTAGAGAGTCATTTGTCCGAATTCATGCTGTGTGCATTGGTAGAAGCCTTGGCCCCTGGCTTCACTCAGCCCCAGTGCCTTTCTCTAAATCACACAGCTGCTTTGAAAAATGTCTTTAAACTGTCATCACCCCTTTCTTCACCTTTATGTACTGTCTAGCCAATTAACACATACTTAGCTCCTTTAATCTTTCTTCAAAAATCTGTTCTCCCACCCCCTTAATCTTTTTCTTTTTGGAGGAATGGGAATGAGAGAGGGTTAAGGAAAGGGATGGGAAGTGTTTTGGGTATCTGAGCTTTTTCCAGTTGCACAGGGCCACTGAGGCAGAAGGTTCCCACAGCTCAAAAATCACTATTTCCCGGAGCGGGTGTAGCTCAGTGGTTGAGGGTGTGCTCCAGTACCCAGCAGGGTGGGCCATTTAGAGAGCTGCATGGGCTTCCCACTGTCCTTTAGCCAGCGCTGATTTCTAATAACCTGAAGTCATCTAATGATGTCTTGGGTGGCTACAAGCTGGTGGCTTCTGAGTGTGTGTTGATCAATTTGTTCTATTTTCCATACTACGCCTGAAGAAGAGGTAACAAAAGAGCTTTGGGATCAGGCAGAGCTGATGGAACTGTTAGTCTGTAGGCTGATTAGTGTTGCCTCTTTGAGCCTTAGTTTCCCCATCGGCAAGCATGGAGGTGCCTATATTTTGACCATCAGAAATGTATGTAAAGTGAGTCAGTCTTCTGCCTCCTCCCCTCCCTCTTCCTTCTTTTCTTCATGTTATCATCTACTGTCTGTCCTCAGGTAAGAAATAGTATGTCCAAGTTTTAAGGATTCTAAATTTGTCCAACAAGCCTCTTTTTTTTTTTTTTTTTTAAAGATTTTATTTATTTATTCATTTATCCCCCGCCTTGCTGCTTGTGCCCGCTGGGTCAGAACCACGCCGTGCCGGTGGGCCTGCCCCCACCAGGAGACCCCGGGAACCGAACCGGGGGCCTCCCACATGGCAAACGGGAGCCCTACTGATTGAGCCACAGCCGCCTCCCAAAGCCTGACTCTTGATAACAAGGTGCTGTGACTGATGACTGAGAAACCCTCTGGAAGACTCCCCGAGCTTTAAGGCTGAGGTTTCTGAGGGCTGCAACTTTTGCATCCTTCTTACCATACAGTACACTTCAACTTGTTACAGGGCTCTAAGCATTTAAAAAAAAAAGAGAAAGAGAGAGAAAGCACCTTTATTTAGATTGTCGATGTTCAAAAGCCATGGCGTTTCCTGTGTTTTGCATTAAGTTACTGGGTTGGAGAAGGCAGCTTCCTCTGTGATAAAGAACGAGGCGTTTGTATGGGTTTGGGTGCCCTAATCTACCTGGGCCAGAATGGGGGAGAAGATGTTAGAGCGCACAAGGCTGGGAGGACCTGGAGGGCAGAGGTGGATGGAGTCTGTCTTCACCTGTGTCTGCACCGTCTCCACTCCCCTCTCCCCCACGCGGCTTAGTTTGCAGGTCTCACTGGTCTCTGCTTTTAAGTCTGCAGTGTGGGGGCCCAGACAACCAAAAACTTTTGAATGCCGTTTGGTGATCTCTCCATTTTATAGAAAACTCATGCTTAGTACTTGCTTGGGAATCTCTGGGTAGAGAAAGATGGTGGTAAGGAAACATTTTAAGGTTTTAAAATTTATATATAAATTTACATATTTATTTTTATATACATTTAATTTAAGAGCCACCTACTGAGTGTGAGGAAATTGTCCCCCAGTTTCTCCCCCAAGTCATTCAACAGAAACTCCTTGAATTCCTGCCCTGTGGCCAGTACTGCACTGGGGGAGGGGGGCAGGCCTCACTGGGGATGGTAGAGAGCCAGACGGTCTGTCCTCGGGAGCCTTACCATCTTAGCAGGCATCTGGACACTGAGAGAAAGAATTGCCTGGGGGGAGGAGGGGAGCAGCGAGCGGGAAGGGGGAAGGGAGAAGGCTTAGGGAAAGAACCCTGGCCTGGGACTTAGGAGGTCTTAGGGCAGCCTTGCTGAGTACCCGGCGCTATGCCAGTGCTTCTACATGAATTATCTCGTTTAATTCTCACCACATTCCCAAGAGGTAGGAGATTATCCCCATTTTACAGATGAGGATGCTGAGCTGGGATTAAACTGAGGTGCTTTGACTCCAGAACCCTTGTTCCTAACCTCTGTTCCTTCAACCACCTGTGTGACTGTGTAGCTGCCCTTCGCCCCTGGACTTGCTTACATTTCCTCAGGCATCACGAGGGCTTGGACTGGCCCCTGAGGTCGTCCCCCTCGCAGGTAGTTGAGGAGTAATAGAATGAACAGAGCCTTGGCCCCAAAAGAAGGGGGCCTCGTGTTCCATGGTGCAGTTGGCTGCTTAGAGCCGGGTTGCCAGCTGGAGAGTGTTGCTTTGGCTACTGACTTCACTTTTAACCCCAGCAGGCCGGTTTTCAAATGTGTGTGGCTGGTCATAGGAAGGGCAGGTGAAAAGATCCTGGCCGGGCCCGGCGTGAACGCAGGCCCTGGGAGAGGACCTGCAACTAGGCCTGCCTGCTGTTGCTGTCGTGCTCATTGGCCAGCTGGCCAGAGGCCTGCCTCCACCTCCACTAGTGGGCTTTTCGTGACATCAGCTCGCTGCAAACTGTTGTATTCATTTATTCTCTCCTTCCTTTCTCCATCAGTCTGTATGTTGAGTAGTGATTCAGCTTACTTTCGTGCCAGGCACTGGGCCAGGGGCTGCTGGTGTTCTGCCAGATACAGAGTGCTGGGAGCCCAGGGGAGTGGCACAGAATCTAGGGAGGCTTCCTGGAGGAGGCAGCATCAGAACTCTTTGCAGGGTGTAGGAGCTGGGGCATTGTTCAGTCGCTCAGACTCCAGCAGAGTTCTGTTCAATGGTGTTTCAGGTCTGTCAAGATCCTCTGAATCACATGTGCTGGTAAAAGGTGTCCTTTCCTCCTTAGGAGCTTCCTGCCCCTACTCTGCACACAGCAGCAGCCCAGGATGGACCACTAAGATCTGTTTCCCTGTGCATTTTCTTGGGAGATGTGGGAAACCCTCTGGGTTTCCATTTTGTTTACCCTGCTGAGCCCCAGTTCTTAACCTGCTGGGATTCTTCCTGTGCTCCCTGGCTGGTGGTCAACAAGCTGTTCCCAGCTGAAGGACTTGGGATGAGATTTTTCAGGAAGTGTCAAGAGAATCTTAATTATTACTGGAATCAATTCCCCTTTTAAAGTTAAAAGCGGGGTGGGGGGGTGGCGGGGTGTTTATAGCACAAACACAGAAATAACAAAACTAGCAAGAAACAAATTTGCTCTTTTCTCTGTCCACTGCTTGCATTTTTCTGGTTTCCTGCCCATGTAAATACGTCTTTTACAAAACTGGTAAGCGGAACACAGATGCTGTTGTGTATTCTGACTTATTCACTTAGTTCTATAATACAAACTTTCCTATGTTGCAACAGTTTCCATATTTATAATTTTAACAGCCATGCTATAGTACATTGAGGGGAAAACCATTATTTACATTGCCAGAAAGTTCCATGGGCTTTATTGAGTCTTTTGGAAATTCATTCACCCGGCAAATATGTCCTGAGTGCCTGTTCCAGGGAAGAAACTGCTAGGTGGCCAGGATACAGATGAATGAGATGTTACAGGCCCAGTCCCCAAGGGGTCCACAGTTTAGACCCAGGAAAAAAAATCACGGTATTGTGGGTTGTAGTAGAGGTGGGCTTGGAGAGAGTGGCAGCTCAGAAGCGCAGTTTGAGTTGATGGAAAGCAGGTATAAATGCTTTGTCACTAGTGGCGATACAGCTTAGGACATAATGCAGACCTGGGAGGTCGTTTTGGGCTCCTCAGAGGGAAATCTGCAGCCTGTGGGTTCTTTTCCACCCCCATCTCTCCTGCCCCCCATGTATGTGCCATCCGAAGGGAGTGCAGTTTTTCCCTGTCATAGCAGTAGGGGCGCCCCTGCCTCCCTCTGGTCTGTGTCTGTGCAGCTACAAGGCCTGAGCCAGAAAACACATTGTGAGGGACCCGAGGCCTCAAGGGGTTTTGTCAGCAAGGAGGCTCAGGGAACAGGGTGGGGCCTGGAGAGGGATGGGGTGGGGGGTGGTCCCCAAAGGGGACCCTGGCAGCAACTTGGTCTCTGCTGTCCTGTCTCCCCTTTTTCCTCCCCCTAAATGGTGGGTGAATTGTAGTAACAAGTTGCAACAGTTTAGTTTTGTTGTAAAGAGGAAGTTTCAGAATCTTAGTGGTGACTTTTGAGCAGATAGATGTTTACAGCAGGGGATATGTTTGGGCAGAAGATGACTTGGTCCAGGGAATAGAAACTGGAATGCACCAGCTGTCCTTGCTCTAGTATTTTTTTTAATTCCAGGTAAATGACTTCCTGTTTGTTCACTTGTAGGGTGTTGGGCTTCCCTCTTTATGGGCCCCCTTCTATCCCAGTTCCCCACCACCCCAGCTCCCAAGTCATGTGAGTCTGATTCGAATTCTGCCATCTTCCTAGAGAGCAGGAGAGAAGTCATTTGGGAAGGAGCCAAAGCCTTATCACCCCCCCCACCTTGGGAATGAAGACACTGGGGCGGGGCCACAGATGGTCCCCAGGAGGCTTTAGTGTCCTGCACGTGTTTCCCCTCTTGCCAACCTTGCTTCCTTTCTCCAGTAAGGATTTAGATCAGTGGTCACTGTAGCCCTTGGGTTTGAGGTTTGACTTGGAGAGCTTCTGACATGATCCTCAATCTCCCTCCCTTTATTAAATACACACTTAAAAAAGAAAGAAACATCCTAAACCATAACCTTATTTTTTACATACTGACTTATCTATGCAAAATGTAACTGGGATTCCAGCACTTGGTAGATCGTAATGGTCATGGATAGTCAAGGGCAGATCCTTGTCTTCGTTATTTACCTTCCATCTCCTTATTTATACTGCTGCTCGATGGTGATTATATGCTGGAGATGATCTTTTAATTGATACTGTTTTTAATAATTTACTCTTATATTAGAGGAGGAGGGAATGGGTACAAGGGATGGAGTTAGACAAAGGAGAAGGAGGAAGCAGGGTGTGAAGGGAGTGGGTGACTTTGGAAGCAGCAGCTGGGTTTAAGTCCTGTTTTCCTCAGTTTATTTATTCATTAAGTATGCATTAAACGTGGGCTGTGTGCTAGAGACTATTCTAGGTGCCGGAGCTATCTGGTTGAATAAGACAGACCAGTCCTTGCAGGTTACATTCTAATGGGGGGAGCCAGGCAGCAGTCAACCAGACAAGTCAAGATGGTGCTCCATGCTGTGGGGACCAGAACACAGGGCCCGGGCCCGGGGAGAAGCGAGGGGGATGTGTGAGCAAAGCCTCTCTGATCCAGGATCATTCCACCGGAGACTTGAAGGAACCCAGGGAATGAGCTGTGCACGTATAGCTCTGAGGGAAGAACCCTCCAGGGACTTTCTCCTTTGCTAGCTAACTGCTTTGAACCCCCGTTTCCTCATCTGTAAAATATGGCTAATAACAACAGCCTTATCTCCGTGTTCCTCGGGGAGTTAAAGTATGGAAGGCACTCAGCAGAGGGTCTGGTTCATGCTGGATCCCCAGTAAGTGTGAATTCCTCTCCCCTCCCCTGGCTGGCAGGAGCGCCTTTTCCTCCTCCACTCTCATCCTCTCCACTCCCAAGTTCCACTCCTGGTCAAAGCACATCACTCCCTGGGACCTTGGGATGGACCTGGAGCAGGAGTGCACTGCCTCTGCCCAGCTCCCAGGTTTCTGTGCCTTCCTCCAGGGGTGGTCACAGCCCTCCACCCAGGGGTCCACTTGGTTCTCTTGTGGCCAAGTGTTCTTGGAGATGGTTCCTCCCCTCTGATGAGCCACAAGTAATGCTTTTACCCTAACTGGGAGTAACAATTGAAGAAAACTTGTGCGGGACCATAAACTAAAAGCGGCAGTCGCTGGCCACAGTGTTGAATGGCAGCCAGTTACAGCTTGCCTTGCTAACGACTTCGCTTATGTCAACACTCCTGCGGTGCCCTGGTAATGTCTGAGCTCTCCTCTGCTGGCTTACTTGCTGGGCTGGCTTCCCCTATTAGAGGGTTCATGACTGGGACCCTTGCCCATTCTTGAGAACTGGGTGAATATATTCATACTTGAATGCATCTGAGAATGAGTGGGGTTGAACAGACCCAGCAATCCACAGAGTCCCCCCAGCCTCTGTGGCTCTCCCTACCCCCTACTCTCTTACTCCTTCCTCCAGCTCCAACTGGGGGTAGTTCCACTTTAAGCCTCCTGTGGTTTAGATAATGGATAATGGACTGAGGGTCTGGCAGCGAGCCCTGTCCTGCCGCATACCAACTCTAACCTCAGGGGAGGCACTGTCCCCTGGAGCCCCGGTGAGGTCACTACTCTGTTCCTTGGCTTGGTGTGATCTTGGGCAGATCACTTCATTTCTTTGGGTTCTGAGCCTTGACTGGGATAATGCTCCTAAGCCTAGTATTTAAGCAGATAGGCAGGGGCTCTGGAGTCTGTCCTCATGCCCAAATCCCGATTCTCTTCACCTGCCAGCTCTTTGACCTTGGGCAAGTCTTGTAACTGTGCCTCAGTTCCCGTATCTATGGAATGAGGAGTATTAAGAGGAGCTATCTCCGAGGGTTTGGTGCTCAGTACACTTGTGTTTTATTTATGCACAATTGTCCAGAACGATACCAGGCTATTTTGATCTGTTTTTTAAAAAACCTGTTTTTATTTTTTAATCCTATCACTTTTTAAAGTTTGAAGGCACATTCAGATTATTGCAGTTAAAGTTTCCCGAGAGGGTGACAGTATTAGTGTTCCCATTTTATAGCAGGTAAAATTGAGAGTCAAAGAACCTAAGTGACTTGCCCCAAGTGGCAAGCGAGAGCTCCAAGTGCCCCTCCCAGCTCTTAGCTATCTGCTTTTACTGCCTCTCCAGCTTTCTTGTCCCACTTAAACCATTATAGGGATAATGTTTGTGAAGTTGGGATTTGGTAGATTCTAGGTCTTTTGTCCATAACCAGTGGTTGTGAGCTCCCAGTGCCTAGCTGCCAGAAATAAAATACAGCCCTCCCTGTTGCACCCGCGCCGGGGCTGGTGGACACCAGGTGAAGGTGGGTGGGCAGGTGACCTCCGCAGTCTGGTCTGCCTGGTTCCCGTGGGGCTGGCATTTCTCCCTCAGCCTTCTCACGCCTCTTCTGTAGCCCACCACCATGCTGTTCTCAGCCTGCCTTTTGCCCAGCTGGTTTTGCCACCCACTGCCAGCTTCCGGTGTTTGCCAGGGAGAGGAGGAGGTGGGATGTGCTGTGCCAAGTGCTCACGAAGAAGACCTCGTTAGGAGTGGAATTACTTGGCCAAGCACCATGGAGTTCACAAGCCCTTTCTCCTTCCGGTTCCTCCTGGGGGTAGTTCCCATTTTAAGCCTCCTGTGACTTAGGTAACAGATAATGGAATGAGGTCCTGGGTTCAATCACCAGTACCTCCTAAAAAAAAAAAAAGAGGCAGGCTGGGAAGGGATGGAGCCCTTCCCCTTTAAAACAAGTCACAGGCTTTAATTACCCTTAGGTTGAAAAGGTGGAGTTGTGTTTTTTTTCCCCTCCTTTCCTTACTTCTGGCTTTCAGACAAGAATCTAAAGAATGTGATACTCTATTGCGGACTTGAGCAAAGATCTGGGTCTGGGGCAGATTCAAAGGCTCTTCCTGGATGGGGCTTTACACGTAGCCTTTGTGCTCCTGGACTTGGGACATTCCGAATTGGTTGTGGTTGGGAGTCACAGACAATGACAGGCTCCTTAAATTCCTGGCTGTTCAATCTGATCCTGAGACAGCTGGGAGCTGTGGGGGTGGGAGACTGCGCCTCCTCCCCCAACACTCTTATCTTGGAGAAACCAGGTTAAAAGGAGTGTGGAAGGGAAAGCAGGCTGATCTGAGGTGACTGGTGTCAGTAAGGAGGGCAGTTGCCACTGCTTTGGTTCTGGGTGACAGGGGAGAGGTGGGTTTCTCTGTTCTTTCCCTTTCCTGATTATGTGGATAGCTGCTATTTAGCTGCTATTTATCTGGCTCTGGCTGCTCTGTGTACGTTTGTTGCCTCACTGTATCCTTAGATTCAGGGAAGCCAAGTAGTTAGGTGCAAAGGCCTGGAGCCCGGGGTGAGCAAGTCACTCGAATATTCTTGGCCTCAGTTTCCAGGATACTAACAGAAATGGAACCTTCCTCACAGGGTGGTTCTGTAGGTGAAGCGAGATCACACGTGAAAAGCATTCAGAGGTAGGAGTTAGTCGTTCCTGTTCCATCATCAGTCCAGTCCTGTGAGGTGGGCTTGTAGTTCCCATTTTGCAGATGAAGAGAGGTTCCAGGGCATTTAAATAACTTACCCACATTCCCTTAACCAGTGAGTAGAGAACCCAGCACTCCCATCCATGCCTGCCTACCTAACTTCCTGATGCCAGCATCCTCTGTGCTGCATGTGTGCGTGCAGGCTCCTCTGTGTGTGTGTGCATGTGTGTGTGCACTCAGCACAGGACAGGATGGTGTGACTGAATCTAGCAGCTCCCTAGGGCATGGGCTGCTCCCTTTTCCCAAATACAGGCTTTGGCCATTTTGCAGCCAGACTGTGGCCTGGGCAAAGGAGCGATTCTTGGTGGGTGGTAAAATAAGCAGAGGCCAGGTTGCTGTGAAGGACATGGTGAGGTCCTCCCTGCTGGCCTGGCTCCCTGCTCAAGGACACTTGGGTTGGCCAGCCCTTCAGCAAGGGGTGCTCCCACAGCCTGCTCTGGGAATGGCAAGTTAATTTTTCTTTAAAATGTGATATAAGTGCATTTTATTTTCATTGCATGGACTCTATTTGGGTCATTTTCCCTAGGGAAACAGGAGGCTCCAGGATGCTGCTTGTCCACCCCAGCTCCACTGAAAAGCTTGGCTCTGGCCTCCATGCGGCTGTGTGCCCAGGCTGGCATGTGCCGGCTCAATTTAGAACAGGACCAAGGGATGGAGATATAGGGAGGAGAGACTGTTTCCATCAGATTTAGGTTTGCTTGTTCTCGGAGCCCAGGGTGATCCAGCCAGCCCAGGGGAAATGGCCTCCCTGTGCCACCACCCCCAATCCTCCCCTTCCCAAGCAGCCTCTCCCTGTTGCGCTGGCCTCACTGAGACTTTGTTCCTGTGCCTTTCCTCAGACCCCTTCCTTAGAACCTGTGCTGTTCTTGGGAGGGTAATGAAGGAAGAGACTTCAAGTCTTTGTTCACATTGCGTGGTGGAGGAGGAAACATTTCTGGTCCCTTTGTTTTTTCCCTCTAGATACGGAGTTTGAGTTTGTATCCAGAGGGCTCTTAAAAATCTTTAGACCGCACTTCAGGGCCTCCGTGAGCCACTTAAAACGGTGTGCAGAGGGAGGCGGCTGTGGCTCAATCAGTGGGGCTCCCGTTTGCCATATGGGAGGCCCCGGGTTCGGTTCCCGGGGCCTCCTGGTGAGGGCGGGCCTGCCCGTACGGCGTGGTTGGCTGACCCGGTGGGCACAGGCAGCAAGGGGGGGATGAATGAATAAATAAATAAAATCTTTAAAAAAAAAAAAAAAAAAAAAAAAAAAAACGGTGTGCAGAGGGCTCGCAGCCTTCATCAGATTCCCACGTGGGGGGTGGGGGCAAGGTCCTTGGTGGCTGAAAGGGTTGAGAACCCTGATCTAGAGAAGTGGAAACCTCGGGCTTCCTGTTTAGGAGAGTGTGTTCCTGTGTGTCCGTAAACAGATATGCAATCAATAGGCTGTTATCAGGCATGAGGGCTGTTCATTATAGGCTTAGTTAGGTTCTGCCCCAGGTGTAGAAATACGGTGCAAGCTTGTTCCCTGATCCCATCAGTGTAGGACCACGGCCTTCGTCTCCACTTGACCTTTCTGTCACATCACTGCTGGACGTCTCTTCAATGTGCGGCTGGGAGTAGAAATTTTTTTTTTTTTTTTTAAGATTTATTTATTCTCCCCCCCCCCCCTTGCGCTCACTGTCTGCTTTCTGTGCCCATTCGCTGTGTGTTCTTCTGTCTGCTTGTCTTCTCTTCTCATCTTCTCTTTAGAAGGCACTGGGAACTGATCCTGGGACCTTCCGACATCGGAGAGAGGCCCTCAATCACTTGAACCACCTCAGCTCCCTGGTTTGTTGTCTCTCTCATTGTCTTTTTCCTGTGTGTCTCTTTTTTTGTTGTGTCATTTTGTTGCACCGGCTCTCCGCGTGGGCTGCTGGCTCTCTGCGTGGACCTGCCTTTGCCTTCACCAGGAGGCTCCGGGAATCGAACCCGGAACCTCCCATATGGTAGACGGGAGCCCAATCTCTTGAGCCACATCTGCTTCCCTGGGAGTAGAAATTTGAGTGACGATGTTTTCATTGTAGCTGGATTTGATCTGTTATTTTGGATACTGGGAATACTGGGTTCTTTTTTCTGTCCTTGTCATCTGCCACCGTGTCCTCAAAGAATGTTTCATAAATCCCCGTTTTCAGGTAAGTCACTTTACCTCTCTGAGCCTGTGAGTCTCTTTTTTTGAAGGGGGGAATGGAAGGCAGGGAATGGGAGGCAGCATAATAGTGCCTTGGCTTTGTCAAGGTTGTTAGGATCAGATGATAAACGGTGTGAGGTGAGCGTATCTAACATGTCGGGTGATCCTTTGCTATGGCTGCTGTCTTACCTGCCTGAGGTTGGCCTTTCCCACAGAGCCTTCCTTTGACTTGGGCTTTGAATTTCTGCTTGGCCTAACTCACTGTGTGGCCTTGGTCAAGTTGCTAAACTAGTCTGAGCCTCATCTTAGCGAGGTTTGAGTCAGATTGACATTTTCCAAATTACTGATGGAGACTTATTGGGGGCATGTGTGTGTTGTCACATTACTGAAATGGGTTGCAACCAGCATTTTTAGAAATTAAATAAAATAGACCCAAATAGGGAGCAGATGTAGCTCAAGGGCTGAGTGCCTGTTTCCCATGTACGAGGTCCTGGGTTTGATTCCTGATACTTCCTAAAAACAAACAAAAAAACCAACTCTCTTTAGGGAGTGGATGTAGCTCAGTGGTTGAGTGCCTGCTACCCATGTATGAGGTCCTGGTTTCAATCTCTGGTACCTCCAAAAATATATATATAGAGAGAGAGAGACCTGAATAGAAATAGCAGAATGCATGGCATGTGTATCATTTTGTGAAACTTGTTTGGCATGCTTGCATGTATTTGTGATAAAAAATTGTTTAATTAAAAATTAAATTTCTTTTTTTTTTTTTTTTTAACTGTGGCTTGAGATTAGAAAAAAAAGTTTGAACCCCCAAGATGAGATGCTCCAGGAGGCTTCTTTCAGCTCTGACTTTATGTGGTTCCTGCCTAGGTCTAAGCAGAGCTCCTCAAGGCCTTGCAGCCAAGCCTGTAAATGGAGCTCCTTGCAAGATCAAACTCTTTGAACTAAAGTTCTTTACAGAATTCTGGGAAACGAACTGCATTCCCAGAGTGGGATAAATCATGTTGAGTTAGGTTAGGCAGGATGTGACTTCAAATCCCCGAAGTGGCTTGTATGAGGGTAGTGTCTGTGACTGACTCACGGTGAGCTCAGCGACACAGACCCTCTTGAGAGATGGGAAGATCGAAGGGGGAGGGGAGCTGGCACGTGGGGGGCGCCACCAGGCAGGGCTCCTCTGTTAGCTCATTCGTGAGTGAGGCCACCAGGCCACCGGACAGAGAAGGGGCTGAGGCTCAGAAAGCCGTTGGCCCGGCCTGCTGGGGGCTCTCCTCATCCATTCTGTCGCTGGGAGGTGACTGGGAGCTCCCCATTTTACAAATAGAGAAACTGAGACCCAGAGGCCAAGTCTTCTGGCACAGTCGGTTCTGTTAGTTAAGTGGCTGGTCCGGAATTCTGATCCCAGGCTGTTTGCCTCCTGAGTCTGGTGCTTTGGGAGATGCCTTCCATAAAGGTCATGAATAAGTTATCACTGTTTGGAACGGCTCTCTCTCTTTAGCGATGAGGCTCATTATCATAGCCAACTTAAATGTTACCTTGAGGAATTCAGGAAGATTGCTGTTGATCTCTGGCCAGTCATGCGTCTCCTAAACACAAAATAACTCTGAACATGAGATTTAGCTCACATTAATGCAGGAGAGTGGTTCTGGCACACACCTTGGGCACAGTGGATTGAAGAAGGGGCCATGTCCATCCTGGGCTCATTTGAAGCTGTTGCTGTCTTGCCTTCTTAAGGGAGAAATGAACCACAGGATTCACACTTACGTTGGGAAAGGAAGATGTGAATTATTGTACTGCATGTTAGCACTTAAGACTGGGTGGCGTGGGTTTTCTTTGATTCCCTTGTGTTTGGACCTTCTGGAAGACTGGAACCTTCCCCTTACTTTAGTTCATCAGGCATTTACTGTGCGCCTGCTCTCTGCCAGCAAGACCAGAGCCAGCTGGGGAAGTGGTAGAAATGGCCATAATTCAGCTGTTTTTTAAAAATTTAGTTTTATTTAAATATCACTCAGATAAGAAGGCACTGAAGGCCTGGTGGACTCTGGCCTGAGTGACCTTCAGGGCTGTCTTTAGTTTCTGATCTTGGCTTCCATTTCTCAGTAGTCGTGATGTGGAAGAAGAAAACCAGTGTGCTGCACTTTCCCATTAAGACAGCAGTCTTATAATTAAATTTTTCAAGTATAGTTATTTTTGCCTTGGGTTTCAGCAAACTGTGCTCAAATGCTGGAGGAAGGAAAAACCATTCTATCAGCAGAACCAAAGGGAAGGAATGACTTCGCTGCAGGAATCTGAAGGGCTCAAGTTGCCCTTCTTGCGTGTATGGGAAGCCTCTAGCAAGCTGGGGAGATGGTATCTGCAGGAGGGCATGGTTGGTGTGTTCAGTGTCCCATTCCAAATGTGAAAGCAGCCAAACAATTCTCCTGCCAATCTCTTTGAACCTGGGGGTGAGTGTGAGGGGATAATCTGTGCTTAGCTGTCTGGGAGGTGATACCATCCCCATACCTGAAATACCTTGCATCTCTTTGCAGCTTCCTCTGGGTGGCCTTGGAAGGTTGTTACTGATTAGGTGAGACACATGGGTGATCTCACCATGCAAATATTGAACCAATTAAAAGCAAAGCCCAGGGTCTAGTGCAGATGACTTATCCACAGATCAACCGACGGCCTGCCTACCAGGCCTTTTACCACTGAGTCAAAGCTGATTAATCCTGGTGCTGATGTGTCCTTTTTTTTTTTTTTTTTTTAAAGTATCCTTGCTACATTTAAAGATTTATTTTTATTTATTTCTCCCCACCCTCTCGTTGCTTGTATTTGCCATGTCTATTTGTTGTGTGCTCGTCTTTTTAGGAGGCCCCGGGAACCGAACCCAGGACCTCTCATGTGGGAGGGAGGCTCCTAACTGCTTGAACTACCTCTGCTCCCTGCTTTGTTGTGTCTCTCATTATGTTTTTCCTCCTTGTGTCTCTTGTTGCATCATCTTGTTGCATCAGCTTGCTGCGCCAGCCCGCTGTCTTACTTATCTTCTTTAGGAGGCACTGAGAACCGAACCCGGGACCTCCCATGTGGTAGGTGGGACCTTAAATCGCTTGAGCCATATCCACTTCCCTGATGTGTCCTTCTGTCTACCCATCCATCCGTCTTTTCTTTGTAGGCATGAAATGTGAGGGTTTTAGAAGGTTATTATTTTAGATAGCCAGGTCCCCAGAAGACACAGTGTGAGCTGGAACACAAGCCTTTTTTTTTTTTTTTTTTTTTTTTTTTGAGGTACCAGGGCTGGGGATTGAACCTGGGACTTCGTATGTGGGAAGCTGGTGCTCAATCATTTGAGCCACATCTGCTCTCCTGAGTTGGTTTTTCTGTTTGTTTGCTTGTTGTTTTTTGTTTTGTTTTGTTTTTAGGAGGCACTGGGAACTGAACCCAGGATCTCCCATGTGGGAAGCAGGTGCTTAACCACTTGAGCCATATCCACTCCTCTGGAACCCAAGCCTTTTGAGCACTTCAGTTCATGTCAGCAAGCACTGAGGGAGGGCCCCCTCGATTCAGTACCCTGGGCTCTCAGCCAGCTCTTGTGTAAGTGGGTGGGGGTGGGCAGAGGGAGAGCACTGTCCTGCCTTTAGGGACAATGGAGAAGACAGGCAGTTGAGAAACAGTAGTTCTGGTATAAGGCAGGTTGTGCCATGGTCAGCTGGGGTGGTGTGTGTGACGAAAGGCTGCCTGGGTGAGGAGTCAGTGGAGATCAGGGAGAATGGCTATCCCCAGCCTGTCTTCGGGACAGGTGGGTGAGCCAAGACCGTGCTGGGGGAACAGACTCGAGGGGCTAGCCTGGAGGGCGTCTGGCAGGGGCCACAAGAGGTGGGGCTGGAAAGAGAGTTTGGAGGCGTTGTTGGGTTGGTCGGGCTAAAGGCCATGGGCAGCCAGGCCACACTTCTCTCTGGGTGTTGTCTGAGCTCCTGGTTTCCAGGTCGGTGGGCGGGCGCTGCCTGTATGGGATGCCTTCCAGCTCTCGCTGCTTTCCTCCCTGAGTGATGGGCTGGGGACCCTTGGTGGTGTGTCCTTGGTCTGAGCAGACCCCTCGGACGCTTCAATTGTAGTGGCAGGAACTGTATGAGAGCCGTGCCCAGGGCGCTGTGGGGACACTGTTCCTGAGTCTCCGGACATTGCTGGGTCACTTCTCGTTTAGGAGGAAAAGACTGTGGGAGGGCGCAGAAGCCCAAGACTGTGGAGGAGCAGGCTGTAGGAGTAGTGGATGAGAGGGTAACCGTGGCTCCCCCTGGCCCTCTCTTGTGGCGTTTAACTGCTTTCTACCTAGGCTAGTCATAGAACATTCTCTCCTCTCAGATTTGAGGCTCCCTCCTTGCTGATCCTTGGTACTTTCCAGCTGCTGATTTCTCGCCTGCACTTGCCCCCTTCAAATGAGGTCAGGGAGAGTGATCTCTTTAAAATACAAATCTGATGATGTCACTCTCCCCCTGCCCCCTCCACCTGGCGAATGGTGGCTTTTCCTTGTCACTGGAATAAAGTCCACGTTCCTTAACATGGCTAAGATCCTGGGTAAGCTGCCTTGCTCATCCCTCCAGTCTCCTCTCAGGCTACTCCCTCCCTCTGCCCCTCAAATCCTTACACATGTAGGTGCCCAGGAAAACCTGCTGAGGGATTCTATACTAGGATTCTGGCCTCATATTTGACGGCCTCGGTCTGTTGGGTGCGAGCAGAGTCCAAATCCCCACAGGCCCTGCCTCTGGACAGGCAGATGTGAGCATTGCCCCCTGTTCCCGCAGGCTCACAGGAGTTGTGGGAAGCCCTCATGTGCAGCCTGAGGGGGAGGAAAGGGCAAAGGCGGCAGCTCTGGGGCTCTGGGGCTCAATTCCTCTCTGGCCTTTCCCTGGTCTGGTTTTCTTATCTGCTAAGCATCAGCCAGGCTGGGTTTGGAATATTGCTAATGGAAACAAGCCCCAGCTTCTGCAAGCAAACAACATTCCTGAGGTGGGGAGGGAAGGGGCCTCTGCCATCTTCCCATTCCCCAGCAGCTTTGTACCCTCTGAGCTCTGGGCAGCCAGGAGGACGGCTCTCTTATGGCCTTGGGGAGAGTGGCCCTTTGGTGACTCCTCCCTGTAGATAACTGCTCTAATAACAGGGAGGCTCCTGTGTGTTATGTCGCGTGAGCCTGATAGCAGCCCCTGCCGAGCAGGTGGCACATCTTCCGGGTGACTTCTGCAGGATTGCCCAGCTGGTCACTGCCCAGCCAGGCGCAACCCGGCTCATCCCTGCCGGCCTGCGCACATCCCGCCACACCACTGTTTCCCAGCCCAGCTTCTGAGAACTACTTTTCCTGCAGGATATTCGTGGATGCTGAGCCTAATTGGACAGAGTTCAGCAGGTTTCCTTACTGACGGCTTCTCAGAACCTTTCATGTGCATTGAGCCTCTGCAGGAGGGCTGCTGGGTGGGCAGCGTTGCCAGCCTCACTCAGCCGTGGAACCTTTTCCCTTTTGCAGATCCCTGTAGTTGGGAGTCACTGTACTATGCCACGTTGTCCTCTGTGGACTGGTGTAACCTGGAGAGTGTAACGAATCTGGAAACTTTCCCTAGGCCCCAGGTGTCATTCCTAGGAAGGATGGGGTTGATTAGGCCCAGAGGACAAGATGCAGGAGTTGAGTAGGGGAGTTCCTACTAAGTGTTGGAGTCTTTGCTGGGAACTTGTCACAACTCCTCTGGTGCTGAATGTTTTTTCTCATCCTGGAGTCAGGGAATTGAGGTGCTGACAGCTCTAAGATCACAGGACTAGTGAGTGGGGGATGTGGAATTCTAGCCGAGGCCCAACTCCCAAGGTTGCGCCTCTTCCATTGTCTCCGGATTTTCAGAATCATTGCCTCAAACAACGTTGGCTTTTCCAAGTTCTCTTTCTTGGTTCTGAATTGGTGTCAGAAGTTGGTGTCTCTAGCACCCTGTTTAGACCAAGTGCTTCACAAGAGGCATGGAAGTTGGCTGAGGCCTTTTGTTGCATCCCAGTGAGGGAGTTTCCTTTCAGGTGTTCCCAGGTAAGCACCTTCACCTTGGGTGAAGGGTTCCAGAAAACAGATGGTTTATTCAACCTTATGCAGAACTTCTTGGGGGGCCATTACTTTTTTTTTTTAATATACTTAAAAAAAAATTTTTTTTTTATAAAAAGATACTTAGATTACATAAAAAATGTAGGGTATTCCCATATGCGCCGCTCCCTACAACTCCCACGTTTTTCCATATTAACAACATCTTTCATTAGTGTATCATTTGTTACAATTGATGAAACCATGTTGAACCATTGCCACTAAGCGTGGATTATAGTTTACATTATAATTTAATCTCTCTTCCGCACAACTTTGTAAGTTATGACAAGATATATAATGGCTTGTATCTGTCATTGCAAGGTCATTCAGGACAATTCCAATGTACTGAAAATGCCCCCATACTACACCTATTTTTCCCTCTCCCTCCCCTCCGAACCTTCGGTGGCCACTGCCTCCACGTCAATGATAACAGTTCTTCCATTGCTAGAATCACAGTAAATCTATAGTAGAATACCAGTAAGTCTACCCTAGTCCATCGTTCATTCCCCAATCCTGAGGATTCTGGGATGTTGATGCTCCCTCCACCTCTAATTGAGAGGGGGCTTAGATCCCATGGGACAGATGGATGGGACTATCTTGCTTGCAGTTGCAGACTCTCTCTGTTCCTTGGGGTGGTCGTTGTCCATCATCATCTCCTTGTTAGTTGTCCTGGGTGAGTCCAGTGAACCTGGAGAGTAGGCGTTGCAACTCTGTTGAGATTCGGGGATTGGGGGAGCATTAAACTTTACCTTTTTATTTCTCTTTGTAGACTGAAATCCCCAAAATGCTTCCTTTCCCTTTTTGCTTTGCTTTGGCGATACAAAAATTAGTCCATAAATGGCTTGGTTTTTGTAACAAATTAGGTGCCTGTACCCCTCTTTTGCTTTCAACGTGGGTCTCCTTGTTGACTTCAGTTCTCTAACTCTGTGGCCTACTTTGCTTAGCTCAAGGGGATTTTCCAGCCTCTTGGATAAACCTTCCTCTTGACTCTTCTTCCTTATCCGGCCTATTCTTCATTCATTCACTCACTCACTCACTGATTCTGAAACTCTGGGTCAGGTATTGTGCTAGACATTTGGAATCGAGATGACTTGAGACCTGGTCCCTGCCTTCAAATAAAACTTCACATAATTACAATTCAGCTGTTTGATTATTGCAGTGGGGATGAGTACAGAGCACGGAGGGGAGGGACACATAGGGGAAGTCTTTTTGTGGCAGTTGGAGGGCTTTACAGAGGAGGTGGCATTTGAACTGAGATTTGAGAGAGGGTCCTGGCGCAGAGGCTTCTTTGAAGGCCTGGAGGGGTGAGCAGAGTGGGATGTGATCAGGGAATTATGAATAGTTCCAAACGACAGTGGCAGAAAGGAAGGGCAGGTGCCTGCACGTTAATGGGTGGGGTCACATGGGGCCTGCATCCTATGCAAGGATGACTTGGTTTTATTCTGGAAGTGTGGGGCCAGTGCCACATTTTGAACTGGCAAGTAATATCAATAAAATAGGAAGTAGTGTGAATAAAATTTTGAGCTGGCGAGTAATCCTGAAGGCAGGGAGGAAGACTGATTTGAAGATGGTGTTTCAGGGGAAGGTAGCCAAGGAAGCAGTTGTAGCCCCATAAGGGGGCGATGCAGGCCTGGCCTAGAGTGGGGCACTGGCCGTGGAGTTGGCAGAGGGCTTGTCATCGAATGGGAAGGAGTGTGAGTGACTGTTTTGGGTGACGAGGTGGACAAGGTCTTTACCAGGGGAGAATGCAGGTCTGGCTTGTCAGGGGCACTCAGGTGTGATGCTGTGGGCTCGCCAGGTGGAGATGGCTGGGAGGTGCTTGGATGTGTAAGACGGCTGGGGGGAGAGAATTTATCTGGGCCTTTCCATGTTGGTGGGAAGCCATGGACTCCCTGGGCCTAATCTTGATTTGCCAAAACTACTCAAAAACTAGCATTTGATGGAATTCCCAGGGCAGTGAGCTGGCACAGCCATAGGAGCCACCCCTGAGACCTTGCTGCCACCTGCCTTCCATTAATCACTGGGCCTTCTGAAGCTGGTGAACTTTGCTTATGGATCATGTGCTGAGCTGCCGTGTTGGAGGCTCTGAAGATTTTATGCCCTGCTTCTGTGAGGCATCTCCTTTGCCTGATTTTTAAAAATTTTTAACTGAGCCTTTAGGAATCTTTATTTTTTTATTTTTATTTTTATATTTTTTTAAGATTTTATTTATTTATTCATTTATCCCCCCCTTGCTGCTTACGCTCGCTGGGTCAGCTAACCACGCCGTGCGGGCGGGCTTGCCTTCACCAGGAGGCCCTGGGAACCGAACCCGGGGCCTCCCATATGGTAAACGGGAGCCCCACTGATTGAGCCACAGCCGCTTCCCTCAGGAATCTTTAAAATATAGGCTAGCAGGTGAGGGTAGGTAAGTTCTTTTAAAATACAGTATATTAAAAGGGAAACTCATTCCTTGGTGACAGTGCCATAAGTGGGTCATTGTATATGTTTTGGGAGGTGGTTTTTTTTTTTTTTGCCCTGGAAACTTGTGTTTTATTAAGGAGCTTTGGCCTGTGCACCTCGGAATTGGGAGAGGATTTATGCAGCAGAGTTTTTGTCTTCATGGTGCTGTGCTTGCTCATACAGCCCCTCAAATCAGTGGCTCTCAGCTGGAGGCAGTTTTGTCTCCCAGGGAACGTTTGACAGTGTCTAGCGACCTTTCTGGTTGTCGCAGCTGGTGGTGCTACTGGTATCTAGTGGGTGGGGCCCAGGGTGCTGCTTGGCCTCCTGCAGTGCAGAGGACACGCCCCAGCAGCAGGATGTCCAGCACAGGACGCCCACAGCGGGAGGCCGATGCTAGTGAAGCACTGCATCCTCTTGCCACGTTTAGGCTCCCACCCTTCTCTCTTGGCTTGGGACACTTTTCCACCATCTTTCCTTTCCCCTGTCAATGTCTGCCCGGCTTAAATGTCACAGCATCCGTGAAACTCTTCCAGAATTTTAATTGAACGGCCACTTTCCTCTTTGTTCCTACATCAAGTTGCTTGTTTCGGTCCACTCTTCCCTTCCTTCTTGGAGTCTTGGGTTAGAAGTGCTTGTTTATGTAGGTCTTCCCCTTTGCGGTGAGCCTTCCAAGGGTCCCTCTCGTTGTTACGTACATCACCCTCTCGGTGCTAGGTTATATGTTGGATTAAAGGGCCCTGTGAGACAGGGCAGGTGGCATGGAATCTTATCTGCATTTGCAGTTGTGTCCCAGAGAGGTGGCATGTGCCAGAGATCACACAGCCTGTGCCTACTCTTCATTCATTCATATGGCAAACCTCTCTGTTAGGTACCTGCTGTGTTTGGATGTTGGATACCAAAGGTGAACAGAAAGAAAACCAAGGAACTTGCTCTCTGCCCACTTTAACTAGTTGTGTGTCTGCTACCTGTTACCCTGCGACTGCACACACTGCATGGTTCGCCTTTACTCCTTTGCCACAATGTTTTAGATTCTCAGTATGCATTAGTTGATTGTATAAGCAAATCTAACGGGTTTGAAAATGTCTATACTGTATTATTACAGCAGCTGCTTGCATAGAACCTTCTTTCACCATGGAATTCAGGCACCAATGGCTTCATTTAATGCAGAACCAATGGCTGTAAGGAGAAAGAGAAGGGACTCTGTCCTCTGGGATAGGGATGGGGATGAAAAAGCAAACAGGGTGCCTGCTTGCATACATCAGAAAGATGCTGGGACTTCTGGTGTCTGGCTGGGGCTACTGGGATCTCCGAGCCAAGCGCCACTGGTGATTGATTAGTCCAGCTCCTGGCAGACCAGGCTTGCCCAAGGTTACCCTTAGCTGAGTCAGTGCTCAAACACTCACCTTACTTTTAGCTCCAGCAATTTAAGGTGGATGTGTGCAGATTCCTTTGTGAAAGGCAGCATGAGGACATGGGTGTACAGCTCTGGGTTGGCAAAATTAATGTCAGTTTCACTGATTTGTTAACTAGGGAGGTTCTCAGTTCATTTTTTCCCAGTAGCCCCAGCGAGTTCCTGGGGGAAGGCCATGTAAGTGGGAACTGCTCACAGCTTCGAAACCACATGGCTGAGTTTGAACCTGAGTTTTGTGACCTGAGTCTTATTTTCCTCATCGGTAAAAGGAGTACGATATGCCTTATAAAGTTATTGTGACGCTTGAGTGAGGAAGTGTAGAGCTTAGTAGCCAGTACATGGCAGTTTTAGGATGAGTGTGATTACTTGAAAACTCCTAGCCTAGAGCTTGGCCCGTGGAAGGCTTTACATAAATCCTAATTGTCTAGGAATGGAAAAGCCCGCAGTGTTTGGACCAGTGGATTCTGTCTTTAAGGGGCTAGCAGTTTCTTTTCCAAACAGACAAATAAATAAAAAGAGAAACAGAGGGAGGGAGGGGATTTTTTTGGAGAGCAGGGAGGAATTACAGGTCTAAATGGATATTGGGGGGTGTAGGGGAGAAGGCAGATAATCGAATTATATTTTGGGTTGAAAGCCAAGGTTTTTGGTCAACCTATTTACTTTCAGTTTCATCATTTCCTGAGAGCCCTAATTTAGCCTCTGGTTGTGTGCTGCTCGATTATGGCCTAAAAAGGCAACTACTTGGGTTTCATGGAGTTGGAATGGCACCCGCAGGAAGCTGCCCTGCCGGAAGCTGGGTGGGGAAGGCTGCAGAGGGCCTCAGCCCTAGCCAGTCAAGGCGGTGAGAGCTGGTTTCTTTCCCCTTAACTCCTTGCCTGCCTGTCCATTCCTTGCCGATTCCCAGGACTTCCTGAGATTCCCTAATCTGAGCCACAAAGATTTTTCCTGCAGACCTACATAAATATATGTTATTGTTGAAAAGTGATTTTCCCTAGCTAATAAAAAAATGTAAACCAGTTACAGTTTCATACCTGTTAAATTAATTGAATGCTAGGTATATCTATGTATGTGTGTATTTT
Source organism: Tolypeutes matacus (assembly GCA_026826555.1). Lineage (NCBI taxonomy): Eukaryota > Metazoa > Chordata > Mammalia > Cingulata > Chlamyphoridae > Tolypeutes > Tolypeutes matacus. Next base: position 149,984 of record JAKSZT010054302.1, on the reverse strand, counting down.
ATATACACACATACATATATGTATTTAATGATACCCAGTCCTGGTGTGGTTGCAGCAAACTGTCACATGTATGTCCTGCTTGAATGGTAGTGCTCACCAAATCAAGTCTTTTGAAAATGAATCAAGCCTTTTTGAAAACGATATGATACATATAAAGGCCATAAAAATGTTTGCATGTTCCTTTGCTCCAGTAACTCTTCTGGGACTTTATCTCAAGGTGGTACTTTAAATGAAGAGGGAAAAAAGTTCCATAAGGGGGAAAAAAACTAGTAAGTGGTGGTTTAAAGAAAAACAAAAAACAAATCACCCTTTGGAATATTATGCAGCCATTAAAAATGATTAATAAGCACACAATAGCTCTATAGGAAAAGAGTCATCATAAGGGGAGAAGGCACAAAATGTGCAATTCTGTACTCTGCATATAACATTGAAAAGCAAGTGTTTCTATGAACTAGGACTAGATGGAACCATATAAAAAGGGAAAACTGATTGTTTGAGCGGGGGTGGTGGCAGGAAGTTAGGGGGATATTTTCCTTTCATTTGCGGGATGTTTACATTACATGCTGTTGGATAACATTTCAGAGAGGCTGTTCTGCACGTCCGCGTAGCCCTGGGACAGTGGGGAGAGGTGGCTGCTTAGGGGCTCACTAGGATCCTTTTCCCCAGCTCTTTGCAGAGGCTGTGTAATCCACCTGCCTTTTGGAGAGGTGACATTAACCTGCGCGTGCTGCTCGCTTCCTCCCTGGGTGTGCGGGGAGCCCGCAGCCAGGGGCCCTGAAGCACTGAATGTGCAGGGTCCTGGTTGGCCCAGGGGCCTTTCACAGAAACTCCACTGTTTCCTGTGACCTGCGGCCCTCCCCACGGCCTAGCCCATGTATTGATCTTGGCGCCACCACTGACCCACGTCATTCCCGCAGTGGCTGAAACCTAATAGCCATGTCCTTGGCCTGGTGGAGCAACGCCAGCCCTGTGTGACGAGAAGTTCTGCTGGGGGAGGCTCCAGGCGAGCAGGGGCTCCTCTCAACTGGCCTTCTCTGGGGGGACCTTGGCCTCCCTGGTCAAGGGGGGAGCAGTCCTCTGGGTTGGACCAGCCCTGAGGGGCATGCAGTGTGCCTCCCTGCCCCTTTTAAACAGCTTTAGTGAGAAATAATTCATGTACCTTACAATTCACCCATCTAAAGTGCACAAATCAATGCTTTTTAGTGTATTCACAGAGGTGTGCAGCCATCACCACAGGCAATTTTAGAACATTTTACCACCTCAAGAAGATCCCCTATATCTTTTAGCTTTGTCTCTGTGGATTTCCTTCTGCGCTTTTCCGGGAATGGAATGGAATAAAATGGAATAAAATGGGATGTGGTCTTTTCGACTGGCTTCTCACTTAGCATTGTGTCTTCAGGGTTCGTCCGTGCTGTAGCTTGTATTGGTACTTCATTCCTTTTTGTGGCTGAATAATATTCTAGTGTTCTGTTAGACCACATCTTGTTTGTCCATTTGCCAACACTTGTGAACACTTGGGTTGTTTCCAGCTTTTGGCTGTTGTGAATAGTGCTGCAAGGAACGTTGTTTTACATTTGTTTCATTTCTCTGGTTTAGGACAGGAGTAGAATTCTCCTAGAAGAACTGCTGGGTCCATCGGCAACTCTGTGTTTATAACGTGAGGAACTGCCAGACTGTTTTCCAAAGCAGCTGCTCCCTTTCCCATTCCCAACAGCATGTGAGGATTCTGATTGTTCCGTATCCTTCCCAGCACTTGTCTGACTTTTTGATTCTAGTCATCTTCTGGCTCCTCTCCTGGAAAGTGTGTCTTCGTCATTTAGCTTTGGGAGTAGACAGTGCTGGCCAGTAACTAGCTGCCCCCTCCCCTTCACCAAGGCCTGGAGCTGGGGTTCTTCCCCTTCCCCTGCCAGCTGCTGTTACATTCATGGCCCTCTGGCACAGAGACGCCATGAAAGGGCCGATGACAGGGCCGGGCAGCTTCCCCATGTTTCCTGGATGGGCCAAGCGCCCGGCTCCTGCAGCCCATAGGGAGCCCGTGTGGGCCTAGAAGCCAGGCCCCCAGGCCGGTTCTTGCACCCAGTCCTGGGTCTTGCTGCTCATTGTGCTGGGGTTGGCGTGCTGGAATGAAGTGGAGTCTGAGCAGGGCTGGCAGTCCTGCCCTCCCTGTGCCCAAGGAGGGAGAACGTTGGATTCTAACACACTCTGCTTTTTGGCGGGCCACGCAGTCCATGCTGGGAACACGAGCTTGCTCAGCTCCCTGCCTGATAACGCTCAGCAAATATTTGTTGGGTGTTGAGAATGCAGCTCCCCCAATCCTGTGCCTCAGCTTATCTCCATTATGACCCAACCCAAGTGCCAGCCTGGCTTCTCGGAGGGTCCCAGGACAAGTGTGTAGGGCAGAGCCCAGGTGGGAGCCAGGCAGACCAGGCTTAGAGCCTCCCTCTACGACCTGGGTGGGTGACTGGGCAAGTGTCTTGCCTTCTCTGAGCCTTTTCCTCATTTATAGAGGGGGCTTGGCAGTGTAAATGAGGCTTGGTGTGCACAGGGAGTCCAGAACTTAGTAACTGCCCCCCTGCCTCCTCCTGGGAGGGGTCTTGTACAGGCTTCACTGGGCTGGATCAGCGAATTTAGGAGTTTGGGGATGGGCTTCAGGTGAATCCCCCTTTATATGCAGTTAGGAGGTTGTCTTATCCATCCTTTGTGGGGTGTGCAAATAGGTTGAGAACCAGCAGCCTGGGAGAACCTGTGCTTTACGACAGCTGCGCGTTCTTGAGCAGGCGAGCGACACGATGCGATACGATGCGATGGGGAGGCTTTGGGGAACCTGCTTTCAGGGGCCTGGGTGCTGGCACTTTGGTGGTCAGGTGGATGGCAGGGAGGTGTAGGACAACTGGGCTTTACTCTGGCAGAGAGAGGCCTTTGATTTGTGTGCTTGGACTTGCCAGAGTGGAGGCGAGGAAGCTGAAACGAAGCTGGCGGTGCCCTGGGCATTGCCTCTTGCCTAGACCCCAGACCCACATGACAGTGGTGGGCCATGGGCCACAGTGGTGCGCAGCTGCCCGGTCCTGCTGGTTTGTGCTGAGGGACTTTGGGCCCTGCTTGCTCTCGGGGGTGGTTCTTGCAGGGCTGATGGTGCCCCCTGGGCCCCATGAGGGGCTGCAGGGCTTGTTTGTTCGGGGAATGTCAACACAGCCTCTGGCCGAGGGTGCTGGCAAGGCTGTCCTCTTCTGTTCCGTGGTCTTGTACCGTCCCTGTCTGAGGGAGCACACAGGTTTCCTGGAGTGAGCTCAGAGGAGCCCCTTGCCCTTGATCTGGAAACCATTTAATGAGCCCAGCTAAAGCCTGGCCGGCCTCTTCCTAGGCTGGTTAGCCCTTTCCTTTTATTTCCCTCCCAAGCTTCCGGCCTCCTTGGCATCCACCTGGAAGCATGGGCACCTGTGAGGCTCTGGATTTGGCTCTGGGTCCTTCTGGATTTCCCAGGGGCAGGGGAAGGATGGGGGCTTGACCTCACGGTGGGAGCTGGGCAGTGAGTTTCTGGGCCAGTTCCTTCGATGGGCTGGGGGCCGTGGGCTGGGTGTGTCTCAGTGAGCCAGGATTTCTAAGCCCTGCTTTTGGTTCACTCAGAGCAGCAATCATTAGCCAGCCCCCAGCCTCCATAGGAAAAACTTCTGTGCTAGTGGTGAGAAGGCCACAGGCCTAGGAGCCTGAAGCCCCGCGTCTCTTCCTGCGTGGTGCACAAGTCTTTTACCTCTGGGGAGCGTCTGTGTCCTCGTCTGTAAAATGGGGATAATAATACCTACCTACCTTCCTTACAGAGTTTTTAGGACAGAGATCTATTGAGATAAAATAATGTGTGTGAAAGCGCTCCAGAAACTAAACCATACAGGTGTGCAGAATTGTTGTTTCATCTTTATTTTGCAAATGAGTTTCGAAAAAAGCAAACATGCATGTGCTTAAGCTCTCCTGGCCCATAGAGGGTGAGGGTTGCCTTTTCAAGAGTGCCCCACAAGTGAAGCATTCTTATAGTACCCAGCGCTGTTTCCCTGTAGGCAGACTTCTTTTCTTCTCGCCTTCTTTCTTTGGGCTGTATTATCAAGATGGAATTAAAATCTGGTGACAACGTATGTTGGTGTTTTCTTTTCTTGCCTTAGTTGACTGTGTGAAAAAAGAAAAAGCTTTTCAAAATGGAAACTTCAACCATGTCTGGTTGTAGTCCCTTGGATTTTTTGGTTAATTAGAAACCTGTTTTTGTTGAAAGTCCTCCTAAATTGTATGGTCCCACTTCCCTGCTTTAGCAGTGACTAAATTGCATCTGTCTTCGAGACTCTTTTTTTTTTTTTTTTTTTTTTTTTCCGAGACTCTTATTATGCTCATTATTTGGCACAATAATTTGTTTATAGATTTCATTTGATTGATGATTGATCCTAGGGTACTCTTTACTATTAATTTCTTAGAAAATCTCTGATACTAACTCTTTTTTTCAGTGATGTAATCTTTATCCCAAAGGTGGGGAGTAGAAGATTTCTGGCTAACTATGCAGCCTGGTTCTATAGAGTTTTGCTGTATTGTACTGCTTTATTTTTTTATTTTTTTTATTTTTTATTTTTTTAAAGATTTTATTTATTTATTCATTTATCCCCCCCTTGCTGCTTGTGCTCGCTGGGTCAGCTAACCACGCCGTTCGGGCGGGCTTGCCTTCACCAGGAGGCCCCGGGAACCGAACCCGGGGCCTCCCATATGGTAAACGGGAGCCCTACTGATTGAGCCACAGCCGCTTCCTATTGTACTGCTTTAAAGTGTGCAAAGATAAGAGGTGAGTGTGGGGGATGCTTGTGTGGCTGAAGCAGTTGTGTCTAATGCCTCTTCGTTTTTTCTTCCTTAGGTCCTGGCTGTAAGTCACCATGGCACAGCAAGCTGCTGATAAGTATCTCTATGTGGATAAAAACTTTATCAATAACCCGCTGGCCCAGGCCGACTGGGCAGCCAAGAAGTTGGTATGGGTGCCTTCAGACAAGAGTGGCTTTGAGCCCGCCAGCTTTAAGGAAGAGGTGGGCGAGGAGGCCATCGTGGAGCTGGTGGAGAATGGGAAGAAGGTGAAGGTGAACAAGGATGACATCCAGAAGATGAACCCACCCAAGTTCTCCAAGGTGGAGGATATGGCGGAGCTCACGTGCCTCAACGAAGCCTCGGTGCTGCACAACCTCAAGGAGCGCTACTACTCAGGGCTCATCTATGTAAGTGGCTCTCTGAGCCTCCCCGGGGGCTGTAGCCTGGGGACTCAGACATGGGAGGTACCAGGCCCCCACCCTCAGATGCCTGGGCCCTGGATCTCTGGTAGACAGAGGCTTTAAGGAATGCCGGGGTGACATCCTTGAACTTTAGCATCTGCACATTTTGGTGGAATGGTCTGTAGAGCATTACTGTTGTGTCTTACCTGCATGGCCAAAGTACTTGATGGTAATGACAGGAAGTCTGTTTTTTTTTTTTAAGATTTTATTTATTTATTCATTTATCCCCCCCTTGCTGCTTGTGCTCGCTGGGTCAGCTAACCACGCCGTGCGGGCGGGCTTGCCTTCACCAGGAGGCCCCGGGAACCAAACCCAGGGCCTCCCTTATGGTAAACGGGAGCCCTACTGATTGAGCCACAGCCGCTTCCCAGGAAGTCTGTTTTAAGTCAGATGCGGGGAGAAGAGCAGCCGTGTCTTGGTTATGCCCACCCATCAGCTGGCCTTGGTCCACACCCTGAATCTTGCTGGAAACAAAGAAGTTCAGGCCACTGTGGTGAAGCCCTTCCACCTTGGGAATTACGTTTCTTAGCTTCCTGCCTTTGTCCCCTTGGACCACCAGCTCCCTCTGCCCTCACCACTTTACCCAGTCTCATGTCTGGCACCTCTGCCATCTTTTTTTTTTTTAACAACTGATATTACTTTATTAAAGAGACATAGTAATAATATTCCTATTATTGCAGAGACATCTGTTTCTTCCTTCAGTTTTGCCAATGTGTTCCTCATATATCTTGGGGCACCCAGGTTAGGTGCATTAATATTTATTATAGTTATATCTTCTTGGTGAATCGCCCGTTTTACTTTATTTATTTATTTATTTATTTATTTATTTATTTATTTATTTATTTATTTTTGTGGGTAAAAATAAAATTTTTTCACAATACAAACCAATATTTGTAAAATCATGTATAAATATATATGCATATATGTGCATTTGCTTACATAAATGTTATTTTTATATATATATATATATATATATATATATATATATATTTATTTATTTATTTATTTTAAAAGGTGCTTAGATTACCTAAATGTTACACAGAAATTACAGGGATTCCCACGTTCCCCACCTCCCACATCTCCTATAACATCCCACATAAACATCAATCATTAGTGTGGCACATCACCTGCAATGGATATACACATCCTGGGGCTTTGCCATTAAGCATAGACTCTGCCATCTTCTTTGTGGAGGCTTGTAGGCATGACTTAATTCTCTGGGGACCATGATTTAAGCAGGGGTGAGCAACCAAGAGGAGGACTGGAACCAGCCCATCCAACACTTAGTCCTGGTTCCATGCCAGCTTGACACGAGAGTCCAGAGAACAGCATGTGCCAAGACCCCAAACATTCAAAAGATCAGGACTAGTCTTTCCTCTTTTCTCTAGACAGGCTACCTTGGCATAAAGATGGCTTATCACCTTTTGAGAAAACGTTAGACAACGAGCTTTGTCCTTCCTCTTGGTGATAGCTTTTATGTTCTCCAATTCTTTATGTTCTCTCCCCAGTGGGGAAGAAATACCTTGTTCTGATTATTCCAAAAATAGCTATTTCTTTAAATATGCTCTTATAGCCACCTCGGCCTTCTTGGTCTTGGGGTTAGATAAGCCAGTTGTCAAAATTTTTTTCTGAGCTTCGGGGGGAAAAAATCTTGAGATTATTTATTAGACCCTCTCATTTTTTTTATTTTATCTTATTTTATTTTATTTTATTTTATTTTATCTTATTTTTCTTTGTTTGTTTCTTTGACCCTCTCATTTTTACAGTTGGGGAGATCAAGTCTCAGACCGAGGGGTTTGCTCATGATATAAAAAAAGGAGGAGCTGGGCTCATCCTGTTACAGGGATGGTGAGCAGCTCTCAAATGGTCAGCCTTTCCACTTTCTATCAATTCAGGGCGACTTCAGGACATGTTTCCATGGGCCGCTGGCTTGCCTTAGCCTGCTGGACTGGTATTTCTGAGTGCCCTGCCTTCTGTAGGAACCCTCTGTTGAACCATGGGCCATTTGGATTGCCCAGAATTATTGCCTGGGTCAGACCATTTGTGAGGACCCTGCTGATTGCTAAATCAGTGTATGATAACAAGGTTCCGTTTCCTGCCACAATGACCACCTTTTGGGGATGAGCCTGATTAGTTGAGGACCCATCTACTAGTAGATATTGGAATGATCCACCTGGAAAAATCCATCTTCATAGACAAGCTTAGTCCAACTTTCTAAGAATTGAGGTCTAGAGATGGCAAGGAACTTATCCAGGGTCACGCAGCAAGGTGATGGCTGAGCTGAGGCTGGAACTTGGGTGTTCTAGCTCTCAGCCTGGTTGTTGCTCTGTTTCTTGATGAGTATATTGTATGGGACCAATTTAAAATTCCCTGCCCCTAAGTGTGCAGCATTGGTGACTTGCAGAAAAATGAAGAGCCTTCAAGGAAGTATGTCTCTCTGCAGGGGTGAAGTGGGGACCACAGACCCATTGTCTGGGAGTGGGATGCTCTTCTCGGCAGGCTTTGTGACTTATGTTGTACCCACTCTGTGGTGTCGCCAAGCCGAGATGGTCTGTGCTCAGTAAAGTAGAGTGATTAAGGGCATGGGAGTTGGAGCCCCCAAGACCTGGTTCAAATCCCAGTTCAGCCCCCTTCCTATGCCACTGGGCTGCACGAAGTCTCACTTCCTCCTGCCAGGATTCTGTGAAAGCTTTGTAAAGTACCCAGCCAGCACCTGGCTCAGGGCAGGGTCTGGACTCATGTAGCTGCTGTTATTTGTTATAAGTGAAGGTAACTCCATTCTTCTGCTTTGCCTTTCACCACTGTCTCTGGTCAACTTGGGTCCCGTTAGAGATTTGCTGAGCGTGAAATGAGTTGGACAGCATGCCCTTGCCCTATCAGCTGGCTGCAGATGGTCTTTCCCTCCCACAAAAAGAGGGATATTAGTTATTAAAATGCACTCAAGTGTTACTGGCTTTGTCTTTCCTCTGAAAGCGACATGCAGTCTTAGGCAGGGATGGTGGGTAAGACCAGAGCTTTTGCTCTAAACTGCCTGGAGGCATTAACTACCATTTTTTGCTCCTTGCCTGCAACCTCCCAAGTGTGGTTTCTCTGCTCATACCAGCCTCCTTCTATGCATCATCCCTGGGGCAGTTGATTATCTCTGCAGTGGTCCTAATGGAGACCCCAGCAGCTGCAGAGCCCCCCTGGTGGGGCTGACCGGGCAGGGGTGCCGCGCGGCTCATGAGCTGTCCATGCCTTTGCACGTAGGGTTCCAGATTGCTAACTTGGACCTTTGTGTGGAGGGCTTGCCTGGCGTTGTGGGCGGAGTGGCTCCTTTTGCACCACAGCTGCTCTGTCCTTTCTTTCGGGGGGTGAGGCCCTGGGCCAGGGAGCGGTTGGGCACAAAGAGCCCCTGTGGCCCGTGAATGGAGCAGGCACGTGGGAGGAGAGCCACTGGCTCGGTGTCTGTGCTCACAGGGCTGCCGTCTCCGTCCTCCCACTCGGTCTGAGCACTGACGGGGCTGAATCTGATCAAACCCTCAGATTTGATGGGATTAGCCCCGGGAACTTGGGAGCCCCGTGCAGAACCAGCCACAAGACCACATCTGCCTACCCAGTTGCTGGAGAGACTCGTCCTAACCCTGCATCCCTTCTACTGTCATCGCCAGCTGTGTCAAAACATCTGGCCCCTGTGGCACTCCATAAACGTGTGACCATGTGTCTGTCGCTTCTATCGGGCTGGATTTCCTAGAGTGTGGGTTTTCTCAAATCCCAGGAACAAAGCTCGATTGTCTCTGAGCTCCTGGGATGACCTTGCCGCTCCCTGGCCTTCTAGCTTGTCCCCAGTTGACATTCATATGGAGGAAAACCCATTAAAGTTTCCTACTTCACTTCTGTCTCCCCGTGATCCCCAGGCTGCAGGTTGGCAATGCCACATTTGGGCTTCTTTGCTTTAGAGCTTTCCTGGTCCCTTGTGTAAAGAGAAGTTGGAGGGAAAACAAATGACTGATTATCCCCAGGAATAAAGGAAATTGAGGGCCTCCTTCCCCTCCTCCAAACAGAAGAGGCAGCCAAACACGCTTGTTGTTCATTCCTAAGCTCAGCTGCTCTTTTGAATGCAGACCAGTGTATGGTACATGGGTGCCCCAAGAGTGCTGCTTTCCCTCTAACTTCTGCTTGGGAATTCCAAGTGCTGTAGCCTTTGACCAATGTCTGGCAAGCACCTTTATCTTCACAACTGGTTCCTTATGCACCTGGTCTGTGGGTTCAGCCAGAAGATTCAGCCTTAGTTTTGGCAGAACTGGGTTGGCCCAATGGCACAGACCCTCAGCTGTTAGCTACTCTTGGATCAAGGGGAAAACAGTGAATAGTGAGGAGTGAGGAAAAGAGAAGGATGCAACGAGCTCAGAGTACTGCACTCCATGAGCAAGGAGGTCTGGATGGGGCCTGGTCCCAGCTCTGCCATTAATCTCCTTGCCACCTTCAGTGGCACGAAACAGCTGCAAGTGTGCATGAGCCAGGGAGTGCCGGGCCTCCTTAGCCAGTCTTTCCGGCCTGTGGCATGCTTTCCCAGAGGTGGGTGCTCGGCTTACTCCAGATGCCTGCAGCGAACCACGTCCTTCCCTGCTATCTCAGGAGCTTTCCCAGCTATCCGGATTCTGTCATTTTTTGGTGGTGGTGTTGGTGGTGAGGCAATTTGGAGGGGGGGGAGGAATAGGATAATTATTAGAAAAAGAATTAGTAGCCACAAACTAATGTGGATTTACCTTAAGATAACATGAGGAGAGACAGCTCTCTATAAACTGGTGACACTGGAAGGTGTTCTGAGCTCCTCGGAGCTCCTCTCTGAGGCTTTGCTGGATGCTGTGCTGGCCACTTACCCTTTTCAGTCCTCAGGGAGCTGTGGATTTGGCCTGTCTTCATGTGGAGATTGAGAAACGGAGGGAGAGAGATGTTAAGAAATTTGCCCTTGCTGGGATTTGAACCCAGGGAGTCTGACTCCAGTGTCTGATTTTAACCTGGTCAGGTAAGGCGTGGAGTGCTGGTGCATTTTAGGTGCCTCACATTAAGGTTATTGACTAATTGGATTCCACCTGAGGAAGACCTGAGTCTTGGAGAAGGCTTATGGGGACATCAACATGGACTTTAAGGTTTTGCAGGATTTTTACGTGAATGTCTCTAGAAAAGGGACCAAGGAGAGAGGTTTCTGCCAGCCATCCACTAGCCCACAAAAGAGCTGTCTGCTTCAGGAGTACAGTGAGTTTTCCCAGCCTTAGGAGGGTTTAAGCTTGATTGTGAGAATCCTTCAATGTAGAATATTTTGTGTTTCTACACAGTTTGCTGTGCTGCGGCTGAATCTTTTTCTCTTTGTGCATCTTTCATGATGAGAGACACATCTCTTGTCCTTTGGATACAGTTTTGTAACTAGACTACACACACTCATCGACATGCAAAGCTGGCGGCAGTCATGCCGTCAAGGGAGGACCCTAACTGAAAGAGCAGAGAGATGCTGGTGCACCCCACACCTGCAGCCAGTCTGATGGAGCAGTGCTAGGAGAGCAAGGGGTTCCCAGGAGTGGTTGCTACTCAGGCTGACTTAGGGTCGTTTGAAGAAGCAAATGCTTCAAATACCACAAAAGTTACACGCTGTTGAGAAACTGATGTCCTAAACCATTCCCGTTTGCTGCTCTTTTCCGTAGACTTATTCAGGCCTGTTCTGCGTGGTCATCAATCCTTATAAGAACCTGCCCATCTACTCGGAAGAGATTGTGGAAATGTACAAGGGCAAGAAGAGGCATGAGATGCCCCCCCACATTTACGCCATCACAGACACCGCCTATAGGAGTATGATGCAAGGTGAGTGTCATGGGGCAGGAAGGCCTTGCGAACATGAGGATGGCTTGCCTTCCCTGTGGCTGAGTCTTCACGACGCCGCGCTCCCCTACTTTTTGCCCTGTAGTGAGAACTAATTCATACTCAGAGCCACACTGATAGTGGCTGGGTCAGCACTGACGATGGGGCAGTGTATCGTGGAAATCTGAAGCCATTTTAGGAGAACCAAGACCAATGGCCATCCAAAGTATCTGTTTATAAGGTTCTAGATCATTCTATAGTTTCCCTATTTTTCATTTTTGTTGAGAGCTCTTGTTGCCAGTCCTCTCTGCTCTCTTGCTAGCCCCTTCCTTCCAGTTACACCCTTTCCTCCAGTTTTCTCAGCTCTTCTCTCTTGCTCCTTCCCCACAGCCAGGAAACATGCTTGAATATTTCTCATCTTTAAAAAACAAACAAGAAACCTTTCCTGGATTCTGCACCTTGCTCTGGCTTGTCCTGTGCTCACTCTGTCCCATCACAGAGAAGCTTTTCAGAGGAAGGCTCTGTGCCCACCACCTCCATTCCGCCCTGCATGTCTGGCCTCTGGCCCCACCATTTCTCTGACAAAGGTCACCCATTACTTCTTGGTTGCTAAATCCATTGTCCTCATGAGTTCTTATCTTACTTAACCTCTCCCCAGCATTGGACAATCTTGGCCACTTCTTCTGAAAGCCCTTCCTTCCTGTGGCCCCCTCTGGTTCCCCTGATCTCTACCTTTCCCATCTCCTTGGCTCCCTCCTGGTCCCCCCGGCCCCCTGTGCCCTGGCTTATTGGCGTTCCTCCAGTCTTGTCCTCAGCCACGGGTCCCGTCCCTCTGCGTGGTCTTCTGGATGACGGCCACTTCCTCTTGCTTGGCTGAGGACTGGCATCCGCCCCCACTTGGCCACCAGCCACTTCCTCCCACACACGCCTCTCTCTGCTCTCCCTCTCCGTCCATCCAGCTCCCCAAGCCAAGAATGAGGCTCATCTTATGCTCTTCTCTCTCTCCTTCACCCCTTTCCCTAAGTCAGTGAACATTTACTACAGACTTTCTCACTTTTGCTATTTCCTGAGAAAGAATGAGCACACACAGACTCCTTGGTCTCCCACTTACCTCTCCAGCCTCCTGGCCACACAGAGCTGCTTAGGTTGCTCTTAAAGACCCCTCTCCCTCCAACTGCCATGGTTGCTCCGTCTGCCTGTGATGCCTCCTCTTTTTTCAAAGCCATGACCAACACATTATTGCTTTCCAGGGAGAGTATCTGGACCAGATTGCCATCAGAACCTGACTGCTGTGTTTACAAATCTGTTTTTTTGTGTCCTAGACATGGACAGGGCCCGTGTTGCCTGTATATTCCTAGAGCTTAACCTGGCATATGGTGGGGGTGGAATGTAATTCTAACTCAAACCCAGCTTCCAGGCCATATTCACGTCTCTTGTAGAGATTGGTTTTCTCATGTCCTATTACCTGTACATCCTTTTTTCTTTAAACTTTGTAGTCAATTTTGGCAGCATTGTTAACATCTTTGCAGCTTTGTCCCTGATTGGGTGGTTTAAAATAGCGACACATGGGTCTGTCCTTATATCACATTCGGGTGCTGTGGAGAAGGTATTTTGTTGCTGAGCTTGGTTAGTAGGTAGGATGTACTAGTTTGACCTAGCCTTTGATTTTATATTTTCATCAAAATATAAAAAGAATTTCATCAAAATTCTTTGAGGAAGCCTATTCTTCGGTTTTAAAGTAGGAAATCTGTTGCAGAGTGTTAACTAGAGCAGTCTGGTGGAAGAACGTTCTGTGAGATTCCAAAAGAGTCTGAGTGTGTATCTCTAGAGGTTATGAGTCAGTTTTCTCCTGACTCTCTTTAATTGGCCTTGTGTAAGATGTGTACCCTGGAGTCTTCTTGAAATCTAAACTACTGAAGAAGGGCATGTTCCCACACTAGGATTCTGGGTTTGAATGGTTTTCTAGCAAAGGCTTTCTTTGCAGCTAGGCGTGCCATTATGACAAGAATAATGTAGTGTTAAAAAGCATGTTCCCAGGAGCTGGAGCCCTTGGAACTGCACTTTCAGCCTTTCTTCATACAACCTCTGGGACTCCTTTTTCCAAAGAGATTCATTCAAATTCTATTTTCAACAACACCAAAAAAAAAAAAAAAAAAAAAAAATTGGGGCTGCAAAGTCATCCCATAAGTTGAGGATAATTAAGAACACCGGCTATCTGACTATGCAGAGAGCTGGAGCTTTCCTTTGTGCTGACCAGGGGGTCTGCCAGGAACTGAGGAGCTGCCCCACATTATGAGGATGAGTGGGTGGATGGTTTCTTCTCTTGAAGACTGACGAGGGATAGGAAATACATTTGTGGGTATGGGGAACCTGAAGTCTTGGAGCTTTCTTCTTTTTTTAAAATCAATTTTATTGATACATATTAATAAAGCATATAATCATCCAAAGAGTATAGTCAATGGTATTTGGTATAATCACATAGTTGTGCATTCATTACATCAATCATTATTAGAACATTTTCATTATTCCAATAATAATAAACAACAACAAAAAAAAAAACAGACAAAAAAAACTCTACCCCTTAATAATCACCTCTCAATCTCTATTCTTCCCCTGCTGCAAATACCTGCTATTCTGTTTCCATCTTTCTGTCTGATTTGTTTTTCTATTTTGTACAGTTGGAGTCAAACAGTGTGTAGTACTTTCTTTTTACTCTTAGTGGAAGATTATTAATATATTACTATACACTACTGCCCATATTTTGCTTTGGTTGTATTTTTGCCTGATAATAACATCTTGCAACATTAACATCCATTTGTTCAGTTTCAAAGAAAAGCAGTCTCATCTATGCAATATTATCCATACTCATATTTTACACGAGGTTTTGCTATGCTATACAGTCCCATGTTACATTTTTTAGCTTTTTTTTTTTTTCAGTAATATACATGACCTTAGACATTCCTGAAAAACCACTGTCATACCCATATAGCTCTGCTAGTTACAAACTATATGATGTGCTTCACCATTTCTATTCATTAACAAAGATTTATGGACAACCTTTTTACCAATTCTGCACAGATGAACCCTCAACTTTCTATTCTCTAAACTCATCCTGTTTTGTAATATATAATATATTGTGTAATGTATATTACACAATATATTTAATTCATAATAGTGCAATCATACAGTATTTGTCCTTTTGTGTCTGGCATTCTTCACTTAACATAATGTCCTCCACGTTTATGCTTCATGATTTCATTTCTTCTTACAGCTGCATGATATTCCATCGTATGCATGCATCACAATTTGTGTATCCATTCATCAGTTTGTGGACATCTGGGTTGTTTCTGTCTTTTGGCAATTGCTATGAACATCGGTGTGCAGATGCTGGTTCATGCTACGGCTCTCAGTTATTCTTTTTTTTTTAAGATTTATTTATTTACTTCATCCATTTTAAACCCCCCCCCTTCCCCATTTGCTGTTTTGTGTCCATTCGCTGGGCAATTCTCTGTGTCTGTTTCCTGCCATCTCTTCTCATCCTCCTCCTCCAGTCTTCACCAGGATTCAATCCTGGAGACCTCCGATGTAGGAGAGAGGTGTCCTGCCACCTGCGCCACCTCAGTTCCTGGCTTTCAGAGCTTTCGGAGCATCTCGTCTTGTCTCTCTCCTGTTACGTCATCATCTTGCTGCATGGCTCCCGGGGCCTGGTGGCTCACCGGCACATAGAGCCTGGCAGCCCATGGCCTTCTATATATATATTTTTTATTTTACCGGGAGGTCCCAGGGATCGAACCCAGGTCCCTCCATATGGTAGTCGGACGCCCAACCATTTGAGCCACATCCGCCCCCTCAGTTATTCTTGGTATATACCCAGTAGTGGTATTGCTGGGTCATGTGGCTAATCTATATTCAGCTTCCTTAGGAACTGCCAAACAGTCGTCCACAGTGGCCGTACCATTCTACATTCCCACCAATGGTGAATAAGCGTTCCTCTCTCTCCACATTCTCTCCCAAACAGTTGTATTTCCCTACCTTTTAATTGTGGCCATTGTAATAGATGTGAAATGTTAAGTCATTGCAGCTTTGATTTGCATTTCCCTAATCGCTAGTGATGTTGAACATTTTTTCATATGTTTTTTCGCCATTTATATTTCTTCTTTGGACAAATGTCTGTGTGAGTCTTTTGCCCATTTTTTAATCAGGTTGTCTTTTTGTTGTTAAGTTCTAGCATCTGTTTATATATCACGGATATAAACCACTATCAGATATGTGATTTCCAAATATTTTCTCCCATTGAGTCAGCTGCCTTTTCACCCTTTTGACAAAGTCCTTTGAAGTGCAAAAGTGTTTAATTTTGAGGAGGTCCCATTCATCAATTTTTCCTTTTGTTGTGCATGCTTTGGGTATAAGGTTCAAGAAACCACCACCTACCACAAGGTCTTTTTTTTTTTTTTTTTACTGGGAGGTCCCGGGGATTGAACCCGGGTCCCTCCATATGGGAGACGGACGCCCAACCAGTTGAGCCACATCCGACCCCGACCACAAGGTCTTTAAGGTGTTTCCCTACATTTTCTTCTAGTAGTCTTACGGTCCTGGCTTTTATATTTAGGTTTTTGACCCATTTTGAGTTGATTCTTGTATAGGGAGTGAGATAGGGGTCTTCTTTCATTCTTTTGGTTATAGGTATCCAGTTCTCCCAGCACCATTTGTTGAAGAGACTGTTTTGTCCCAGTAACGTGGACTTGGTAGATTTGTCAAAAACCAGTTGTCCATAGAGGTGAGGGTTTATTTCTGGACTCTCAGTTCTATTCCATTGATCAATGTGTCTGTCTTGAGGCTGGTACCATGCTGTTTTGGCCACTGTAGCTTTGTAGTATGTTTCAAGGTCAGGAAGTGAGAGTCCACCCATACCATTCTTCTTTTTTTAGGATATTTTTAGCTATTCAGGTGCCCTTTCCCTTCCAAATAAATTAGGTAATTGCCTTTTCTATTTCTATAAAGTAGGCTGTTGGAATTTTGATTGGTATTTCATTGAATCTATAAATCAGTTTCGGTAGGATTGACATCTTCACACTATTTAGTCTTATAATACATGAACACAGAATGTCTTTCCATCTGTTTAGGTCTTCTTTGATTTCTTTTAGCATTGTTTTTGTAGTTTTCTGAATATAGGTTCTGTACATAGTTGGTTAAATTGATTCCTAGGTGTTTGAGTCTTTTTGTTGCTATTGTAAACGGAATATTTTTCCTGATTTCTTCCTGACATTGTTCAGGACTAGTGTCCAGAAATGTTACTGGTTTCTGTGTGTTGATTTTATATCCTGCCACTTTGCTAAACTTGTTGATTATCAAGTAGCTTAGTTGTAGACATTTCAGAAATTTCTAAATATAGGATCCTTTCATCCACAAGTAGTGAGAGTTTTACTTCTTCTTTTCCTATATGAATGCCTTTTTTTTCCTTAATTGCTCTAGCTAGAACTTCTAGTACAATGTTGAATAGTAATGGTGACAGTGGACATCCTTGTCTTGTTCCTTATCTTAGAGGGAAAGCTTTTACCCTTTCTCCAATGAGTATGAGGTTGGTAGTGGGATTTTCGTATATGCCTTAAGGAACTTCCTTTCTATTCCTGTTGCGAAGTGTTTTTATCAAGAAATAATGCTGGATTTTGTCAAATGTCTTTTCTGCATTGATCAAGATGATCATGTGGTTTTTCTCTTCTTCAGTTTGTTAATGTATATTACGTTAACTGATTTTCTCATGTTGAACCGCCCTTGCATACTAGGAATAAATCCCACTTGGTCGTGGTGTATAATTCTTTTAATTTGCTGTTAGGTTCTGTTTGCAAGTATATTGTTGATATTTTTGAATCTGTGTTCATTAGAGAGATTGTTCTGTAATTTTCTGTTCTTGTAGTATGTTTATGTGGCTTTAGTACTAGGGTGATGTTGGCTTCATAAAACGTATTGGGTAACTGTCCCTCCTCTTCAATTTTTTGAAAGAGTTTAAACAGAATTGGTGTTAATTCTTAAAATATTTGGTAGAATTCACCTGTAAAGCCATCTGGTCCTGGACTTTTCTTTGTTGGGAGGTTTTTGATGACCAATTCAATCTCTCTTAATTTGATTGGTTTGTTGAGTTATTGTATTTCTTGTAGAGTTGTTTGTGCATTTCTAAGAATTTTTCCATTTCAACTAGTTGTCTAATTTGTTGGCATACAGTTTCTCATAATATCCTCTTATCTTTTTTATTTCTGTGGGGTCAGTTGTAACATCCCCCTTTCATTTCTGATTTTATTTATTTGCATCTTCTCTCTCTTTTTCTTTGTTAGTACAGCTAGGGGGTTTTTCAATTTTATTGATCTTCTCAAAGAACCAGATTTGTGTTGATTATTCTATTGCTTTTTTTGTTCTCAATTTCACTTATTTGTACTCTAATCCTTATATTTCTTTTGTTTTGCTTGCTTTGGGATTGGTTTGCTTTTCTTTTCCTAGTTCCCTCAGGTGTTCAGTTAGGTCTTTCATTTTAGCTCTTTCTTCTTTTTAAATACAGGCATTAGGGCTGTAAATTTCCCTCCCAACACTGCCTTTTGCTGTATCCCATAAGTTTTGGTAAGTTGTGTTCTCATCTTCATCCATCTCAAGATATTTACTAATTTCTCTTATAGTTTCTTCTTTGACCTCCTGATTGTTTAGGAGTGTGCTGTTTAGCCTCCACATATTTGCAAAATTTCCCCTTTCCTGTCTGTATTGATTTCCAGCTCTCTTCCATTATGATCTGAGAAAGTGGTTAGTATAATTTCAGTCTTTATATATTTATTGAGACCTGTGTTGTGACCCAACATATGGTCTATCCTGGAGAAAGATCCATGGGCACTTGAGAAGAATGTCTAACCCGCTGAGTTTGGATGCAGTGTTCTGTATATGTCTGTTAGGTCTAGTTCGTTTATCATATTGTTTAAGTTCTCTGTTTCCTTGTTGATCTTCTGTCTAGTTGTTCTATTAATGATGTGAGTGATGTGTTGAAGTCTCCAACTGTTGTTGTAGAAATGTCTATTTCTCCCTTCAGTTTTGCAGAGTTTACCTCAAGCCTTTTGGGGCACCCTGGTTAGGTGCATAGATATTTATGACTTACTCCTTCTTGGTGGATTGTCCCTTTTGTTAAAATATTATGGCATTTTGCATCTCTAATAACATTTCTGTATTTAAAGTCTATTTTGTCCGATATTAGTATAGCTACTTCTGCTTTCTCTCACTTTTTTTTTTTTTTTCCTTTTTCATTCTTTCTTTTTGAGGTACTGGGGCCAGTATTGAACCTGGGACCTCTTGTGTGGGAAGCTGGCGCTCAACTACTGAGCCATACCAGCTCCCCTGAGTTGGCATTTTCATTTGTTTGCTTGTTGTTGTTGTTATTGTGGGTTTTTTTTTGTTTTTTGTTTTTTGCATATTTTAAAAATTGTGTATTCCAGTAATTAAAATAATTTGAACAAAAACGGCACTCTGATTAAACTGCATTTTACAGCCTGTAGGACACCTTGAAACAGCTCTTGCTTTTACTCTAAATTTCACTGTTCTTCACCAACATGCAAGTTCTTTTTCTTCCCTGCCTGCCAGACAGGTAGATGGAGAGGCAGGTGCAGCCTTCCTTGTCAGTGGTTCTCAAGTTTTTGATGTGAAAAGGGGCAGCACAGTCATTTAAGCTTGATCCAACCTCTTTGCATCTTACAAAGTTAACAGCTAAAAGAAGTAAAATAAGAAGGCAATGCTTGTGGAATGTACAGTGCATATTGGCGGTGCATGCTCAGTACAGTTCGCCTGCTTGCTTCTCCTGTTTGATTGTTTCTTTGGAAGGCAGTGGATTTTTTTCTTGCATTTCTGTCTTCTTCAATTTTGACTTATCGAATTTCTCGATCTCAGCCATATTGAGTTTGTCAGACATGGTTGCGGAAGAGGCCGAATGAGGCACGTGAGCAGGAGAAGTCTGGTCTGTGCAGAAGCTGCCCCCAAGTGCCTGTTTTTGTTTTTTTTTAAGGAGGCACTAGAGATTGAACCTGGGACCTCCCGTGTGGGTAGCAGGTGCTCAACTGCTTGAGACACATCCACTACCCCTTCCTCTCTTTTGGTTACTGTTGGCATGGAGTATCTTTTTCCAGCCCTTCACTTTCAGCCAATTTGTATCACTGGATCTCAGATGAGTCTCTTGTGGACAGCATATGGATGGCTTATTTTTTTATCCGTTCTGTCAGCCTGTATCTTTTGGGGAGTTTAATCCATTCATGTTCAATGATATTACTGTATATGCATTTTATTCTTTGGCTTTCATATGTCATATCTTATTTTCGCCTGTCGATTTACTCTTTTGGTTATCCTTTCTGCTGTACTTGCCTTCTACACTCTCCTCCAAGCCTCTCTCTCTTGTCTTTTTCTTTCAGGCTGTAAGGCTCCCTTTAATGCTTCCTGTAAAGCTGGACTCTTTTTTTTTTTTTTTTTTTTTTTTTACGAATTCTAGTACTTTATGTTTATTTGTGAATATTTAAAAATCTTACCTTCATATTTGAAGGACAATTTTGCTGAAAAAGAATTCTTGACTGGCAAGTTTTTTGTTTCATTATCTTTGTTGTAGCATACCTCTGTCTTCTCGCCTCCATGGTTTCTGATGAAAAATCTGCACTCTTTTTTTTTTTTTTCTGTTTTTATGTTTATTTCTGAGTTGCAAAAATTATTTCCCCTTCCCCGTATTTTGAGAATTTCCTGTATTCCCCCATTCAGTCTGGGCTGCCACAACCAGACAGACAGAAAGCGCAAGAACCTTCTTTTTCTTGCATCTGTAGTGGAAACCTTAGCAGCAGACATTAGCTGCACACTAAGTCTTACTGGGTGTCCCTTGTATGTGATGGTTTGCTTCTTCCTTGCTGCTCGCAGATTTTTCTCTTTATTTTGGGCATTTGAGATTCTGAGTAGTATTGTGTTGGAGTAGGTCTATTTGGATTTATTCTGATTGGTTTATGCTGTGCTTCTTGGTCATGTAAATTCATTTCTTTCATGAGAGCTGGAAAACTTTTACCCATTATTTCCTCAAATACTCTTTCTGCTCCTTTTTTCTTCTTTTGGAACTCCCATGACATGTATGTTGTTGTGCTTCATATTATCATTCAACTCCCTGAGTCCCTGCTCAATTTTTTCCATTTTTTTCTCTCTGTTCTTCTTTCTTCAATTTCAGCTTTAATGTTTCCTTCATCACCTATTCTTTCTTCTATCATTTTGAGCCTGCTGTTGCCTCTAATGTATTTTTCATCTCACCTATTGTTTCTTTCATTCCCATAAGCTCTGTTATTTTTCTATTCAGGTTTTCAAATTCTTCTTTGTGTTTGCCCAGTGTCCTCTCGATGTCTTTTTTCTCTTTAGCCATGTTGTATTTGACATCAGTAATTTGGTTTAGGAGATCTGTATGAGCCTTGTTGATTAGTCGTCTCAAAATCTGTGTCTCATCTTTGGTATATTCCTTTGCTTGGGCCATAACTTCCATTTTCTTAGTATGGCTCTAATTTTTTGTTCATGTCCAGGCAGCTGATGGTGATGGTGAGTTTACTCTGGTGCTCAGTTTCTCTGTCTCGTGTAGGGATTTAGCAGGGGGAGGCTGTGTTACTGCCGTTCTTTGATTCTTCCTTCAACCTGTTCTGGCTCTTGAGGATTATCCTTGTTTAGCTGCTCAAATCCAGGCCATGAACCCTGTAATGGGTGGTAGACCTGTTCCAAGCGCCTTTGGGAGTGAGACTGTAAAGGCTGGAAAAAGCCTCTCCCATTTATTTACTTCCTGTCATGCGCTTTCTTGGTCTGCCAGCAGATGGCGCACTCTGGCAGGCCTCTCAGTTGGAGCCCTGGTTGGGAAGTCTTAGCTGTAACACAGCAGTGTGACAGAGGGTCCTGCCCCACGGTTATTTAGAGCTTTGCCACTCAGACTGCCTCAGAGGCTGTTCTCCAGCCTTGCTGGGTAGGAAATAATTCTTCTCCCCTCTGCATCCTCAGCAACCAGTCTTGGTCAGCTCTTGAGAAGGTTTTTACTATACACGGTTGACCTTCAAAGCAATTAGCAACAGGTTTCTTCTTCTTCCGGCAAGGAAGAAGTTAATAACCGAAGTTGCCCATGTTTATGACAAGATGGTTCACCAGCAAGGAAAGTTTCAGAGAGGAGCCCTTTGGTTCTTGCCCTAAAGCAGATCTCACCACTGGAGTCTCGGGGTCTGCAGTCTGTTAACATCAACTTCTCTCTTTTGGAGTGAAGTCTTAGTTCACATTGCTGACCTTGGGGGAAACAAGTTTGTTCTCTGCCACTCACATCTTAAAAGGTACAACCAGGAGGTTCCTTTTCTGCTTTTTCTTTAAACAAGACCTTGAAAAAGGTTCCCTTCCCAACCTGCTGTGGCTTATGACAGTCTAGCATTTATTCTCACAAGTAGGGTAGTTGGTGGCTTTGTCTGGGGGCTCTTACGAGGTGAGTGATGAGCACTGTGACCTAGGGACTTCGTTCTGTTTATTTCTTAAATGCCCTGCTTTGCCTGGATGGTCCTGGTTGATGCCTGTTGTCGTGAAGTTATTACTGATAGTGACCTCTTCCACTTTCAGAAGCATCCCGGTTTAGATGATAAATTATATGGCCATGCCACCTATATGTTAGACTAAGCCAGGGTTCTCCAGCTTGTACTATTGACATTTGGGGCGATAATTCTTTGTTGTGGGGGGCTGTGCTGTGCATTGTAGGATGTTTTGCAGCACCCCTGGCCTCTCCCCATTCGATGCCAGTAGCACCCCACCACCCATATGTCATAACCAAAAATGTCTCCAGACATTGCCAAATATCCAGGGGAGGTGGGGAAGAACTGCCCCTCAGTTGAAAACCACTGGACTAAGGAGTGTGGATTAGCTTTCTTCTGAGTGTCAGCTCTGATCCCCCTGATCCCATGCTGCCTGGAGCCCCATGTTGCCAAGGATTTGAAGCTTACAGCCAAGGAATGCTGTGATGGATTAGTGCTATCTGCCATGGGCACAGGATGGACGTAGAAGTATATAGTGTCCTTAGATTAAAAAGTGCCAGACTACCAATGGGCCCTCGCAATCCAGGTGCAGAGACAAGCTATGTTGTAGAAGGAGATCTGTGGCTGTGGCTGCAGAGCAGGGCACGTTGTTACCCATACCCAGTGTCAGCACAGCTGGGACAGATGCAGATGCCTCAGGAGTTCAGAGGAAAGCATGGTTGCTGAGGGTCGGGGTGGTTGGGGAAGGCACCATGTAGTAGGACCTTGTGGAAAGCCTGGCAGGTATTTGTAAATAAGTGGTTATTTTGCAGCCCAGACTTGCCCAGCACAGTTTTTTTGCGTGTTTTATTTTCCAGCCTTGGGTTTAATTAAAGTTGTGGTTCACTCTCCCCACCCTGGCTTTTCTATCTGGTTAATTTGTTGTCAGAGCCATTCCTGGGTCTTCCTGCCTTGGGGATTGGTCTGTTTCTCAGGATTCTGTAAGGGTGCTGGAGGCTTTGGACTGTCTCAGACTGGGAGGACGAGAGCGCACAAGCCTTCTGTGCTGCTGCCCTGGAATTCAGGTGGAAGACGCTCTTGGCCTGTAACAGACATGGCTGGGGTGGAAAATGGCGCTCTTGGGCCAGGCCCTTGGGGTCTCCCTCTGGAAGTAAAGGCGGGCCTGTCCTTACAGGAGAACTGGCCCTTGGGAGAATTTGTGCCCAGTTATCTGCCCAGCAAGAGCAGGAAAAAAAAAAAACCTTCAGTGTTAATTAGTCAGAATGCCAGGTTTTGTTCACTTTCAGTGACTTCATGGTATTTTAATGAGCTCCCAGCATTTCTGGGGGAGCAGCAACAACAGCAGGGGGCCGGGTCTGCCTAAGCTAATCCAAGAACTGTTTAACCCTTTGTCCCATGCTAGTTCCCTGGCCCCGCCTCTGCTTCCCAGAGGAAGCTTGCTGAGAAGTAGTTGGTGACCCAGGCGTTGCTGCAGGTGCCTGGGAGTGTGTCCGCATTCCTCTCGGTGGTTGGCTAGCCTTTTGGGTAAACAGTGAAGGGTAGAATTTTAGCACCACCTTCACATCTGAGCATGGTCCTCCTTCACAGGCCCGGCGGCGTTAACTGACTTGTCCAGAGACACCAGAGAGCCTGCCTGGGAACCCGGCTCTCCCCATCCTGCCGTTCCCCGGGCCAGCCCACGGGTGCTGTCCTCCCTTTTTCTCTGTCTAGTGTTTGAAAGAATTCTTCTCCCTGGTTCAGGGGTTGGGGTGGGGAGGAGGGCCCCCTGCTGGTTGTCCCTCTGGAGAACTGTCAGCTTTCCCAGGCCTTTCTGAGGAAAAGCGCCATATTGGTGGTCAGAGACTAGGGACTGCTTCAGGGACACCACGAAGCCCGATTCTGAGCAGACGCACTGGGTCAGGTGGCTGAGGGACGAGAGCGGCAGGACGCCCCGATGCGATGGCCGCACCTGAGCAGCCCTGCTGGCCTCCGCCACACACAGGCCCCGCTGTCGGCCAAGAGGCCTGGAGTCAGGTCCCCTCACGCTGCACGTGCGCATCAGAGGCGGCAGCCACGTCGCCGTTGCCCACCCACATGCTGACTGTGACCTGGGTGGAGCAAGTGAGTTTACCTGACTGAGCCTTCCTTTCCTCACCTGCACTTGGGCTTAATAAAACGTCCTTTGTGGGGTTATGGTAAGGGTTAAATGAGACGCTGTGTGCGATGCCTGGGCTGTGGTAAGTGCTCTTTAGAAGGAAGCGGTAGGAGCCTGGAAACTTAGTTTCTTGATTGAACTGCCCCTGCCTGACATGTAACCTTAAAATTACTCTTTCTCTATCCATGCTCCCTTTTGTTTAATGAAGGTGATAACCAAATGCTTCCTCTAGCCGGGCTTTTTAATCCCTCAAAGGGAACCCTCCAGGAGCTCAGGCTCTCAGCAGCAGCACGCACAGGAAGCGACTTGTCAAAGTTGTCTTCCCTTGCAGCGGCTGCAGAACGTTCAGGAGCACACCAGACGCTGCTTCCAGCTTGTCTGATCTAGTCCTCGGAGCCGGGGCTTGTAACACTGAGGCCTGTGGGTAAATGTGGCCTCAAGCTGCAGGAGAACTGTTGGGGACAGTTCTCCAACAACGCTGAAACGGTTTTCTGTTGATTGTCCTGGCGATAAGCCAGATGAGACGCTGCGACAAACATCAGCGTAGGGAAGAGGGCCAGTTTCCATGCTCTGGCCCCTGAATGAGGCTGCTCTGTTATAATGTGGCCCTGCCTGTCAGTCTCATTTCTATAAAATGTTCTTTCTAGAAGAGGAATCTGGTTAATGGATCCTTTTCAAGGATTCAGCTTTAGACTTGCTTTTTAAAAAAATCCAACCCCAAAAGCCCACTCTGTATTGCTTTGCTGGCTGAAGTGGGAGATAGGAAAGAATTGCCCTCTTGGAACCTGCAACTTTATTGGTGCTTGACAACTTGGTCCGTCCACCGTCTCGCTGTTAACCACCTGTAGCCTCCCAACAGCAACAGCAACAGCTGCCCTGTGAAATCTGCTAAGCTGCTTTGTACCTTTAACTTCTGACGAGGCCCCCTCGACCCTTAGTGAATGCCCTCCCCAGCTTGTTTGTCCTGTTCTCTCAAGTTGTGGCTCTGGGACGCCAGTAGGACCATGTGCCAATGTGGCAAAGCTGAGCATTGTTGCATTTGGAGAAAAGGGTTGCTTTCCTTCCCCACCTGCTTTCTGGAATTAAATCCCCTAAAACTGAAGAGAGAGAAAAGCTGAAAGTCACTGAGCGTGAAAGTGAGTCCTCTGCAGGGGGCTTCCGTAGAATTGCTTGAGTCCTGACCCAGGCGATTGGCCCAGCTCTCCAGAAGGGAGCTTCACAAGCCAGCAGCTCTCTCTGCAGGGCTGTTTGTGCTGTGCCGCAAGCGTGGCTGGTGATTTCCATCTTACCCCCAGCTTCCATCCTGCTGTCCCTCCCACTTGTCCTCCACCCCCTTCTCCCTGCGGGTCCAGCCCTTTGTGTATCCCCCTCTGAAAGTGCTTCTCCTTTGGGAAGCACGGGGGCCCCTTTTCCTCGAGAGGAATGTTGGGCAAGAGCAAGGCAGCGTGGTCCTCGGGGAGGCAGGTCCTTGGCTGGTGGCTATGAGTGGTCAGTGTGCACATCAGGCGACTCCCGTGACTTGGAACTTCCCTCTGGCTGACAGATCTGTGAGAGCCGCCTTGGCAGCAGCTCTGCAAGGAGAGTATTCCTTCTCCCTGTCCTGCCCCAGGGAAGGCAGGTCAACCACCCCCGGGGACGTTTCTGGCCCCTTTGCCTCTGTGCTGGAAGCTCCCTGTGTTCTGCGGGTTGCATTGGCCAGTTGGTCTGGCTTTTGGAGATACTAGTGGATGAGCTTGTAAGGCCCTGGGCTGGGTAAAACGATATCCTTCATGAGCCTGCAGGCACCTCCCTGTTCAGCCCTGGGAGAGGACGGCAGAGGCACAGGGTGCCAGGCTCTGCAGGAGCCTGTGATGGGGCGGTTTGGGAAAGGCCCAGGAACCAGAGTCCTGAGGTTTTGGCCCACCATGTGTAGCTTTGACCAAGCCCTTGGGTTTCTGGGAACTCTGTGTCTTGACCCATAGTGAGGTGACTGAACCAGCTGCCCACTCTGGCCGGAGTGCTGAGCTCGAGCCCCATTGACTCCACATGGGTCAGACTTGGTGAAGAGCTTGGCCTTTTGGCCCTCAAGGCCTTTATGCTGCCCAGAGGGTCTTGGGGAGTTTGCCTCAGACAGCCTGAGGCTCCCCCTCCCAGGCAAAGCAAACAAGATTGACTTCTAGGGAGGTGCAGCCTCCACCCAGGGGGTGTCTCCTGAGGTCTGTGCTGGAATTTTCATGAAAAACAAGTTGAATAGACCCCTTGACAGAGGAAAGTTCGAGGCATTTGTCACGGTTCATCCAGTCAGTCTCACCCACAGGCATCTCGCCCAACCTGAAGCTGCGCCCCGCTCCCCTTATTTTTGCCCTGGTCCATTTCCACTCCTCAGTCAGTTGTCAGGAAACCTGGTTGACCCAAAGCCCGGGTCCCACAGCAGCCTGCTCTCCCAGGTGTACCGCCAGAGCAGCTGTGAGCTGGAATCTCCGGAAGGTGTTATCTCACTGAGCCCTCTGATGAGTCAGTCCCCGGCAGTGGTTGTCGGTGAACCAGGCCCCGCTTTCTTCTTTCTGTACTTCCTGTCGGGGTTGATGTCACCGCTGCTTTGCGTGGCCTTTTATGGACATGAATCGGCCTGCGGCGCCTCTGGCAGAGGAAGTGAGCGATAAGGCCATAGCTGGAGTCTTTGGTGGGGTTGGGTACCTGCGTCAGGTTGCCCCCTCCTCCCACCTGAGCGGGGGCCTTCTGAGCTGGCTGGACACCTGCCCACTGCAGGCAGGCCCATTAAATGCTCAGGGAGGGCTGCTCCCCACCCCCTACCTCACCTGGGCTTGGCCTTGCCCTCAAGGCACTGCACACTGAAGCTGTAACTCTTCTTGTTCTAAGGAAGGTATGCAGAGAGTTTGGGGAGCTTGGGGAGCTTGGAGCACTTGGGAAATGGAAAAGGCTCCTCGTTGCTGTTCCCAGAGTGGTCAGGTGGGCCAGGCCCCGTGGGGGTGGGGTGGGGGGGGAGTGCGAGCAGGATCAGAGGCAGCTGCTCCCAGCACAGGGGCAGCAGTCTTGAGACTGTGTGCTGAGGAGCCCACTCTACTGCCCCACCAACTCCCTCTTCAGGCAAGCAGCTCTGGTTTTTATCATCTGTTTTTCACTTTGGAATTTGGCAAGATTTTATCTGAGGAAAGGAGTGTAAACCGCTGCAGACATGTGCCACTCTGCCTCTATGGCTGCCCCACCCCCATCGAGATAGGGGCACGTCATCCTGGCAGGGCATCTGCTCCCCAGGGCAGGGCTCTCGGGTGGCTCTGCATGTCCAGGTTCCCAGCTGAAGGGTTCCTTTGTGGTTGTATGTCTATGTCTGTCTGTCTGTCTGTCTCTTCCAGTTCAGCAGAAGGAAGGGCATTTTCAAATAAACCTTTGGTCCTCATAGGCCAAATAAGGACTTGAGAACAAATGGAGTGGCCTCCTCATCTTGGGGAGGGAGAAGTGTGGAGAAGGGCCTGTGGATGGAGTGGTTAAGATGGGTCCCCCCAGGACGCACAGGCTGGTTTGGCAGAATAAACTGAGCCAGGCCAAGAGCCAGCTGGCTTCATAGAATTCTGGCCACCCCACAACCCCAGGAGAGGTGCTTCTGAGCCCAGGAACAAATCTGGAAGAACTGCTATGAGAAGGGACCTCTGCAAAGCAGGGGTACGAATACCTGCCTTATCTAATCTCCCTGGTAAGGTTATTGTGAAGAAAACCTACTGCAAGAATTAATTCCAGGGCAGTGGATGTGGCTTAGATGGTTGGGCGTCCGTCTCCCGTATGGAGGGACCTGAGTTCGATCCCCGGGACCTCCTGGTAAAAAGAAAAATATAGAAAGCACGCGGGCTGCCAGGCTTCATGTGCGGGCGCGCTGTCAGGCCCCACGAGTGGGTGAGCTGCCAGGCCCCGCAGCAAGATGATGACATAACAGGAGTGTGACACAAGGGAGAGCCAAGACAAGATGCACCAAAAAACCAGGAACTAAGGTGGAGCAGGTGGTAGGACACCTCTGTCCCACACCGGAGGTTACGAGGATCAAATCCCAGTGAAGTCAGGAGGAAAAGGATGAGAAGAGAGGGCAGAAAACAGACACAGAGAATTGCCCAGCGAATGGACACAAAAACAGCAAAAACGGGGGTGGGGTGGGGGGAGAAAGGGGTAAAAATGGATAAAAGTAAACAAACAAGTCTTTAAAAAAAAAAAAAAAAAAAAAAAAGGAATTAATTCCAGGCAGGTAGGTTTGGGGCTCCAAGTGGTGGAGGCAAGAGCTGAAGAGTTGAGAAGAGCCTCTCATCAGTTTTCCTCTCAAAGCATTTGGCCCAAGGACAAGACAATTTCTGATAAAGCCCATTAAGGTTTCTTCAAAATATAGCATTAAAGCCGCAGAGTGTTTCCTTTTAGGCTGTGTTGACCGTGGTAGCCCCACTTCGAGAACTGGAGGTGAAAGGTCAGAGGAGTAGAAAGACGGGACTGGTGGGGTGGCATGGAGCTTACAATGAGTTTTGGTTCTGGAATTTTGGAAAGTGGAGTGTGTGCAGGCCTCTGTGTGTCCGTGTGAGTGCATCTCTGTGTCCACATGTGTCTGTGTACCGGCCCCGGTGTTTGCGGTCTGCATGTGCACGTGCCTGCACCCGTGTGTCACCTGTACGTCGGTATCCATGCTGGCACACTGTGTTCACGTGTCTTGATGTGCTTACAAGCTGTGTGCATGTGCCCACATGCACCAGTGTACATGCACACTTGTGTCCATTTGCACCTGTGTACGTCTCTCCACGTGTGTGCATATGCACCTGTGTGTACATATATCCATGTACACCTGTGTGCCTTTGTGCACATGTACCCGGATGTGTGTCCTTGTGCCTGTGTGTGCCTGCGTGCACGCACATATGTGTGTTTGGGGACCCTGCTTCCTGTTGTTCAGCAGCCCGGCATCTGACTCCTCCTCACACAATTAGAGGAATTCCAGCCATCCCAGAGAACGGGTTTAAGCAGCCCTGGGAAACATTTCCTTCTGCAAGGGATGGGAATGTTTCCTTTTATGGTAGCGCTGGCCTGTTGCAGCCTCTTAACTTGCCAGCACGTGCAGGTACATTCTTGCCTCCTGGTGGAGCGGTGACTAAACATGCCCACAGCTGGGCAGACCGCAGGGAACTGCAGTGGGGGAGGGCGAGGGCCTGGGCTTGCAAAGCTGCTTGCACCCTGCCCTTCCTGGTTGCCACACTGCCGTGTCTCCCCAGCCCTTGGCCCTGCAACCTCCTTCCTGAGCATGGGGCCACTGCGGAGCTCTAATCTTAGGCCTTGCTGCTCAGCCTTGAGGGACGCTGGTTTGGGGGAAGACAGGAGGAAGGAAAGTGGCCCCCTAGGGTCTTTGGATTTCTCTGGGGAAGGAGAAGGCTGCACATGAGAGCAGGGTAGCTG
Source organism: Tolypeutes matacus (assembly GCA_026826555.1). Classification (NCBI taxonomy): domain Eukaryota; kingdom Metazoa; phylum Chordata; class Mammalia; order Cingulata; family Chlamyphoridae; genus Tolypeutes; species Tolypeutes matacus. The sequence continues at coordinate 120,783 of JAKSZT010054302.1, read as the reverse complement.
CCGTGTGTGTGTTGGGTGTGAAGCTAGTCTTGTCTTCTTTCTGTCCTTCTCCCTTTCCCTCATGGACCACCAGCAGATGGGAGAGGCTGAAAGCAGGCTGCTGGAGAGCCCACCTGGTTGAGAGAAGGGTGGCCTGGCCGCTCGGCTCTGCTGGTGTCCACCGGCTAAATTCATTTCCCGAGGCCTCACACACCAGAAAGCCATGAGTCATCCCCTGGCTCGTTCAGCTGGTGCCCCATCCTGCAGGCCCCGCTGGGTAGTGCGAGTCAGGGATTGTGGCCTTCAGAAACTGCCAGCATCCGTGTTTCCTTCCATCACCGACCTGGCCACTGCTGACTTCTAGTACTCCTGATTTCCCCACCACCCTGGCCATGCCACTGCCCACACCATGGGCCCTTCATGAGGGGGAGGCATGGAGCAGCTCCCGTTGTGGACCTCACAGCCCACAGGGTGGCAGGGCAGGTTCCTTTCCTGTGTTATTCCCAGTTCTCAAGATAACCCTGCAAAGGAGTTGGTAGCACATCTACTTTATGGAGAAGGAAACCGAGACTCGGGAACTAGATGCCTCACTGCAGAACAGCCATTAGGAAGGAGGCTAAGCCTGGAGGGAGCGGTGATGTGGGGTAGATGTAAAGGAGAAAACCGAGTTTGTAATTTCAGCTACTGCTTAAAATTGGATGCCCAGCTCTGGACTGGGTCAGCCAGAATGTCTTCAACTGCTCCCCTTGAACTGAGCTCTCAAAGTGCGGGGCTTTATCGTTCCTCCTGCACCCCAGGAAAGCAAGTTGTTACAGCCTTACTTGCTGAGTGGTCCACCGAGCTGGGGGTAGTTGCTGAAAGTTTCTGACGCCCAGGTCTAAAGATCAAGTTGTCACAGAAACTTGTCAAAAACTGTCATTCTGATGAGCTTCTCTTCTTTTCTAGCCATCTCAAAACTGACATTGAGCACCTTGCATGTGCCAGTCACTGTGCTGGGCACGTTCACGTGTTTTATTTGTATGTGTACTGTAATCCCGTGTCACGGAGGAAGAGGCTGAAGCTGGGAGGCAGCATTTTACCCCAGGGCTTGCTGATGGCAAAGCCAAGCCTCATCTACTCTGTCCCAGCTCCCAGCCTCTTAAGTAGTGCTCCTTATTTAAATGGGGACACTGTTTAAAACACCTGCCACAAATGTGTACAGTAGACTCCAGGGCGTTTCCCACAGACTGGTTTTTAGTCTCTAACGGGTTCTTAACAAGGGGTGATCATGAGCTTGAATTGAAATTCAGAAAAACATTTTTCTTGTGGGGACGTGTTGATGCGGGTGTGATATATTTATTAAATATATTTATTTATTTATTTATCTTTATTTTTTATTTTTTTATTTTTTAAAGATTTTATTTATTTATTCATTTATCCCCCCCTTGCTGCTTGTGCTCGCTGGGTCAGCTAACCACGCCGTGCGGGCGGGCTTGCCTTCACCAGGAGGCCCCGGGAACCGAACCCAGGGCCTCCCATATGGCAAACGGGAGCCCTACTGATTGAGCCACAGCCGCTTCCCTAAATATATTTATTTAATATATTTCCTTTATCAAACCCTTTTCAGACAGTAATCTCTCTCCTTTTTTAATTGATGTAATTTTTTAAAGTCATTTTACTAAAACTTGTTGAATATGAAAAACAAAAAAAAGAATGTTTTTTTGTCTGCTGCTATTAACATTTATTATCTGTATCTTTTAGCTCAGGAAATGACTTCACCTGTTCATTCAGTGAACACATCTTTAACAGGGTCGTTTAGCTAATTGGGCTGTTTAAACGTGTGCTGGGATAAAAATTAACAAACTTCTTTTTAAGATTCAGTTTGTAAACCTTTCCCTGGCTGGAATTGTTTTGTACAAATTATAAATAGGCTGCCTAATCTACCACTTTTGCAAAGTGAATCCCAACCAGTAATTGAGGGAAAGTCATAGCAAGGGAAGCAGATTGATTTTTTAATTTCAAGGGCTTAAACCAAATTTTCTTAGGATTTAAAGCTGTATTTCTGCAGCTTTCAGCACAGAGAAAAAGAATAAAGTGAAGCAGAACCAGTTTTTACATCAGTTAGGCCACGGCATGTATAAGAAAGATAAAGTAAGTAATTTGTGTACAGGTATAGCATTGGATTGCTATGTTGTATTTTTTTTTTTACATTTTGCACTTTTTAGAAAGTCACGCTGCACAAGCCAAGGTTAGCTTCCATAGGAAAGCAAGTTCCAGCATTTTGATTGCGTTCTATGGTGGCCACACACCCTTTGTTCACGTCCACACTGTGTTTGACAGGACGCTTGGTCAGGGGAGGCTTCTGAGTGATGGTTCTAAATTTACTTTTTACTCTCTGTGCAGCTGAATCTAAGTAAAAAGTCTTGAAGTTGACCGGAAATTCAATATACTTTAAAAACATATAGAGTTAGAGTTGGGAGAAAAATGCAGCTGTAGTAAGTAGGAAAAGTGACCCGTATAGAAAGCATTGTGAGGTTGTTGGTTGACTGATTAAAAAGAAGTGCAGGCTGAAGCTGTAAATGGTGGTGGATTGCTATATAACTCTGTACATTTTTGTTGAGATGGCTGTCCCACACTTTGTATATTGGAATAAAAATTTCTACAAATGATCTAAAAAAAAACAAAACAAAAAACCACAGTACAGTGTGGACTTAGTAAGGGGTCCGTGGTTTTCACCTGACTGACAAAAGGGTCCATGGAACAAAAAAGGTGAAGAACACCTGCTCTAAGGGGGCTGGGCGAGCCAGCGAGGCAGAGCCTGTGCCCGGCCTAGAGGCTGGAGCAGCTGCCCAGTGGTGCTGGGGTCGCTGCAAAGGCGCCTGCCCCGCCCGCGGCCCCCGCTCTGAGGGGCCCCTGCAAGGGCAGTGGTTGGGGCTTCATACTTCTTGTTTGCAAAATGGGCTGCTCAGAGGAAGCCAAAGCTGGAGGCTTTTGTATCTGGCAGAAGTTAATTTTATTCTGGCTCATCCGATGTTTCCTTTTTTTGTAGACCGAGAAGATCAGTCCATTTTGTGCACGTAAGTGTTCCTTCGGGGGTGGGTGCCTTGTTTTCACCATGACCTGCCCATGTTCTTGATGGCTTCTGGTAAAGCCTAGGCCAGTGAGTTCCATTCCCAATTCCAAGGTCCCCTGTCACCTTCTCCAGGGACAGGAGTTGTATATTTACTGTCCAGTGGTCCTACAGCAGGGATGAGCTTTGTTTCATGGCCAAGGATTGAACTTGCCTTCCTCACAGGAGCCAGTGGGCGGGAGGGGTGGGGTTTTCAGCCGAGAGGAAGCTCAGCACGGGTGGAATTGCTTGGCCTTCCTGTGGCTCCTGAGCAGGATGTCTGCCTTCTGGCTCTGAAGAGGGGCCTTCCTGACCTGGCCTTCCGTGGACACTGGGTCCTCTCCCCCTCCCCCTCGGACCCTAACAAGGAAACAGAATCCCCACTGCTGAGGGGGTTAATGGTATAGCACATTCCTTCAAGTGAAGAAGTTTCAAAGGGACCCCTAAGTCAACAGCTACCTAAAACTGATTCCTAAGATATTTGAATGCAGCACTGCCAAATGACCAGGACAGGCAGTGGACAAATGTTGATTCTCCTCAGGTCTTGGGAAATGACTGAGTGAGGATTCCAGAACTTAGTATTTATTTGGCTGTCCCCTTTTCTGCCACTAGGTGTTGGGTTCCTCGTTGGCACCCAACAGAATGGCAGGCAGGAGAGCACACAGTGGGGGAGGGACAGATTCAAAGGGCTTGGCCACCTCCCCCCTGAGGACTTCCGTGCCTCTCTTGGCAGGGGAGAGTCTGGAGCTGGCAAGACAGAGAACACCAAGAAGGTCATCCAGTACCTGGCTCACGTGGCCTCCTCCCATAAGAGCAAGAAGGACCAGGTGAGTGTCACAGCCTCCTCCCACTGCCGCTTTCTGGGCCTTTGGTAGATGGCTTAGAGAGTGTCTGACTTCCCAAGGAGGAGCATCTTGTGTATCATGGCTTCTGCTTAGAATGATCTGCTCTGGGTACGAACCCGAGGCTGGGCCTGCTTTCAAGCAGCTGCAGCTTAGACCTCTTGTGAGTGGGGCCTGTGGTAGCAGGTTCGCTGGTAGCAAGCCCATTTCTTCCTTGGCCTTGTAATTTTCCAAGTTGCCTTGGAAACTGGAGATGACCCAACCCAGGGCTTGCATAGCAGCACTCTGGGAGTTTGCAACTAATTGCTGTGTGGGAGCCACCTCTGGAAGTTGCAAGAAGAGATTCCCAAGCTTGGTTCTCACATTAAAGGAGGCTTGCAGGGTCTTGAATTCCTGCTTCTTTTCCCTACTGTGGAACTGCCTCTGGGTGGCCAGCCCCCCAGTGAAGAGAGAAAGCGCAATGGGAAAGTCGTCTCACTTCCATTTTCTTCCCTTTCCCTTTTGATGGATTGTGGTCGAACTCGGCAGTGGCCTCGCTAGGTGAGCTGCACGTTTACTGCACGTTCTGCACCAGGAATGCGTGTTCTGCCCATCGTGTGCCCTTGATGTATTTATTTTTTTCTAAACAGCTTTTCACTCTACACCGTTGTCACCTTCTGCAGCTAGAACTATTCTCATAGGCTCGGCTCACTGATTGTTTTGGGAGGGGCTGGGTGTGACACACAGTGACCGCTCATGCACTCTGAAATGATAACTCCTGCAAAATCAGACTGGCCTCACCACCTAGACAACCTCAGAAACCCCGGTCATGCCAGGATTTCCCCCAGTGCCCAGTGGACAGAAGGCCCTAGTCACAGGTCTGACCTAAGCCCGGCAGAGTGGAAATCCACCCTCGCAGAGCCCCAGGGGCTCCGTGTTCCAGACCAGAGCAGATGGCTGGTCCCTCTCACCTGCCACCCCCATTCTGGCCAGAAGCAGCCTGGGAAGGTCCCCACTGGAGTTTCCCACAGGTTGGGGATGCTCAGTCTTAAGCATGACTGCGTGATGCTCTCTCTCGCTCGCTCTCTCTCAAGCACACACCTTTAAACTTCCTGGTGAAATCTAAGTGCCAGTGGCGTCCCCTCAAGCCATTGGTGCACTCAGCCGCCCTTGGTGGCTCCACCACACTGGCCTGCTGTGGGCCTCCGAAGTAAGTAGGGGCGTGTGTCTCTTTGCATGAGATCTGAGGTATGTTCTGCAGAATGTCCTAATGAGTACAGTTTTCTGGAATTGAACCAAAAGTAACTTTTCCATGTGCCAAACTTCACCAGACATTCTGAATCTTTTTCCTTGGGGTGCTAGGTGTTATATTTAGAAACCAGTAAAGTTTCTTTTCTCTCCTCCATCCACTCCCCATTTTCCATCCTTTTTAGGAGGCTTATTTTAAAAAACAGAGCTATGAGTGAGGTTAGGAATTCCCAACTTGGTTTCTCACCTCTGACTTTGCAGTAAAATCAGTTTTCCAACTATTTACTGAATGCCAAGAATGTGTCTGGTGACATTGGAGTCTCTGCCCTGGAAGTCAGGAGACAGGACCACAGTTACAAAGCAATAGAAAGACCCACATGCCCTGCACCTGGCTCCAACACTCAGCGAGGACGTCGTGGGTGGTGGCATAGGGGTGATAAGTGGGAGCACGCAGGTCACGTCCTTTTTCTCAGGATGCATGTGCAGCCCCCGGCTCTTGAGGGCATCCAGGGTGATTGTATCTATCACCTCTGGCTTCAGATACTGCTCAGGTTCTTAACTTTTAAAGGCCAGGGACCAGTTTGATTGATTGCCATGACTGAAGCTGTACATGCAGCTGGGGCACGAGACACTCTTGAACTTGGTTTGGCTGGCCTTGTATCCTGAGGCCTGTCATAGCATACCCTGGGAGCAAGCACGCTCTCTTACTTGGAATGACCCAGTTCTTGTCCCAAGACTGTAAGGCAGAAGGTTCCAAATCTTACCCTGATGTGGGGCGGCCAGGCTTCCCCCAGGGCTGCTGGATGGTGAAGCAGGGCTTCGGCCTGCGGGGCCCACAGTCTTGGGTGAAGAGACTTTCCATTTGGACTCTGTCGTCTGAACAGCGACCTTTGATCCCTCCTCTCCCTCTTATGCTTTTTATGCATTTGTTGGCGCTCACTGGCAGAACACCACCCGGTGGAGCCTGTGAAATCAGATGGGTAATTCCAAACCTTATGAGCATGTGTTGTCTGTAATACCTTGTAATTTCATCTTCAAGTTGCAATGAAAAATAAGTCTTTTCTATGCCCAATTACATTTCCATAAGGGAAAACTGATAGGTTAGCCATCACCCTTGCCAGCAGGGAACGCAGCTCTGGATTCTGAAGGGGTTGCCCCCAAGCTGGCCTGCCGGTCCTGCTGTCCATGGCAACAGTTTGTGGTCCTAAACAGAGGGCTCAGCTTTCCCTTCAGACCAGGGCAGACAGCAGGGTTTGGGGGGCAGGGGGCACACTCCCATTCCATGGGAATGGGAGCGGCTTGGCTCATCTGGCTGCCTGGCCTATGCTTTGGGAGGAACATTTAGTGGGTGGGGGAGCAGCTCTCATCCAAGTCTGGCTCCATGGGCTGCTTCAGGCAAGCGTCCCTGGACCGCCCCAGGCGGGGTGGAAGCGCTGGTGCCAGCTGCCCTGTACCATGGATTTGACCCCAGCCCTGGTCTGGTTTAGGATGCTGTCGGGAGGAGCAGGGTCTGGTGGGCTTCCAGCCTGCCCACCTGGACTCAGGGCATCCTCAGTGCTCTGCATGCAGACAGGGCTCCTCTGCCACAGGTGTGCCCAGAAGGCTATGGTCCGTGACTCTCCTGGAATCTCCTGCTACTACCAGTTTTCCTTTCCATCTCACATGAGCAGCCTTTATTCTCGAAAAACCCTGGCTGGATTCCAGCCCCACAGATAAATAGAACACCTTGCATGGCCCTTCTGTGATATTTTCCCTAGAGGATACCTGGGTGTAGAGATGAACGAGACCTGTATTTTCCTCAGCCAGAACAGGGAGGAGGAGGCCACCCCCAAGACTGATCCAGACAGACAAGCTAGAACCCCCAGGTGGGGCTTGGGCGAGCGGGTAAGGGGCTGCAGCAGGGGCTGAGAGGTACGGCTGGAAGACCTGGATTCTACTGTCCACTCTGCTGCTTGGTAGCTAGCCGACCTTGGGCAAATTGTTCACCCTCCCTCAGCCTCAACCTTCTGTGAAATGGGACTACTTTGTCCTGTCTCCCCTGATTATTTTGAGGAGTCAGGATAACATGGCACTGGATGCGTTTTTAAACCACATGAGATCATGAGTAGGATAACTGGTGTCATTGATAACTAGCTCTGAACCCAAAACAGGCCCAGTTGATCCATGGGCAGATCCCTGACATGCTGGGAGTAGGTTTGGGGACTGGCAGGGCAGGGTACCAGTAAGGAAAAGGAAATGTTTATCAGGACGTGGACGAGATGAGCTGATCTCTTTTGTGGGTCTGGGTCCCTCATCTTCTCCTTTGTAAAGCATGGGAGTGGAATGGGGCTTAGAGGCAAGGAGGGAAGGATGGAGATTCTCTCCCAGGCAAGGAATGATGCCATCATGTAGCCTCTTTAGTTTACGTGCTGCTGTAAAACGTGGTCCTCCAAGGTCAAGCCCAGGCTGGGAGTACCAGGTTCCCTGGAACTGAGCGAGTTCCTCACTTTTCCTTTCCTAGGGCCACTGGCTGGTCAAGTCCATGGAAGTACAAATGAGGCATGATTACAAGGGCCTGTCGGGAATGCTGTGTGAATGATACAGGGCCTAGGCACGGCTGGCGTGGCGGCCACCAGAACCCCACACAGAAGCTTTGTTCCTGGCCTGCTGGGCATCAGACACTGCTCTGCTGCCATCCCTCCGCCTGGCGGGGCGGCTTTGGCAGCCCACGCCGCTGCCTGGCCCTCACAGTGCCTCTGGGTTCCTTTCCAGGGCGAGCTTGAACGGCAGCTGCTGCAGGCCAACCCCATCCTGGAGGCTTTTGGGAATGCCAAGACCGTGAAAAACGACAACTCCTCACGATTTGTGAGTAGTGGGTGGTGGTGCCTACCCTAGCTCTTGGGGCAGGGTACTCGTACTGCCTAAGCTCTCTTGGCTCCTACCCAGAGCTTTGGTACATATTACCTTCCACTTGGGTGCTTGTACCAGAACAAGGAGCTTCAGATTTGGTGCTCCCTGGTCTCGTTGCACTGCATTGCAGTTGAGTGGACCTGCCCTCCTGCTCTTACCAACCTCCTTCATAAAAGCGGGCAAGAAGCTAGTGAGGGAGCAGGGAGGCTAAGCTGCACCTCTGCTTGTCTTGTTGGAACCAGCATCCAGCTATTCCCAGGGTCAGACAGAGCATTAGGAATACTTCAGATATCAGGAGCTGCCCTCTTCCCCTCTGCAGAGGAGTATGGCACCCCTTGAGCTGGTTCTCATCCCCAGGCTCCAAGCAGCATGGTGCCCAGGTCCTGGGTGGGTAGAGGGGCCTGATCCCTGCATGGGTACCTTGTCTGGTTTTCTCCCTGGCTGTTCCAGCCAGAAGTGGGAAGGCCCAGGCATCTCCCTTGCTTTCTAACGTGGGGGCCTCTGATCTCTTCACCCGTCTTTCCTTAGGGCAAGTTCATCCGCATCAACTTTGATGTCAATGGCTACATTGTTGGAGCCAACATTGAGACCTGTATCCTTGGGCCAGGTCCTGGGTCTGCAGGAGAAAGGACAGCCCTCGGTGGAGAAGAGGCTGCTTCCTGATTCCAGCAGCTGCCCCTCTGTGAGCCTGTTAGGACACCTCCTCTGTGGGAGCTGGGATGCTTACGAGAGCATCGAAACACTGCTTCTGAGTTCCGGTTTTTCTTTGTTAATAGGATAATGTTCTGCTTGGAACAGAATAAGAACTATTGAAAATCATCCAGTGAAGCTTCCAGGAGGGGGGGGGTTGGTTGGCTGCTACTTTATTCCTCCCCTATGCCAGTGTTACAGCCTTAGCTTGCGAAGAGCATCCTAAGGTCTGTTCCCTCCTAAAAGGCCCCACTCTCTGAAGGGCCTTTTAAACAGACCAGCCTCCTGGGTGTGTGAGTCTCCCTTTGGGATGTGCTGCACCCCTTGAGGGATAGAACCAAGGTAGTTTTTTTGCTTTTGCTTTTTGTGTTGTTCTGCCACTCAGTGCCATTCTTTCTACCTGGTGACATTCAGTGCCTTTTTACAAGGGGTAAGAGGAAAGTGGAGGAGTCGCCTTCCCTCCCACGTGTATAAATCCTTAGCATTTGCAAAGATCTTTTGGAGAAGTCTCGTGCCATCCGCCAAGCCAAGGAAGAGCGGACCTTCCACATCTTCTACTATCTCCTGTCCGGAGCTGGAGAGCACCTGAAGAGTAAGTGGCTGAGGGGCAGGGTCTCCTGCTGGAATTGAGCCAAAAACACTGTTTGGGAAATGAAAATTGGCCTTGGGTTTGGGAGGAGAAGTGTTAATGACTTCTATTCTCCGTGCTGCCCCAAGGACGCCATGGTCTTCTGTTTCTGACCATGCCAGAGAAAAGCTAGGGCTTGTTACACAGGCAGCTTATTGAACGAGGGGCCTTGACTCTCATCTGTGCTGACTGAGGGTGAGATGCTCAAACACTAAGCGAAGTCAGGGTTCTGGGATCTGCCATAGCTTCCCAAGTATTCCAGGGCTTAGAGTCCGTTGTCTGTTCTGCCGGACCTTGGTGGTTGCAGTGTTGCCTGTAGTCTCTGGTTTCGACACCCCCCTGAGCTGCCCTTGCCCACTGCTCTTTCCAGCTGATCTCCTGTTGGAGCCATACAACAAATACCGCTTCCTGTCCAATGGGCACGTCACCATCCCAGGGCAGCAGGACAAGGACATGTTCCAGGAGACCATGGAAGCCATGAGGATTATGGGCATCCCGGAAGATGAGCAAATGGGTGAGGGCTGCCTCCTGGGGCGAGGGGCAAGGGGCGGGAGGCGGGAGGTTGGTCATCGCACTCTCGAGGCCCTGGGGAGAGCTCTGTGGGCTGGGACTCTTGGGGAGCTCCGTAGAACCTGGGAGGAAGGCCTACAAGAAGGAGAGAAGCGGCCCTTCAGGTCCAGGAGCTCAGGGCTCTTCATTCCCGGTGGTACTACAGGCCTTCACGCAGGGGCCAGCGAAGGCCAGAGGTTTGAGCTGCCTGTGGGCTCGCGCCTCTCCAGGGCTGGGTCTGCTCTAGGAGCCCTTTCCATTGCTGAAAGTGGCGAATCTGTGCAGTGTCTCGGCCGAGTGTGGAAGGGCAGGGGCCCAGAACAAACAGCAGGGTGGGACCTACCTGTGTCTTCTCATTTCCCTAGAGGGAAGGTGAAGAAGGTCTTGTGTGGAGCGCGGGCTAGGGTTGGGGCCACCTTCTCTCCGATGAGGCTGTTGGCCTCGGTTCCATTCTCGGTCTCACATCTAGGCTGTGAGTTGGAGCATCAAGGGGGTGCTCCTTTTCCCTAGGGCAAGGTTCGTGGACTGTTGGGTGGCTTTTGTCCTGTCGTATTTCACCTTCCTAAGCTGAGCTCCAGTACTGCTCGTTACATCCTCTACCATGGCAACCATCAACCTATACTTACTCCTGTGTCTGTATATCTTACTAGACCACGAGTTGCTTAGAGGGTAGGGCCCATGCCTACCCATCACTGCACCCCTGCTAATGTTTGTGGGACAGTCCCCTCATTCTGTAAACCAGCAAGCTTTTGGCTGTGGATGGGCGGTTGGAGCAGCGTGGGCCCTGCCTGGTTGCCTGGACCACCTTTGAAGCTCCCAGTAGTAGTACATTCTCAGGCCTGCTTGCTTGATGTCTTCAGACATTTTTTCACTAAAACCGGGATTGGAAAACTTTTTCCATCAAGGGCCGGATAGGCTTTGCAGGCCATGTGGTTTCTGTTGTATCTACTCGGTGCTGCTGCTGCAGCCACAAAGCTGCTGTAGACAATACGGAGATGAATGGGCCTGCTGGGTTCCAATAAGACTTTTTTTTTTTTTTTTAAGATTTTATTTATTTATTCATTTATCCCCCCCCTTGCTGCTTGTGCTCACTGGGTCAGCTAACCACGCCGTGCGGGCGGGCTTGCCTTCACCAGGAGGCCCCGGGAACCGAACCCGGGGCCTCCCATATGGTAAACGGGAGCCCTACTGACTGAGCCACAGCCGCTTCCCCCAGTAAGACTTTATTTTCAGGAACAGGCAGTGGGACCCTGGGCTAGAGACTTGGGATGTTGGGGAGCACTAACAGCTGCGCCTGAGCCCAGGGCCACCCGAGCCGAGGCGTGGACGCCCGTTGGCTTGTCTTGCTTAAGGGTCCCCTGGATGAAGGACCACTCGCACTGAGGGGACTTGTGCCACCCCTATGTCTGGTTCTGAGCCGCCTTTGCTTGCACCCCAAAGGCTTGCTACGGGTGATATCTGGGGTCCTTCAGCTCGGCAACATCGCCTTCAAGAAGGAGCGCAACACGGACCAGGCGTCCATGCCCGACAACACAGGTAACCCTGGGCCCCTCCCCTCATTGAACTGCGGGGACAGGAGAAAGTGCCTTCCCCAGACGCTAGACTCTGATTATAAAGGTGTCGTCTTCTCCTTTTTAGCGTTGTGTGTGTCTGTGACTTTGATGGCCCTGTATTTGCCGTACAGATGTAAAGTCCCCCCCACTTCAAACCCACAGTGCAGGGGCTGCTTCTCGCAGAGGAGCACTGGGCTGAAATAGACTTCTGGTCCAATGTGCCAGGGCTTCCCCTCCGCTAGAGCAGGGATTCCTGCGCTAGCTTTGTCTGGGAACCTTAGGGTCATGAGCTGTCTTGGCTGCCTCTCACCTGGCACCTTCTATTTCCTTGGGTTTGTGCAAATGTCCCCATTTAAGGTACTCATCTTTACCATGCCCTTCTTGTTGTCGTCCTAAAAATTTGACCACGTGGGCATGTGGCCGGTAGCAGATATTCCTGTGGGCCCGTGTGCAGTTCCATCTCTCACTGGGGTACAGTCGTCTCCTGAGCCCTGTTCTTGAGAGTAGGGACGCACTTTGATCCCCGGGAGAGGCCGAGGCGGTGCAGAAGAGCCTGTGCCGGCCCTCTGGTTTGAATGCCGCCCTCCGGCCTGCTCACAGCCCTGGCCTGCTAAAGAAGGGCAGGAGTGAGCTGTCCTGGTAACGATCGCTCCGTTACCACCACAGCTTTCTTCTCTGCTCCCAGGTTAAGTGGAGGGACTTGTTCTCTTGGGTTTAATTAAAACTTTCTCCCTCCTCTCCTCTCCACTCTCTGAAAAATATCAGCTGCCCAAAAAGTGTCCCACCTCTTGGGTATCAACGTGACCGATTTCACCAGAGGAATTCTCACCCCACGCATCAAGGTTGGCCGGGATTATGTCCAGAAGGCACAGACAAAAGAGCAGGTATGCCCGCCCTGCGGGGAGGTGGGTTGCCTCCTGAACGCCGTCCTGGGGACCAGCCACTAGCAGTTGCCATGGGGACGTGGTTTGGGGCCCGTGGTGGGCCCTGTACCGTGTTAGGCACTTCAACCCGGGTCCCCTCATTCAAGCCTCACAGTGACCAGGGAATAAGTGTGTTTTTGTGCCACTGAAGAAGTGACGGAGTGGGGCCCGGGGAAGCCAGGGGCGTGCCTGAGGCCGCATGCCCAAGAAATGTCTGTGCTGACGAGGGCGAGGAGTGGCAAGGGCCACTCTGCGTCGAGTCCATACTAGGCCCATCGGCCTTGTCTGTCCTGTCTCACTTATAAAACAAGAACTGGATGTTTCTCTTGCTTGTCCCGTCTGTTGTCAGGGCGGCGGCATCTGCTGTCCCTGAAGCTCATGCCAAAAGGCTGTCTCAGCACCACCTGCTGCCTCGCAGCTCATGATGAGAGATGAGCAGGATCCTTTCCTCATTGTCCTGGACAAGTGTGATGCCTCCCCCGGGAGCTGAGGTCCCCGCTCGTGTGGACCCTCTCCCTGCTGCCAGCTTCTAGGAGCCGTGATGGCACTGGCGGTGGGAGTGTTTAAGGTTCTCGTGGGCCCACCTCACAAACAGTGTTTTGAGGTTTGCGTTGGTTAATCCTCCTTCGAAGGGAGCTCCTTGCCCCACGCAGGTGGCGAGAGTCTGCAGGTGATTCTGTGCACAGCTACCTCTCGAGAGACGTCGTCTTTAGGAGACAGCTGGCAGCTGTTCTTTACCTAAGAATTCAAGAACACTGATCTTTTTCATAATGAAAATACATGAACACTTAAGAAATTTTGGAAAATACAGATAAGTAGAAAGAAAAAAAAAATTGCCATAGTTCTGCCCAGTGGCCATTGTTATCGGACAGCTTTTCTGTTTCCAACAAGTCTTTTTTTTTTTTTTTTTTTTTTTTTTTATGTTTTTTGTTTTGTTGTGGGTTGATTTTTTATTATGGAACTTTTAAAACATTTAAAAAACAAAGTAGAGAGAAGAGTAGACTAAACCCCCACATCCCCCTTCACGACTTATCAACGCTTGGCCAAACCCAGCTCATCTTAATCTTAGCTCCCTTCCAGCTCCCCCGACTGCATTGTTTTGAAGCTGATCTCAGACATCTTCTCATTTATTCTGCAAATACTTGAGTACGCTCCCATTTTATTTACCAAAGGTCTTCGCAAATGTCTTCCCAAATTGCCTGTGTCTGCTTTGTTGGCTAATTAGCGTGTTTCAATTTTTCATTGTTATAAACACTGTAGTGAACACGTTTGTGCCAGAACCCCCCCCCATACTTAGGAATGTTTCTTTGGGGAGGGCCCCACAAGTGAAAGTATCTGACCCCCCCGTCATGCTGCTCCTCAGGCTGACTTTGCCATCGAAGCCTTGGCCAAGGCCACCTACGAGCGGATGTTCCGCTGGCTGGTTCTGCGCATCAACAAGGCCCTGGACAAGACCAAGAGGCAGGGCGCCTCCTTCATCGGCATCCTGGACATCGCCGGCTTTGAGATCTTTGATGTGAGCCCTCCCCCTTTGCCAGCCACCCTGGCCCCTCCTCAGCCTCTCTCTGCCTTCTCCTTGGCTGGCACTGCCCCTTCAGTGGGCCCACAGCACCCGGGGCTGGCCGCCTCGTGCACGCAGACATGGGCTCGCTGTGTTTATAGCTAAACAGAGGTGCACGCTGCCACCCACAAGTGCTGGAAAGAAGGCACCTTGCGACTCACGCTCCTAGAGGTTTCGTGGGCAGGTGCTTTCTATTTATTTTCTCTTCCAGCAAATATTTACTGAGCGTTGGCAGAAGACATCATCCCTACTCATAAGAGCTTTGAGGTCCAGGAAAACCTGATAATTATAGTGGATCCAGAAGTTCTGGAAAACCTCCATAGTAGAGTTTAGAGGAACCATATACTTGGAAGGGGAAACATTTACATCTTTATTTTTCACCATCCTGCTAATGAAATTTTGCAGTTGGAAAAAACTGCAAGAAAACACAATTGAATAAACCCATGCCTGTGATTTATCAACAACAGAAATCAGATATTTTCATGTCACATTGTAGTTGATGCAAAGATCGTATGTCATTTATATTTATCTTTCCTGCAAAATTTCAGAAGTTATTAAACCTGCTGCTAGTATATTACTTTGTCTCGATACTTTATAATTATAACAATCCTATATAATTATTTTTCAACAAATTTTCTTTCCTTTGCAATCTTAGGTATTTTATGCACTTAAGAGCATTCTTCTGAGGAGGGCTTTACCAGACTGCTAGACAGGACCTTGGGCCCCAGATAGGGAAGGACGCCTGCTATAGCGAGTAGTGACAGGAAGGTTACCTGGCCGTCCAGGCTATAAAGACGACAAGCACTGATGGCCCCGGGGGAGGGGGCTCCTTCCCACAAACCCACCCCACGCTCCTTCCCAGGGGCTCCTGGGCCTCTGAGCAAGAGGGCTGGTGGCCCTGACGTGGCTTTCCCTCCTTGTAGCTGAACTCCTTCGAGCAGCTGTGCATCAACTACACCAACGAGAAGCTGCAGCAGCTCTTCAACCACACCATGTTCATCTTGGAGCAGGAGGAGTACCAGCGTGAGGGCATCGAGTGGAATTTCATCGACTTCGGGCTTGACCTGCAGCCCTGCATTGACCTCATCGAGAAGCCAGTAAGGGCCAGGCCTGCCTTGACCCCAGAGCTGGCTTCTTGCCCTCCGTCTCCAGGGACCCTGCTCCTCCCCTCCAGCTCTGTTTCTGTTGTGGTGGGCTGGGCACCCTGGAGGTTAGTTCTGGGAGGCCTGGGAGCCTCTCGGAAGATGCACTGGGCCCCGGCAGCTGCCAACCAGGTGGGGCGTGCCCAGGGCGGGCTTCCTGCCCCCGGTGTCAGCAGACCAGCCGGCGTCCCCCTGAGGGGCTGGCCCAGCAGCCAACTCTTGGTCTTAAAAAAAAAAACTCGTGTGTTTTTATGTAGCAAAACTCCACCCCAGACACTTTGACTACAGCCTAGAATTGGGTATTCTGTAGACCGTGCATGTGGAACGCGTTCCCTGGGGCACCTGCTGAAGCTTGGTCTTTTCTGCCTTAGGATTGTTACCCCGTTGGAGCTTTTATCGCACAGCATTAGTGGTTTGAGGGTGGCTGTAGCTAGAAACCTATTTCCCTTTTCCAGTCGGTTCATACTTCAAGTTCTTGCCAGGTGGAATTTGGAGTGTCTGTTTGCCTGTTTGTGCTTTAGCTTGCAGGGGGCTTTAACGGAACTTGAGCTGCTTGTGATTTTGGTTCTGTCTGGATTAAGTTAAATCACTGAACTCATATTCTCTCTGGGATCCGGAGCTTCATGAGGAATGTGTGTGCCTGAGCTGTATTGAAATGTTAATTAACCAGAAGGTCTAGGAAAAAGTTTGTTCATTTTGAAAGTATTACTAAAGGGAAGTGGTCAGTGAAACTCCGCAGAGTCCCAGTGTGAAGCAATTGACTTGCATAATCGAGTGTATTTTTTAAATCACTTGAATTATCCAAGTAATAGGAGCCCGTTTGGCTTCAATTCTCATCAGACAGTCTCTCCACAATGTGTGAATCTACTTTGTTGTCTTACATATTTCGTGAAGCGATGGCTGTTGGGTCTTGGGGGAAGCTTTCTCTTCCTTGGGGGGGGGGCTGGTTTAAATATTAAGTCTTATCATCGAATTGTGCAGACACAGAGAGTGAGGGTTGGAGTCTCTTGAGGGGAGGCACCCCTGACTCCTGTGTCAGTGAGGGTACCTACCGAGTACAGCCTCCTGGGCAGACCCCAGATGCACCCGGGAGCCAGAGCCTCTGCATTTGGGTGATGTCCAATTCAGTGGAGGTGCAGAACTGCAGTGATGGGCTTTTTTTTTTTTTTTTTTTTCTTCCCCCTCAATTAAAAGCAAGTATTTATTTTGTATGAAGAAACTTACAGAATACTGATCACAGAAACAATTTGCTAGTTGCACTGAGTAATTATTGTTCATATACTATAATATTGTTATTTTACATTTATCTTGCCTACTCCAGCTGTTTTTTGGTTTCTATTTGCATGGAATACCTTTTTCCAACCTTTCACTTTTAACCTGGTTGTATCCTTACGTCTGAGGTGGGTCTCTTGTAGACAACATATAGATGGCTCATATTTTTTTATCCATTCTATCAGTCTATGTCTTCTGATTTAGGGATTCAATCCATTAACATTCAGTGTTATTACTGTAAAGGCATTACTTACTTCATCCATTTTGTCCTTTGGTTCTCTGTTGTCATACCTTTCTATTGTCTGACTTCTTACCCTTTAGTTTACCCTTCCTAATAATCTTCATTTCTTAATTCTTCTACAAATCTCTCACCCTTGTTTTTTCCTTTTAGGCTGCAGCACCACCTTTAGTATCTCTTGTAAATCTGGTCTTTTGGTAACATATTCTATCAGTTTTTGTTTGTTTGTGAAGACTTTGAACTCACCCTCATTTTTGAAGGACAGTTTAGCCAGATACAGAATTCTTGGCTGGCAGTTTTTCTCTTTCAGTACCTTAAATACATCATACCACTTTCTTCTCTCCTCCATGGTTTCTGATGAGAGGTCTGCACTTAATCTTATCGAGTTTCCCTTGTATGTGATACTTTGCTTTTCTCTTGCTGCTTTCAGAATCCTCTCTTTATCTCTGATATTTGTCATTCTGAATAGTAGGTGTCTCAGGGTAGGTCTGTTCGGATTTATTCTGTCTGGGGTATGTTGTCCTTCTTGGATATTGATATTTATGTCCTTAGTGATGGGCTTTTGGGTCCAGAGTCTGTCATCCACCGGCCCACAGAGGCTTCTTTGTAAACCAGCCTCTCATATTGAAAGCTTCCCTAATGCTCCCTTTTTCCTTAGGGGAAAAGTGCTGCCCGCCTTCTGGCTGCCTGGGGATCCCAATTAACCAAGCTTTGGCCTCTTGGGTGGGCAGGGGCCATGCTCACCCGTCCCGATGCTGTGCTTCCTCTAGGCAGGCCCCCCTGGCATTCTGGCCCTGCTGGACGAGGAGTGCTGGTTCCCCAAAGCTACCGACAAGAGCTTCGTGGAGAAGGTGATGCAGGAGCAGGGCACCCACCCCAAGTTCCAGAAGCCCAAGCAGCTGAAGGACAAAGCCGATTTCTGCATCATCCACTATGCTGGCAAGGTGAGGAGCGCTCACAGGCAGGTGCCGGAGATGATTCTCTCCAGGACCCAGAGCCGGACAGACCCAGGAGGGCCTGGCCCAGTGACTCAGCTGGTCATGTGGCTGGTGACAGGACTCAGCATTCATACAGCACCCCCACCTTGCCAAGCACATATTGTATTTATTTGTTAATTTTATTATTATTATTATATTTACATGTTTTTCTGTTAGAGCAATTGAGGGGTTGCGGAAAAATCGTGCAGGAAGACCAAGTTCCCGCATACTGCCTCTCCACACGCATGGTTTTCCCTGTTAGTAAAATTTTGCATTGGTATGGTACCTTGTTGGAATTGATGAGCCAATCTTGTTATTACCTGAAGTCCACAGTTTACATTAGTGTCCTCATACTACATCTAAAGCTTGCAGCAGCTCCCCAGGGCGATCCGGCCAGGGGTAACATTGTCGTGTTGCTGCTGATTGGCCTATTTTCAGGCATGGAAGTGAGTTTTGTGCTAATGGCACAGTCTCTGGAGTTGGAGTTAGAGCACTGCCACTCATAAACTGTGGGCCCTTGAGCCAGTGGCTTAACCCCTCTGAGCCTTGATTTCTCAGGGAAAACAGGTTGAGCATCCGCCTCACAGGGCTATGTGTGTCGCGTGAGCTGGCGGAGGCCGGCCTGTGGTGCGTGGCAGGGCTTCTCAGCCTCGTGCTCCCCACCCTGTGGGCCGGGTGGTTCGTTGGGGTGGGGGTAGGGGGTGTGTTTGCTGTCCAGTGCGTTGTGTAGCAGCATCCTTGGCCTCCATGCACCACATGCCAGTAGTGTGTGCACACATGCACACACACACACACAGCCAGCTGTAACTACCAACAACTCCTCCAGATGTTGCCAAGTATCCCCTATGGGGGGACAGCACCGTTGCTCCCGGTTGAGGCTCTGGGTGGCAGGTGTTGTCATTGCCAAGCTCACACGGCCAGTAGGTGGCAGAACTGCCCTCAACACTTGACAGCACACATCCTTCCAGTCGCTTGTTCCTGGGGCTTATTCCTAACAAGGCAGCAGTGTCCTGTGCCTGGAGAGGCCCACACTTGCATTAAAGCTGGTTTTTCTCTGCATGTTCTGTGTTCCTTGCACGAAGCACCTCACCATTTATTGTAGCCCAAACATGCGAGTTGTGGGGGGCTGGGCCCGCTCTCCTCGTCAGTGATGATGGGTGAGGGGAGATGTGAGCTTTCAAATCTCGGCTCCCAAAGCCACCCCTTGATCCCTGCGCACTGCTCCGTGCCATGGCGGACACCCTGCCGGCCTCTCTCTTAGCTCACCTGGTTCCTAAGGCTGCTGGAGCAGCTCTCCACCCAAGGAGATGCTGTGTGGGCATGTACTTCCACTTTCACCTTTGAGAAATACATGAAGAAGCTCACCTGGGAGCTTTTATTGTAGTATTGCTTATAGCATCAGAAATGAAACACCTGAAAAGTCCTTTGTGAAGGACAGAGGACCAGTGACAGAATCAGCTGGGGTGCCTCCCTGCACTGGGCTCCTGGACAGCACCTCAGAGACCTGGGGACAGTTGTCTGTGCCCAAGTGGAAAGATTGCCCAGGCTTATGGTTCTGGGGTTTTTCATTTAACAACAGGGATACTCCAGTCCTAGGGAAAGAAGCACCAACATTATAAACTTCCTTTTCCACAGCTGTGCACACAAACATGCAGAAGAGGTGAGGAGAGGACCCTGCCGTGAGCTCGGGCTTACTTCTGGGCTGCGGTTTGGGTTAGGAAGAGAGAGGCCAGTGGGGAGACTGTGGCTCTATTTGTGTTCTTTTGGGATTTTTTTGCAAGAAAAATAAAATGTTCCATTATTTGGCTTATTAAGAATGTATTTTTAAAATGTAAGAATAATGACCTACTTGGTAGAGAAAACTCGGACATTCTGATAAAACAAAGAAAAAGGAAAAATTACTTATCCTATTAACGAAAAAAAACATTACTAGAATTTTGGTATATGTCCTTCCAGGATTTTTCCATTGCATTTATTTATGTCACCTTGTAAAAAGCTGAGAACATTCTGATTTGCAGCTGTATCTTACTTAACCAGGCCTGTGCTGCAGGCGTTTGGGCTGGTTTTCATGTTTTGCCCTCGTAATAGCTCCGTGCTTCCTACTTTGAGTGGGAGTCCTGTCAAAGGGCAGCGTGCTCTTTCACCTTGCCGTGCGTGTGGCCGTGCCCCTGGCGTGGCCGTGCCCCCGGCGTGGCCGTGGCTCACGCGGCCCTGCCGCCTCTTCTAGGTGGACTACAAGGCTGACGAGTGGCTGATGAAAAACATGGACCCGCTGAACGACAACATCGCCACGCTGCTCCACCAGTCCTCCGACAAGTTCGTCTCGGAGCTGTGGAAGGATGGTACGCCCTTTGCCCTCCACCTGCCCTCCTCCGCGGGGGACAGGCACCAAACAAGGGGCGCACTTCTCCCCTGTTGCCGTTTGAGACCAGCCAGGTGGCTTCTGGCTTCTGTCCTCTGTGCCTCGAGGGGGCCCTCCTGAGACCCGCCCAGGGCTGAGAGCCTCTCCAGGCTTCCTGTGGCCACAGCGCTGTCCGCACGTGGGAAGCTCTAAGGTGGCCCAGAGCCCGCAGCCACTCCCAGTCCACGTGCTTTGTTGCCTTCCCAGCGTCTGCTCCTCGGTAGGCTGGTTGTTCTGGAGGCTTCCTTTTGCATGGTTTCTGCCGGTCTCTCCTTTGCCTTTGCCTGGGTTTTGCTTTAACCTCTCTGTTGCAGAGCTGCAGAGCACTCAGAGAGCCTATTTCTATCAACGCTTTCCCATTCTCCACCTAGAATCAGGTGACTGGCCACCCCCGAGTGGCTTCTCGTGTGTGTGATGCATCCTCGAGCTGTGTAAGAAACACTGCGGCTGAGCTTTCCTGTCCTCCCCGTGGCTCTCCTGCCTGCCTCTACCCCATTCCCCTCATCTGCCCTGGGCTTCCACCACAGGAAGATGGGGGTTGTGTTTAGATATTGGGGGTCCTCACAAGGGGAAAAGTCTAAAAATTGACAGCCACCACAGCTCTGCTTTTTTGAGGTGGTGTCTTCCCGCATGAATGGCTTCAGGCATCTTGGCATGAGGTTTGGGTGTGGTGCGAGCTGCTGTGTGTGTGACCCTAAGAGCCAGGCCCCCCCCCAGGTGCAGGACACATGCAGTGGAAATTACCAGTGTCCTATGGCCACCTGCAACCTTCCTCTGGGCAACCTGGGTGGCCCCAGAATCCCCTGGGTGCTTAAGGTCAAAGCTACCTCCTTCAGTCGGCCAGTGCAGAGGGCCCGTCCTCACCCCAGCTTCTGTCTTGAGCACCTGTCCTTTTTGCTGTCTTCAGATGGGTAACCGGGACCCACCACAAAGGAGTAGGGGACGGGCCTTGTCACGGAATTCTTAACCTTTACATCCAGCGTTGGAGGGCTTCACTTTTAATATTAGCTTGTCTTTAAAACTGCTCTCAAATTGCTGGCCCCTTTGGTTTGATTTAGTTTTTGCCTTGGAGGAAGCAGGTTCGGTCAGTGCCGCTGGGCACGAGCCACAGTGACAGGGGCTGCTTCCTTTGTGGATGGTTTAAACGACCTCTAAGCGAGGAGGACGGAGATGGGGAGAAATCTACCAACTCGAATATTTGCTGTCAGCGGTGGTTCTCTGGGTGCTCTATTTCTGGCACCATCAAGCACTGCTCTAGGTCCCTGATTTAGAGGCTGTGCATGGGTGATTCGAGGTACAGAGAGAATCATCCAGAGCCCAGTAGATAGTGGCCCAGGACCTCCCAACCCAGTGCTCTTAGGTAAAAGTCCACGTGAGTTCAAGATACTTTTTTTCCCTTGAATTGGGACCATGTGACTACAGGATGATTCTGTAAGTCAAGTTTTAACACCTCCCAAGAGCCGAAGCTACTGGAATTCTCTCTGTTCCAAAACATATTATTAGCTTTGTTGTGTCTGTTTGGGAACAGGAGCTTCCAAAGTGGGCTGAAGCTAGGTGTCCTGACCATGGCATTAGCCTTTGCGAGCGCACTGCTCCCCGAGAGAAACCTGCCCCAGTGACTTTGCAGGCTTCCCTTTCCCTCTTTCCCGTTCAGAAGGTCGGGTTCGCTCCACTGTGGGGGTGCCCTGAGCACTCTGTGGGGAGTCCAAGCCAAAAGGCTGCTGCTGTTCCGTCCTGTCTGCTTTTCTGTCCATGTTGGTCAGCCTTCCCCACCCCTGGGAATGCTGGTGCTCATTGGCATTGTGTGGCCTTCGCAGTGGACCGCATCATCGGGCTGGACCAGGTGGCCGGCATGTCGGAGACGGCACTGCCTGGAGCCTTCAAGACGCGGAAGGGCATGTTCCGCACCGTGGGGCAGCTCTACAAGGAGCAGCTGGCCAAGCTGATGGCCACACTGAGGAACACCAACCCCAACTTCGTCCGCTGCATCATCCCCAACCACGAGAAGAAGGTGCGGCCCACGCCCGGCATGTGGGCGCTCAGCCCGTCCCCCTGAGCTGGGCCTCCCCGCTCGGCCTCCTCAGGGCCCTGGGTCTGGTCCCTCTGCAGCTTGGCTTGTGGTGCTCGGAGGAGATGGCCGCATGTGTGGCCTGGCCTGCCACTGGTCCCGCCTTTCTGCTCGTCACCCCTCCCTGTGAAAACCTGGTGGTGGCAGTGCCCCCCTTTGGCGTCTGTCCTGTTGAGTTCAGGGGGCCATCAACCCCCAGGCACAGAAGCAAGGCCACACGCCTGTGTTCCCTTCTCTAGGCTGGCAAGCTGGACCCCCACCTCGTGCTGGACCAGCTCCGCTGCAATGGGGTGCTCGAGGGCATCCGGATCTGCCGCCAGGGCTTTCCCAACAGGGTGGTCTTCCAGGAGTTCCGGCAGAGGTGAGCTGGGACCTGGGGCTCTCCCAGGGGGCTGCCCATAGAGGAGGGGAGCTGAGGCTGGCGGCTCTTCACACGCTCCTCTCTTAGTCACGGTTTATGGCAGAAGGGCTTTCCTCTGTTTTATTGTTGAAGCAGAAGTAATCACACTTGGCTTTCACTCCTAGTGACTGGGAGCACCTGGTGCTATTTGCTGCAGTCAGAGGAGCTGTGCAAGGAAAGTTAAAAAGGGCCAGCCAGAGAATTGAAGGATAAAGGGTGGTACAGGAGTGTTGTAGAAGTCGTAAAGCACTGCAGCTTCTTGCTGGGTGTGCAGACAGTACCACAGTGCAGCTCTCTACTTCATGAGCTGCCTGTTTGTTAGCAGGTCCCCTGCAACACCCCAGCAAGATCCGAGCATGATGGGTCTGGGCTCACAGAGGACGACCCTGGGCAGGGGACCTGGAGGACATGCAGCCTAACACGCACCCTCCCCAAAAGTGATTCGAACAGTCCAACAGGAGTTTCCATTCATGTTTTGGAAAACACCAAGCCTCCCTCCTGTTATTCAGTCTAAGTCAAGGGCAGGATGGGATTTGCCAGAATCTCTTCTTTCCTTGGGAAAAGTTGTGAAAGAATTCTCCACCAGCTGCACTGAGGGGATGATGCTTTTCTCTGGTGTCTTCCAGGCCCCAGGGCTTCCAGAATGCACTTGAGGGAGGGAGGAATGAGGTCACCAGGCTCCCCTTTTCTTCCCCAGATATGAGATCCTGACGCCCAATTCCATTCCGAAGGGCTTCATGGACGGGAAGCAGGCGTGTGTGCTCATGGTGAGTGGGGCCGTCTGCCCCCCTGCTTGGGGTGGATAGGGCTGTGGCTCTGGCAGGTGAGTGTCCCCTGATGGGTTGAGTACATGGTCAGGACTCTGCCAGCTGCCCTGAATGGCTGCCCCTCGGCCCGTGGACCGCGGCCCACGCGGTGGAGCGCTCTCTACGCTCTTGCTTGCGCCTCCTCCAGTGTTCACCCACGGTGTGGTCATCGGGCAGCTTCCAGCCCCAGAGCAGGCCCAGAACTCGGCAGTGTCCCAGAGCCACTGGGGTCAGCCTTCCTGACGTTCTTCCTCCCGTCCTCTTCCTCCAGCCTCTAGTGTTGTGCTCCGTGTGCAGGAAGGGCTCTGAGTTCTTGTTGAATGAAGGCCATACAGGGTCTCGCTCGCCAAGCTGAGGCTAAATTCCACCCCAGTCATTTTCCCACTTCCCAAGCACCCCCTTGCTTCTGGAGTGTCAAGCTTTCTTTCTAAAAAGTCAGCCAGAAGATGGCCTGGGGATGGGACAGGGAGGGAAGAGGAGATTCAACACCTGCTCTGTGCGAGGTGCTGTTAGTGCACAGCCTCACGTCTAGATGCTTCCGAGCTGGTGGGAGAGAAAGGTCAAGGGTGTCTGCAGCAGGTTTCCCTGTGCCCAGCTCTTCCCCACGCAGACATGGGGAGGTAGGGGTGGGGCACAAGCCCTTACCTGTGGGCTTAACAAGAAGGCCTTTTTCCTGCCACTGAAATTGCTCAATAGTATTTGCTCAGTAGTAAGGCAGCTGAAAGGTACTGGGGGTTCATTGAGTGCTTGACCCTGAGCTAAACACTGCAGTCTCTTGTTTAATTCCCACTCAGCTTTCAATGGGGAACTATTATTTGTTCTGTTTGTGAACTTTTTTTTTTTTTTTTTTTAATTGGAAGAAAACATTGTTCCCATTTTATGGTGGAGAAGACGTGGGCCCATAGGGGTAAAGGCCAAGGTCACCTGATTAGGAAGCATCGGAACCCAGGCTGTCCTGGGGTGTGCGCTCTCTGTGACGGCTACACTCAGCTGCCTCTGCTCGGGCAGGACCCTGTGGGCATTTTTAGAGCTGATTCCAGAGTGCAGGGGCAGGAGACAGGCAGGAGAGAGGACCTCTAGGGCCACTTTGAACGCCAAGTTCCCTGTTTCTATCTGACTTGTCACCCTGCTCTGAGTTGGAACCCCATCCATCCCTTCTTCCTAGTGTCCTCCTAACTCCTGTTTTCTTTGGCCTTGGGTGAGAGGCTCCCCAGCAGAGAAGAAGCTAGCCGAGAGGCCTGCTTCCCAGCCCTCCTGGCTTCCCCCCACCCCAACAGCAACAGAGGCAGGTCCTCCATGGTGGCCCCCAGTGAGCCCCACCTGTCCCTTCCCACCCAGATCAAGGCCTTGGAGCTGGACAGCAACCTGTACCGCATTGGCCAGAGCAAAGTCTTCTTCCGGGCTGGTGTGCTGGCCCACCTGGAGGAGGAGCGGGACCTGAAGATCACAGACGTCATCATAGGGTTCCAGGCCTGCTGCAGGGGCTACCTGGCCAGAAAGTGAGTTCTGGAGACACCCCCTCCCCATCCAGCCTGCCCACACTACAGGCCCTTCCGTGCTTCCTGTTTCTGAGGAGCACTTGGGCAGCTGCAACCGATGACACCTTAGTGCCAGTCAGACATCTGCCGATGGAGGCCACATGGCTCCTTCTGTCCCTCTGTTCCCTGGGTTTCTGTCTCCAATGAGTAGAAACTGGCATCTCCAACTGAGGTTGCAGTGACTGTAGGACGGGGAGACTGTTCAGTTTGCCTCCCTCAAAAGCTGCCGCTGGCTGGGACCTGCCACCGTGCTCCCATGTAGGGGTGACACCCGGTGCCTGCTGCACCACAGCGCCCCAGGCTCGCAGGCTCGAGTCCACGAGCAGTACCCTCAGGGGCTGGGGACTCTTCTGCTGCAGGACGCGACTGTACCTTAGTCCCCAGGGTTAGTCCTGGCGTTTGGATAATGAAGGCCCATATTTATCCCAAAGCCCTGCCCCTGGGGACCTGCCATTAGTTCACAACAGGCTTTCACAGCGAGAGCCTCCCTGCCCCTCTGTGATGGCGGGAGGCATGGTAGGCCTGGGCCGGGTCGCCCTGTGTCGGTTCTGCACTTGCCTGGGGTCACAGCTCCTAAGTGGGGGGCCCACCTCTTCCTTGCTCTCCTTTCCTGAAGTGCCCGGGCAGGAGTAGGTCCCCTGCAACTCTGGCCCAGGGCGCAGTCAGCCCCCTCCCTACTCCCCATCCCTGAGACTTTGTCCCCCACTCATCCCAGGGCCTTTGCCAAGAGGCAGCAGCAGCTGACAGCCATGAAAGTCCTTCAGAGGAACTGTGCCGCCTACCTCAAGCTGCGCAACTGGCAGTGGTGGCGGCTCTTCACCAAGGTAGGTGGGCCTCCTTCCCATGCCTGGGGCTCTGCAGGCCCCCAGCCTGCCCTGGAGCCCCCCCTGAGGTGACAACAGGCCTCAGACCCATGGCTATGGACTACCAAAGTATAAAGAAGGAAATAAAAGTTCACCCATGGTCCTTTCTCCTTGAGCTCACAACAGTAGGTGTTTCAGTATTTATTCCTGTTCACCCCCCCCCTTTTTTTTTCTTCCTATAAATTCCAGTTAGGTAAACCATACACATCCTTGCTTTTTGCTTTTTCCATTTAAAATTCCTTCATAAAAGTGAGTATACGTGTTCCCTAGAAGATGTTTTATAATTTGTCTGACTTTTCCCCCAGTGATGGAAGTTTACATCCTTCCTAACTTTGCATTGTTCCAGACAGTGCTGTTGTGAGAATCTTTGTGCAGAGGACATGTCCCTGGAATGTAATTAGCAGGTCAGAGGCCTGGGACACGCTGCACTGAACTGATTTTCAGGAAGATTGCACCCACTGGCTCCCCACAGCACGTCTTATTGCCCCCCTCCCCTGCTGTGAGCTCACCTTTCCAGAGGAGAGAGGCAGCCTCACAGCAGGTGGAGGGCAGGTACCCTCAGGCTGAGCTCGTCCCTACTGCATCTCCTCTCCTAGGTCAAGCCTCTGCTGCAGGTGAGCCGACAGGAGGAGGAGATGATGGCCAAGGAGGAGGAGCTGGTCAAGGTGCGAGAGAAGCAGGTGGCTGCAGAGAACAGGCTCACCGAGATGGAGACGCTCCAGTCCCAGGTAGGTTTCTGCACGGCAGCCTCAGTGCTACCACCTGCTGGACGCTCGTGAGCAAGGCATGTTTGAAGTTGAAGGAAAAGTTTCTTCTGTTGGGAAAGGAAAATGGCAGGCCCCACTCAGGGTTATTTGATACAGGCAGCTCCCCACTGGGATGGAAAGATCATGAGTCTTGGGTTCTTGCTCTGGCTCCAGTACTTACCTCTCTGAGCTTGTTTCTGGGGATCTTGGCATGTAGCTCCTGGGGCAGTAGTAACGCAGAAAGGGCACAATATTGCGAAGTGCCTCAGAGCCTGAGTGCTGTCTAGACAGAAGCTGTCCTTGTAGGCACATCCTCGCCCTCCGGGAGCCCTGACTCGAGAACTTCGGTCCTGGGGTGGTTGAGGAAGTTGTGAGGAGCTTGAGTCGTCTGTGTGTTCTTTGCAGCTCATGGCAGAGAAGTTGCAGCTGCAGGAGCAGCTCCAGGCAGAAACGGAGTTGTGTGCCGAGGCTGAGGAGCTCCGGGCCCGGCTGACCGCCAAGAAGCAGGAGCTGGAAGAGATCTGCCATGACCTGGAGGCCAGGGTAGAGGAGGAGGAGGAGCGCTGCCAGCACCTGCAGGTGGAGAAGAAGAAGATGCAGCAGAATATCCAGGTAAGCCACTGCCCTGTGGAGAAAGGGGCAGGGCTGGGCGCTTCAGAAACGGGGTGCAGGGGACAGGGCGGCGGTGGGGGTCTGGGGACATGGGAACCAGGGAGAACACAGAGACCAGGATTTCCACAGTAAGCCGACCTCTTCCCTTCTGTCCACTTGGGCAGCCTTAGAGGTTTTCCTTCTTGGGTGGTTATTTCTAACATGTTGGCCTCAGGTCCCCACGGGCACCAGAGCCATTTAATTTTCCTCCCTTCCATCTGGCTCTGGCTGGTCTGAAGTGCCGGGGGTGTCAGCGGGGGGCTCAGGCTCCGCTTTCTGTGGACAGTCTTCCCATGTCACCGGCAGGTAACTCACAAAATGGAGCACTTGAGGACAAGGGGCCAGGACTGGGGCCTGGGGCTCACGCGCCCCCTCCCTGGTCATAAGTACGTGGTTCTCGGTGGGAAAGTCGGGCCCCATTTCAGCCGCTGCTCAGAGTCATCTTGGGTTTGGCAGGAGCTGGAGGAGCAGCTGGAGGAGGAGGAGAGTGCCCGCCAGAAGCTGCAGCTCGAGAAGGTCACCACCGAGGCCAAGCTGAAGAAGCTGGAGGAAGACCAGATCATCATGGAAGACCAGAACTGCAAACTGGCCAAGGTGAGGGGCCACCCCGGGGCTTCTGACTCGGGCGCCGCGGTCGCATCTGAAGGGACATTTCTCATCAATGTCCGGGGCCCATGGGAAAGATTTGGCATCTCTCCTCGGTAAAGCTTTCCACAAGCTGTTGAGACCCACGGCCTTGTAGAGTTGTGCCTCGGCTGTTATCGTCTGCTGTCGTGGGGCCTTTTCCATGTCAGCCACGGGTGGGGTTGGCCTGTGCGCCTCCTCCCGCCATCTCTGAGGTGGCTGGCTGTGTCTGAGAACGGAGGTGGGCCCCTGTCAGCATCTGCCCCAGTGAGTGAGTGAGGAGGCGGGACCAGGGCTGCCCAGAGGGTGGGCGGCAGAGAGGGTAGGATGCCCGGCCCGGGCTCGTGCTGAGGGGTGCCACTTGCTTACCACCGCCCGGCTATGTGGCGGGTTTGGGGTGCCTTACTGAGCCTGGGACTCCAGTGGTGTGGGCATGCAAAGCGGGAAGGGAGGAGAGCAGCCCTCGGCTATTTGGGGTGTGAGGAAAGGGGCGAGGTCCTGGTGACCTGGTGGCTGAGCGCAAGGCATGCGGGAGCTGGCCTGGTGACACAGGTGATGTCCTTGCGGCTGCGCCTTCAAGCCGAGGGCTTGGCCCCCACCTTTTCAGATCCTAAGGAAGCTTCTCTGGCTGTGTTAGGGGGGCTTGTGAGCGTTCCAATTTCCCCTGTGATCCAGGAAATCGTAATGAGCTGGATCAGGCATCTCTGGCCTTGCCTTTCTGTTCGCTTCTGAGTTTATGGAGGAGTTGTTACACTTTGAAGAGAGAGAGTTGAGGTGTTCTGTGCTCACCCAAGACGAAAATGCTAAGCTCTGGCACTGCTCCCCTCCCCTTCCCCCAGGAGAAGAAGCTGCTGGAAGACAGAATAGCCGAGTTCACCACCAACCTCATGGAAGAGGAGGAGAAGTCCAAGAGCCTTGCCAAGCTCAAGAACAAACACGAGGCGATGATCACCGACCTGGAAGGTAGGAGGATGGCAGCGACATGCCTGTGCCATCACTGAGGCCTCCAGGAGCGGGGTGGGGTGCGGGTGAGGCTTGGGGGCCGGCACCACCAAGGCCACCAGGTTGTGGAGGGCAGCGTCTGGGCCCCAGGCACCTGGTGCTTTCTGAGCAGGAGGGAAGTTCTCCGTGAAGGGGTCAGGTCAGCATTTGGCATTTCTGTGTCGGGCACCACTTTCAGACTCCTGAGAGGCTCAAGGTTTGACGCCAAGCTCTGTCTTCTTATGCCTGTTACTTCATCTCTCTGAGCCTTAGTTCCCTGCCCTATAAAGTGGATGTAATGACACGGTTTGTGAGAACTAGACTCAACAGTGTGTGTGAACATGCATTTATACTGTAAAGTGCTAGGCGGGTATTGAGAGGTTGTGCGTGACTTGGGGCAGGTGATGAATAGTGCCCTGTGGATTTGTGGCCATCTGAGGCCCCCACCCCTTGAGAGGAGCAGGCAACCAGGTGAGGGAGGAGAGGCCACAGCTCTGTGTGTGCTGGAGTCGCTCCTTCTGTGGAGACGCAGGGCAGCCCAGCGGGCCCCAGCAGAGGGGGCGATGCCGCAGCATCGGCAGCACACAGCCTGACCACAAGAGGGTTTTCCCCGCCTGGTTTCATGACCCTGCCTGGCCTGCTCACACTTGTATGGGATGAGGCAAAGCAGGCCCCTAAGGGGAAGAGTAGTCCTAAGGCAGAGAGCTCTCTCCCCAGCCTCTCTCTACCTCCCCAACTCCCTCCTCCTCCTCAGAATAGTCTAGAGGACTCCATTGTCCAAGATCAGCCAAGAGGTCCAGGATGGGCACGCCTGCTAGACTGCAGACCTGTAAAAGCTTGATACCAACCAGTGTTGACAAAAACGTAGAAGAGGCGGAACCCACACGTGCTGCTGGTGGGAGTGCGCATTGGATGTGGCGCTGGGAAACGACTGCAGCTTTGTACCCCTGTGGCCAGCAGTGCCACTAGCTGTGCCTTGCATGTGCCCTGGAGCCGTGGGCAAGGATCATAGCAGCACTGGTCATGGGAGCAAGCACAACCCAAATGTGGATAAGTAACGTGGCGTGTCCACAAATGGAATGCTAGGCAGAAGTCAGGGTGCGTCGATTGCAGCAACACCTGGCATGCTAAATCTCAAAATTCTAATCCTCAGTGATGAAGACAATTCTAGGACTCCACTTGAGTCGGCCACTGACTGAGCACTTAGCCTGGACCGGGCACGGGTGTGTCTAAGTGCTTTGACACGTTAACTCACTTGAGTCTCACCCCAGCATAGATCTTCTTATTCAGATTAGGCCCAGGGAGGTTAACTAACTTACCTAAGGTCATAAAGGGAATTGTAAAGCCAGAAATGGAACCCAGGCAGTCTGGCATTAGAGTCCACGCTTGCTCGCAACTCTGCTGAACTGACTTTGTGGAACTGATACACTCCGGTTCCATTATATATGCTCAAATTCACGCAGAATTAAACATTTTACTCTTTGTAGATACGGATGTTACTGCCATAAGGAAAAACAAGGGAATGATAAACACAACCTGTGGCAGAGTAGTCATCCTGTCAGGAAAGGACAGGCATGGGGTGTAGAGAGACACAGAGGACCACCAGGCTAATGGTGTGATGTTTTAAGTCAAGCGATTGGGTATGAATGCTGGTGTATCAGAACTCCAGATTTACAGCAGTTAGCTACTCAATATTTTATGTAAATAATTCAAAACAAAATCAGTGCAGTCTGTGGCCACTCAGGGTTCTCCCACTTTCTCCCATCCTTCCTTTTCAGAGCACCTTAGAAGGGAGGAGAAGCAGCGCCAGGAGCTGGAGAAGACCCGCCGGAAGCTGGAGGGAGATTCCACGGACCTCAGTGACCAGATTGCTGAGCTGCAGGCTCAGATAGCTGAGCTCAAGATGCAGCTGGCCAAGAAGGAGGAGGAGCTCCAGGCTGCCCTGGCCAGGTGAGGCCCAGCCCACCGACCACCAGTGCGGGGACAAGTGGGCACTTTCACGTGTGCTTCCTGCCTGGCTCAGGGTGCATCAGTGAGCTGCGAGCATCTTCTCGTTTTAAAAGCCAAATTCGTGGCAAAAAAGTTCTTAGCCACTGAAGCACAGCCCAGGGCTCCCTGTATCCTTTATTATTGTTATTTCTGGGAATCTAAAACAGAGTCCTCTGCAGCTCTGTCACCCATACTCAGCGGCCCAAGTGCCATGGTGACCACCTGGTCTGCGGCGGCTTCACATCTGATTTTTGAAGGTGACAGTGACCTCCTGCTGGTATTTTTCATCTCTTTGACAGAGTGGAGGAAGAAGCTGCCCAGAAGAACATGGCTCTAAAGAAGATTCGGGAGCTGGAATCTCAAATTTCTGAACTCCAGGAAGACCTGGATTCTGAGCGTGCTTCGAGGAATAAAGCTGAAAAGCAGAAACGGGATCTCGGGGAAGAGCTGGAAGCTCTGAAAACGGAATTGGAGGACACACTAGATTCCACCGCTGCTCAGCAGGAGCTCAGGTAGGCCCTGGGACTGACTGCTCTCATCCCTGAGGATGGTGGGGAGCAGGACCCCCCGGCCTCTGCACACACATGCCAGCGTGGCTGCTACGTAGCAGAGCCCGGGGCCCCTTGGCAGCGTCTCTGTACCAAGGAGACCTGTTGAAGAACCCAGCTTAAAGTTCAGGGTGAGGCAAGGTGGGATTTAAGGCTGAAAGGGTTCCAATGGCCTCTGCAAAGTGTGTTTGTGAGGCTGGGTAAGGGGACCAACCAGGGACAAGCCCCAGGGCACATTGCTCCAGCGTCCTTGGCCTCCACTCTGAGGGCTCTTCCCTGTCCAGGTCCAAACGTGAGCAGGAAGTGAACATCCTAAAGAAGACCCTGGAAGACGAGGCCAGGACCCATGAGGCCCAGATCCAGGAGATGAGGCAGAAACACTCCCAGGCCGTGGAGGAGCTGGCTGAGCAGCTGGAGCAGATGAAGCGGGTGCGTGAGCCGCCGGGGGCTGGGGGCTGCCTCCGTGACCACGGGTGGGCTGGGCTGCTGCCAGGGCAGGTGTCCTCCTGAGACAGGCCGCCACACGGGGCAGTTTATCGTCCACCTGTCCTGCAGAGCCGAGCGGGTCTGTATGAGGCTGTCGGCCTGAGTCCAGCTCCCTTCCTTAGCACTGGAGACCTCGGCCACTAGTCACCTCTGTGCCCATCTGTAAAGGAGGATAACGTTAGGCCCGTCCCGTGTGGTCACGTCAGAGCCGAAGCAGCTGCGAGTACCTGGGAAGCGGAGGGCCTCGGCGGTCGTCGTTGTCATGCTTTCTCTATCGTTTATGAAAGCGTCATGAAAGTTCAGGGCCAGAAAGCGTCATGGAATCGGACAACCCTGAAGCTGGGGTTCTCTAGAACACCCCAGCAAGTGGTTGGTCAGGGTCTTTTGGGGGAAAACCCTGGTGACATCGATCCCAGATGGTTTCTTGGTCAGGTGGCTGATGGCCGGGCAGTTCCTCACCAAGACCCATTGCGCCTGTGGCTTCCAGCTCATGGCCAGTCCTGTTGGCAGCTGGAGAAGTATCAGATTCTTCCATGAGGCAATCTCCAGAATGCTGTAGAAACATACCAAGTCTATTCATGTCCTTTCAACTCCCCCAGTTCTCTTCAAATTAGAGCCTTCCCTTATCCTTTAGCTGTTTTCACCCAATCTGCTGTTGCATTCTCTCAGGTCCAGTTAACCCTCGAAGTTGGTGACCCTGTGACTTGATCAGTACAGATTAGAATGGGATTGTTGCATTTATTTTGGAAACTCCACTTTCATGTTTTTTGAAAACACTATTATTTTGAGTAGTAGCTATCAGAGGCTTTGTTAGAAGTCTGGAAACAATTAAAATTTCCTTCCCCCTATAATAGTACTGCTAAAATCAGAACATCAGCAATGCCTGTCCCTTTGAACGTTCCCTCTACCCAGTGAGGGAGGCTGGGCAAGGCTTGAGTGTGGGGTGTGGGGAGCCTGTGCCCGTCACCCCTCAGTGGGTGAGAAGAGCCCAGAGGAGGCCAGGGCTCTCGCTAGCACGCCACCTCCTGAATTTTCCCAGCATCGTTTTTGCTGTTGGTGGCAGCGGTTTCTGGATCTGCACTCAGTGGCTCTTCCAGTGAGACCAGCCACATGCCAGAGCACAGGTGGCCCCTTCACCTCCATGCTTTCTCCCCTATCAGGTGAAATGCAACCTAGAGAAGGCGAAGCAGACCCTGGAGGACGAGCGGGGGGAGCTGGCCAGCGAGGTGAAAGTCCTGCTGCAGAGCAAGGGCGACTCGGAGCACAGGCGGAAGAAGGCGGAGGCCCAGTGGCAGGAGCTGCAGGCCAAGTTCAGCGAGGGGGAGAGATTGCGCACCGAGCTGGCTGACAAGGTCACCAAGCTGCAGGTGAGGCCTCTGTGAGACCCAGCCTGGGGACAGTCCCCCAGCAGCTCCTCCACTGTGGCCCCAATCAGCAGGACTCCCAATGCCTCTCTCTCTCGCCTCACTCTGGTTCCTCAAACAAATCCATTGAGGTTCAGCTTGTGACTTGGGTCCAGCTTTGCCTAAACGAGCCAAGCTAGAGTTGGTCATGGTTCCTTGTCTTTCTTATCCCCGTGTAGGTTGAGCTGGACAACGTCACAGGTCTTCTCAACCAGGCTGACAGCAAGTCCAGCAAGCTCACCAAGGACTTCTCTGCTTTGGAGTCCCAGCTGCAGGACACCCAGGTAAGGGGCAGCGGCCAGGCCATTCCCGGGAGCACCTTGTGCCCATGTGGCAGTGGCTGCCAGGCCTCTGGGTTTTCATCCTATCACCTGCCCCCTCCCCACCCCATCCTGATCCCTGTGGTCTCGGGGTCCTCCCAGCCGCCCCACCCCCACCCCACCCTGATTCCGGGTGGACTTGCTTCTCCCTCCCTCGAGGGGGTGGTGGCCATGGGCTTTGGTGCTGCATCTCCTGAACAGCTGCACCTCTTCCCCTGCCCTGTCCTCGGAGTAGGAGCTCCTGCAGGAGGAGAATCGGCAGAAGCTGAGCCTGAGCACCAAGCTGAAGCAGATGGAGGATGAGAAGAACTCCTTCAAGGAGCAGCTGGAGGAGGAGGAGGAGGCCAAGCGGAACCTCGAGAAGCAGATTGCCACCCTCCATGCCCAGGTTGGGTGCTGCCTGGCTGGGAGGCTGAGGGAAGCTGTGGTGGGATTCTGCTTGGGCGTGCCCCCGGAGAGCACACGCCTTCCACTCAGGGCTCTTAGCCTGCGATCCAGGGCAGGATTGGAGGGAAGGAAGACCTTGGCTTTCACTGGTCTCTAGCTGAAATGTAGCCTTCCCTCCCACCACGGAGCTAGGCAGTCAGCCAGGGTAGCAGGAGCAGTGCTGGGACTCTGACCAGTCACCCGACCCAGCAGTGGCAGGGCTTGTCACTACAGGATTGTCGTTAGGCCTGCCTCTGGGCCTCATCACTCAGCATGTCAGTGAAGATGTGCATAGGTTATTGCACCATAATTTCAAAAAAATAAATTGTGACAGCAGCATTTTCCTGTAATTGGTTTGCTTAGTAATCCCATATATATATTTTTTATGTATGTTAAGACATTTTCATCATAAGAGGTCCCCAAGCTTCTTTAGACTGTAAAAAAATTTATGGCCAAAAAAATACCGAGAACCACTGTTCTAGATCCTATCTTGGGCCTTAAATGTGCCAGGCCAAAAGACCTGAACCACCTCAGGATGGGTTGGTTAATAGTCCGTTCCCACGCCTGGGCAGGAGTGACAGTGTGTTCAAGCGATCGTGGTATAAGATGGGGGCTGCATGATGGGGACTTGGTGGTCTTCTTGCCTCGAGTAGACAACATCCCTGCAGGGCTCCAGCCCCATACCCCAGGGACGGGAGCAGGCTCTCCTCTCCGGGCATCAGCCTTTGTAAAATGAGGGACTTGGTGGACCTGTAGCAGTGATCTTGGGCTTCACACTAGGCAGATACCCCTTTGCAGAAAGTTCATGTTTTTCACCCCTGGCTGAAGAGGAAGAGATTCCAGGGGGGGTTGTTTCCCCAACTCAGTTGCTCCCTGGTCCCCCTCCACGGTGGAGCAGCCCCCAGGTGCAGGCTTGTTACCTGAACAGGTGCCACCTTAGGGATGTTCTTCCTCCTTGCCCCTGCCCAGGTGACCGACATGAAGAAAAAGATGGAAGATGGCCTGGGGTGCCTGGAGACTGCAGAGGACTCCAAGAGGAAGCTCCAGAAGGACCTGGAGGGCCTGAGCCAGCGCTATGAGGAGAAGGCGGCTGCCTACGACAAGCTGGAGAAGACCAAGACGCGGCTGCAGCAGGAGCTGGACGACCTGCTCGTGGACATGGACCACCAGCGGCAGAGCGTCTCCAACCTGGAGAAGAAGCAGAAGAAGTTTGACCAGGTGTGTGGCACGGCTCTTCCCCCTCTGGTTTCCTCTATTTTCCAGCCTCCACAGCCCAGGACAGGGGCCACTGTAGAGGGAGCGGAGCCTGGTGGTGGCCTCGTCAGACCAGCTCAGGGAGGAGGCTGGGAGACTCCAGGCTCAGGTGTCCCTCTTGGCTGTCCACCGTGCTGGGGGACCCAGAGAGAAAGTGACCAGAGTTAGGGTCATTTCATAAGATGGGTTTAGGGTGACTTTTCCCCTTCCTGGTTTTTTTTTTTAATATTTTCTAAGTTTTCTTTAATGGATCTGTTTCACTCTTATTTAAAAATTTGTTGTTGGTGTGTTCATACCTAAAAGACTTGAAGTAACTTACAGGGATGGAGGCGATGGAGGCACAGGGTAGAAAACCAGAGTAAATCAGAGGTCTGCAAACTATGGCCAGACCCAGCCCTTGCTGTTCTTGTAGATCGTTTCCGTGAGCACAGCCTCACTCTTGCTCTGCTGCCTGCGTCTTGCTGGCTGCTTCCGTGGTACAGCGGCCCAGCTGGGCGTGCTACAGAGACCACGCGGCCCACAAAGCCTAAAACGTTAAGACAAAGTTTACCAACCCGTGGATAGATGAGGTGCTAGGACAAAGGGAACGGGAAGGTGGGAAAATGAGATATAGCCAGGAATGAGCCTGGGCAGAGAATGAACACCAGAGGAGTTTAAACCATCGTCTGAGGAGGGTCATGAAGGGATTTGGGCTTCTAAGCAGCCAGATTCATTTTTCTCAGGATATACGTTAAGCAGCTGTTCAGGAGAACCAAAGCTTTTTAGATCTCTAGAACGAGAGAGAGATTTCCTGTAGGTTCTTATGAAAGGGGCATTGTTTGGCATATGGGATCATCGTTATTAAGTGGTAAAAATTAGACTTAAAAGGTGGCAGTGTTGGCACCCTTGACTGGTCCTTAGGATGAGCTGGACGGCACGTCACCCCTGGAGCCAGCACCTTCTGCCAAGTTCTCTGGGCAGCAGCCTTGCTTGCTCTTGGGTCACACACACTTTCTCCGCTGTGCCGCCGCCCCCCCCACCCCCCCAGTCCCGGCATCTGGGATCCTTGTTCCTGGGAGTTTGGGTCTGGATGCTTTGTCCTGCCCATAGTCAGCAGCTCTTCTAAGAACCTGTTCCCTTGTGCCTCACGGCCTCCCATTTCCCCCCCAGCTCCTGGCAGAGGAGAAGACCATCTCGGCCAAGTACGCGGAGGAGCGGGACCGGGCTGAGGCAGAGGCCCGAGAGAAGGAAACCAAGGCGCTGTCGCTGGCTCGGGCCCTGGAGGAGGCCGTGGAGCAGAAGGCGGAGCTGGAACGGCTCAACAAGCAGTTCCGCACAGAGATGGAGGACCTCATGAGCTCCAAGGATGACGTTGGCAAGAGTGTGAGCGCCAGCACCAGCAGGGGTTCTCCAGAGGGTGCCCGGTGGGGGCGCCACAAAGGGTCAGGGAGGGAGGGAGCCACGTCCAGCGGCCTCAGGGACCTGCTCGGCCCTCTTGTCCTGAGCCGGGCTTTCCCATGTGACAGGTCCACGAGCTGGAGAAGTCCAAGCGGGCCCTGGAGCAGCAGGTGGAGGAGATGAAGACCCAGCTGGAGGAGCTGGAGGACGAGCTGCAGGCCACCGAGGATGCTAAGCTGCGGCTGGAGGTGAACCTGCAGGCCATGAAGGCCCAGTTTGAGCGGGACCTGCAGGGCCGCGACGAGCAGAATGAGGAAAAGAAGAAGCAGCTGGTCAGACAGGTGCGTACACCTCCTCCCGACTCCCAGGCCAATCCAGCCCTGCCCAGTCAGCGCCTCTGCCCCAACTCTGGCAGAACTTTCTCTCCTTCCTCTACCTGGATCACTTCAGGGTTCCTGGACATTGCTTCCATTCCTTTGCCCCGGGGTGTCAGTCACTTGTCCTGTTAGGGCTAACCTCGCTGGCTCTGGAGGCCCTATGGCTCCCACCATGACTGGCTGGAGCCCACTTGGGCTTGCAGCTGGAGCAGGGGCCGTGGGCAGCGGCCTCCCGAGCTGTTGGCATCTTTCCCAGGTACGAGAGATGGAGGCAGAGCTGGAGGATGAGCGGAAGCAGCGCTCGATGGCAGTGGCTGCTCGGAAGAAGATGGAGATGGACCTAAAGGACCTGGAGGCCCACATTGACTCGGCCAACAAGAACCGCGATGAAGCCATCAAGCAGCTGCGGAAGCTACAGGTGAGGGCGGGCAGGGCCACTTTGGGCACCAGCAGGCTGGCCAGAGAGGGCCGAAGTTTGCCCACCTTCCCACTCGGGGAAGAGCTGAGGCGCCCTTAGCCCCATGCCTCGGCCTCAGAAGTCCAGAGGTCGAGCAGAAACAAATTAGTCTGAATCTTGCAGTAAGACTAGTGGCATAGGGGGCGGATGTGGCTCAACTGGTTGGCATCCGTCTCCCATATGGAGGGACCCGGGTTCGATCCCCGGGACCTCCCGGTAAAAAAAAAAAAAAAAAAAGACTAGTGGCATTGTATGTGTATGTTAAACAAACAAAAACCTAGAAATGCGTTGGGGCCGGGGAAGACAGCCACTAAATGGCAGGTTTCCAGAATAGTTCAGGTGCTGACCCAGACAGTTAGACACCATCCAGCCTTCACGGGCAAATGATTGAGAGCTCCGACTTGGTGGCTCACTGGAGAAGCAGCAGAGCGCGGGACACACTTGGGAAGTTTCTGTTTCCCCAGTCATTAGAGAATAACAAATTGGAAACAGCTTGAGGAGGCGGATGTGGCTCGGGTGGTTGGGCGTCCGTCTCCCATATGGAGGGACCTGGGTTCGATCCCCAGGACCTCCCAGTAAAAAGGAAAAAAAAAAAAAAAAAAAAAAAAACAGCTTGAGAGGCCATGTTGGGCCTCCTAAACCAGCAAGGTTGAGAATCTGTGTTGAGGTTGTAAGGAAGGAGACACTGATTGCTGCTGGCACTTCTTAGCTGACATAGTCGGGCCACATGCAGCCAGAGTCACACCCTTTGACCTGGGCAACCCCAGTTCAGGATTTACCAGCAAAAAGTAAACGAAGCTACATGACCCAGATCTTTTGAGTTGGTCAGGCAGACTGCCAGGGAGCGACAAGAAGCTTCCTTTTCTGGCCTGTGTTTGGGGAATGCCTGGCAGGTGACGGCTTAGAGTACTGGGTGCATTAGGGATGGTGCCCCAAGCACTGTGCCCAGGTCAGCAGCTGGGGTTAGCCTGTACTCTGCATACTGAATAAAGCTGCTAGAAAGACGCTTTGTACGTTCCAACAGGCAAAAAAGTGTAAAAATAATGCAGGATAAAAAAGCGTTTTGTCTACTTATTATGCTGTCCTTTTCTAGTTAAGTTGCTTAAATGCGATGGCATCAGGCTAAAAACCAGCTGTACCTTGCTCTTGGCGACATGTCCCTGCAAGGGGAGGTGAAGGCCATTCCTGGGATGGCGTGGAGCACCTTGCTGTTAGGGGGTGTCCCTTTGAGGGTGTAGCGGCAGGTGGAGCAGGGAGAGCAGGTGGCTGTGGGCACGGTGCCAAGCCTCTCCCCTGGCCCCTAGGCCCAGATGAAGGATTACATGCGCGAGCTGGACGACACGCGTGCCTCCCGGGAGGAGATCCTGGCACAGGCCAAGGAGAACGAGAAGAAGCTGAAGAGCATGGAGGCTGAGATGATGCAGCTGCAGGAGGTGGGCCTGGGCATAAACTAGCCGGGCCTCAGGGGGGAGGCTTGCTTCACAAGAGAACCCCACCCAGCGTCATTCCTAGGGAGGCCCCCAGTGTGACGGAAATGTGTGTGGGCTAAATTGTGACCCTTGGGCCCCTGCATGAAATGAGCTTTGTGGTACCACGCCTCCTGCTGGGGGGTCACTGCCTGGGACAGCTTCCACACTGAGCAGCAGGTGTCCCAGGGCTCTAAGTGTCTTCTGCAGAGGGATGCTGAGGGCTCCTGAGCATTTGCTCAGTGAGACCAGAAGCCCAGGCACGTCCTCGTCACCACAGGCTCACTGCCCTGACACTCTGGCCCTGACTCACACCTCTGCCCTTCTCGACTTCTGGTCTCCCTGGAATGCAGTGGGATCGGCATGAGGTGTGTCGGTCTCTGTGTCCTTGGCACCTGCCTTGGCTCTTGGCACTCGGCTTTCAGGGCTTGTAAACCTGTGCCCAAGCCATGAATTTAGAGATGGTCACTGGGAGCTCCCTGGAAAGAGGCAGGCCTGGGAAGGGTGTGGAGAGGAGAGGGACCCAGGGGGCATGGCCCTGCAGAGAGTGTGCACAGAACGTCAGGAACGGCGGAGGTGGCTCTCAGGGCTCTGGGCTGCCTCCGCCGATCACATTCTGGCCCCCCGGCAGGAGCTGGCAGCTGCTGAGCGTGCCAAGCGCCAGGCACAGCAGGAGCGGGACGAGCTGGCCGACGAGATCGCCAACAGCAGTGGCAAAGGGTGAGCCACGTGTGCACAGGCGGGCAGGTGGCACGCTCAGGGACGACTTGGCGGGAGACCCCCGCCTCTGGGCTAGGTCCCTCACTGTCCCCCACCCCCTGCCCAGGGCCCTGGCGCTGGAGGAGAAGCGGCGCCTGGAGGCCCGCATCGCCCAGCTGGAGGAGGAGCTGGAGGAGGAGCAGGGCAACACGGAGCTGGTGAACGACCGGCTGAAGAAGGCCAACCTGCAGGTGCGCGGGGCTGGGCTCCTGCCACCGGCGCCATGGGGTGGCCGGGCCCGTGCCAGAGACCAAGGGTCTCTAGCGCCCCCCACAGTGGCGCAGGCCTGGGTGGCACCTGCTCCCCAATGACGGGAAAACGTCCCAACACCTGTGAAGGTCTCCCCTGGGCTTCTCTCTCAGAAGTTTCTGCACCTTATTCATGGGAGAGCTGAGAGCTGGGAGCCCTGGATCTCGGGGCACCTGCCTGCCCCTCTGCCCCGGCCAGGTCCCAGCCTGCCTCAAGGTCACGGGGCTCTTCCTCCCGCAGATTGACCAGATGAACACCGACTTGAACCTGGAGCGCAGCCATGCCCAGAAGAACGAAAATGCACGGCAGCAGCTCGAGCGCCAGAACAAGGAGCTCAAAGTCAAGTTGCAGGAGATGGAGGGCACTGTCAAGTCCAAGTACAAGGCCTCCATCACGGCCCTTGAGGCCAAGATCGCCCAGCTGGAGGAGCAGCTGGACAACGAGACCAAGTACGCCACCCCCAAGCCAGCAGGGGCCCTGGGGCGACCTCTGTCTGTAACCCTCAGGCCCTTCTGGGCTCCTGTCCCAGAGTTGGGCCAGGAACCAGCTCTCTGCCCCTAAGTCCCTCTACCCTGATGGGCCCTCTTCCGTTTCACTGAGGCCCCTGGGTTCCCGCCCCTGCTGCGCAGCCAATCTTAGGGGCTTGGCGAGACAGAACTGTTTGGAGGAAGTGGGAGTCACACCAGGAACCCAAATCTCAATTTTTCCTTTTCCTAGCTTTATTTCCTAGCCTTATTCTATTTGAGATGTGCCACTTCCCCTCTGTGAGCCCAATTTCCTCATCTGTAAAATGGGAGTAATCATAGTGCCTCTCATAAGAGGCAGAGCACACAGTAGGTGCCCAGTCACCTGACCCCCTCAGCACCAAGGCCTCCACAAGAGGTCAGGACCAACGAGGCCCCAGGCAATGGGTGCCCAGCTTGTGCTGGGACCCCCCCTGAGCCGCTGGGCCTGTGCCATGCAGGGAGCGCCAAGTGGCCTGCAAACAGGTGCGCCGGGCCGAGAAGAAGCTGAAGGATGTGCTGCTGCAGGTGGATGACGAGCGGAGGAACGCCGAGCAGTTCAAGGACCAGGTGCGTGTTCCTGGAGAGCTGCCTGCCTGCGGGCCGCTGAGGGGCAGGCGCCACACAGCCCAGGACCTCTAACGAGGGCCACTGCCACCCTTCTCCGCAGGCAGACAAGGCGTCCATCCGCCTGA
This sequence comes from Tolypeutes matacus, assembly GCA_026826555.1. Taxonomy (NCBI): domain Eukaryota; kingdom Metazoa; phylum Chordata; class Mammalia; order Cingulata; family Chlamyphoridae; genus Tolypeutes; species Tolypeutes matacus. The sequence continues at coordinate 79,838 of JAKSZT010054302.1, read as the reverse complement.
AGCAGCTCAAGCGACAGCTGGAGGAGGCCGAGGAGGAGGCCCAGCGGGCCAATGCCTCCCGCCGGAAACTGCAGCGTGAGCTCGAAGATGCCACTGAGACTGCAGATGCCATGAACCGCGAGGTCAGCTCTCTCAAGAACAAGCTCAGGTGAGCCTGCGGGTTCTGTCACCCCCTCCTTGGTCATCTGCCTCCAGCTGGCCCTTTCGCTTTATTATTTCTTCTTTAATGAATTTCAGCTTCTCTGTTCATCACTGCTTCTTGCCTCCCAGGCTTTCACCCAGCCTTTGAAGAAACAGTAAGCTCTTGGTACTCTACTCCATCTTAGAAGTCCATTCTGGTCGCAGCTTAACCTCAGTGAGAACATTTCCACGCTAGGTGTTGAATTAGAAGTTTATTGAGGTGACTTGGCCCAGCTCCTGGCACATAGTAGGTGCCCAGGTGCCTAGCAGATCTTTGTTGAATGGAGTTCTAGTGTCATCTCACACTGCCTGTAAAATCAAAAAGCCTCCTTGGTATTTGGAGAAGGGACGCAACTGCTGACATTTCATGAAGAAGTCAGTGGTGAGGCAGAGGTTCTTTTTTCCTGAAATTCTCATTTCTTACCTCATTTGCACAGGAATTTTTTTTTTTTAAGTGTAAAAGCAGCAAGCCCAGACCTTCTGGTCAGAATATTTGTTTTCTGCTGTGTGGGCAGAAGAAGGTACTCATCTTCGTACACTGCACAAACGGTGCTTCTTATCTCTTGTTTTATAAGTTTGAGCAGAGGGTGGCCTCTTACAGGAGGCAAATCAAAGTCTACCCTTGTGACCTTCCCCTTTTGATCAGTCCTGCTTTTCTGGCTCTCTCTGTGCTGGTGTTTTTGACTCCAGAGGCTTGACGTTGTTTCTTCCTTTTGGGAGAAGTTAGGCGTCAGATTTCTGTCTATAAATCGTTTTGAAATGTGAGGGCTGCATGGCAGCCACCCTGTGAGCCCGGCCCGCTGACCCTGTGTGTCTGTCCCGTGCAGGCGTGGGGACCTGCCGTTCGTCGTGTCCCGCCGAGTGGCCCGGAAAGGTGCTGGTGATTGCTCGGACGAGGAGGTGGATGGCAAAGCAGACGGGGCTGAGGCGAAAGCTGCCGAGTAAGAGTCCTCTCCTGCTGCTGCCCGAGGTTGATGGGCGACGACTCCGCCTCCCCGGCCTAAGCCATGGCACCCCCACCCCTCCTTCCTGGGACTGCTGTGACTTTGACCCTTCCCCAGTCCCTACCAGGCCGGGGTCCTCAGGCCTGCAGACCCCTCCCCACATACACACACCTTGCCATGGGCTTTTGGCTTCCTCTGCTGCAGCCCCTACAGCTCCCCCTCCCAGCCACCTTCCAGAATCTAATACCAAAGAACCAGGGTCCTGGGCCCCAGCCCCAGGAGAAGTGTGCCTGGCAGGATCTTCGGCCCGCTCTTGCCAAAAGCAAAAGATGGTGAGGCAAGCAGGGCAAGCCCCCAGGGATGGGCAAGATGCTTTTTATGAATCTCTTTCTTCCGACTAGAGGAGTTTGGATAGCGGATACCCCACGAGTCGTCACCTCCCCACCAGCCCTCCCCTTTCCCTCCTTTGCTTTTGGCAATCACACGCGGTGACCTCACGTACCCGCTGCCTCTTCAGCTTTCCGCTCCAGGGGTCTCAGGCGGTTCTGCGGGAGCAGGCCCAGGCTCTCCACTCTTGTGCAGGGTGCAGAATGCTGGGGCAGGCAAGGGAGGGAGGGGCCCAGCCCTCCCCACTCCCTCCTCGCCAGTCCTCTGTCCCCTTCCTGATGCTAAAATGTCTCAAGTGCAATGATGACCCCCTCCCCCTTTGCCGAGGGCAGCCTGCCCCCTGCCACAGTGAGGCTGCTGGGGCCAAGCCAGAGTAGCCAGCAGTCTGCCGGTGGCTTCTCCCAACCCTCTTGGGGACCAAATATATTTAATGGTTCAGGGACTCGTCCCAAGTCTGCCAGCCAGACCGTCAGAGGGGGCCAGTGGTCCTCGCCCATAACCTTGCGCCTGCTGTAGCATTGGGGCCCACGGCTGGCTTACCTTCACCGTAGCCTCAGCATGGTCTAAAGCCCTGTCATCTGCACAGGTGTATTTTGAAAGTTAAAAAAAAAAAAGTTTTCTTTTTTTTCTCCTCTCATAATAAATGATAAAATTCCAAGTCTTTATCACTGCCTTTCCTTTGGAACCATGTTTAGAAGAGAGTAGCTTGTCCTACACTGGTCTCCACTGGTTGCTGAATTTATCTGTATTCTTAACTGTTTTGTATATGCTGCATTTAGACTTACCTATGGCAAAGAAGGCATTTTTTTTTTTTTTAAGGAAACAAACTTTTGATGAATCATGAAGATATATAAAAGCTACAAATGCCTAAAAAGCTCTGAATTCAGGTCCCAGTTACTGTCACAAAGGAGTGATGGAATTCCCACCCCCCTTTTTTATATAATGAAAGTGCCTTAGCGTGTGTTGCAGCTGTCACCACTACAGTAAGCTGGTTTACAGATGTTTCCACTGAGCGTCACAATAAAGAGTACCATGTGCTACAAGCTGCCTGGTGTCATCTGTCTGCCAGACGGGTAGGCCTGGGGGGCTGTCCTTTATCTCTGCCCCAGGGGCCGGCCTTGTGCATCTCCAGGGAGCATGTGGTGGTGCAGGCTGGTGAGGGCAGGGGCTTGGGGGGGGTTGGGCAGGCATGCAGTAAGGATAAGCGAACATCAGGCCGGGATCAGATTCAGGATGCTGCAAGCATCTTACATGAACCTCTGGGTTCAGTTCAATATGGAGCACCTACTGTGTGCTCGAATCCAAACGGACCTAGGCATAGAAAGAAGTTTAAGACCCAGGCACCGGCTTCCAGGAGCTTCCGTAGTGACCAAACTACGCAACACCTGTCCTACGGAGGTTCGTCCCAAGCCCTGCAGAACCAGGAATGGGAAAGTCAGTGTGAGGCCTGTGGGTATTGGAACGGAAGGCATGTCCCAGAACTCTCACAGCTTTTGTTTTTTCCTTCATGCTTGTCACAAATGCTGAGCATAAACCAGGCCCCTTGCTAAGCACTGGGAGTGCGAGGGCAGTGAAGAGTGTCACAAGGGAAGAGAAAGGAAGGGAAGGGAGGAAAAGACTTTCCTTCAAGCAGCAGCGTGGCATCCTAGATCACCAGGTCTGCATACCAGCCCCCTGGGCGCCTGGCTTTGGTGGGCATGACTGCTTAGGAAAGCTGTGCTCCTCGAGGCAGGAGACGTGCCCTGGAGCACTCCCCATGCCTCCAGCAGTACCCTCATCCCACCTCTGAGCAGGGGTATCTCCAGCCCCTGAGAAGGGAGCAGCAAGGGGCAACAGAAGAGGCAGGCGGGGACTGGATGCTGGAGGTCTGCGTGCGCTTTTCCCTCCTTCCAATAGCATTCGGGGTTTTCAATGCAAAAAGTAGTACCTTTCTGTTACTGCGTCAGCTGCTGCTGCCTTGGGTTCCAGCTCTGCCACTTTCTTGGGTCCTTGGGCATGAGGTTCACCTCTGGGCTTACTCCTCAGTAGGGTTTGTATTTCAGGGAAGGTGAAGGTAGCCTATGGTGCATGCCAGCTCTGCTCCCTCCTGGGTGACCCTGGGCAGGTTGCTCGACCTCTCTCTGCCTCAGTATCAGCTGTATAAATGGGGATGACAGTCACTGCCACATAGGGCATTAGGTGACACATGAGTCGATGACAGCATGATGCCTGCTGCAGGGACAGCCTTGGTCCAGTGTTCCCTGTAACATGGTCCTTGCCCCACCTCCTCAGGTGTGTTGGGAGAGTGAAGGCAGAGCTTGATGAGAAGCGTGCTCTTCCGTTCCTCCAAGTTGAGCATAGAATTACTATATGACCTGGCAATCCCACTTGGAGTAACATCCCCGGCATCACTGGGAGGGACTCGAGCAGGTGCACGCCCACATGCATATGCTCATTGCTGTATCATCCACGGTAGCTGGAAGGTGGGAACAGCTCACGCATCCCTCAGCGGATGAATGGAGAAGCACGTTGTGGCACAGACAGACATGGATACAATGGAATGTTAGCCATAAAAGGGAATGCAGTGCTGACACAGACAGCAACATAGTTGAGCCTCAAAAACATTAAGGGGGGGTTGGATGTGGCTCAACTGGTTGGGCGTCCGTCTCCCATATGGAGGGACCCAGGTTCGATCCCTGGGACCTCCCGGTAAAAAAAAACAAAACATTAAGGGATGGGAAGCGGCTGTGGCTCAATCAGTGGGGCTCCCGTTTACCATATGGGAGGCCCCGGGTTCAGTTTCCGGGGCCTCCTGGTGAAGGCAGGCCCGCCCGCGCGGTGTGGGTGGCTGACCCAGCGAGCACAGGCAGCAAGGGGGGGATAAATGAATAAATAAATAAAATCTTTAAAAAAAAAAAAAAAACATTAAGGGAAAGAAGGCGGAGGGACATGTATGATTCCATGTATGTGAAATATCCAGAGTAGGTAAATCTGTGCAAACAGCAGATTGGTGTTGGCCAGGAGCTGGGGGCAGGGAAGTTCTGCTCAGTGGGTACAAGGGTACAGGTTCTCGTTTACAGTCATGGAAATGTTTTGGAACTAGATGGAGGTGGTAGTTGCATAACATTGTGAATGAGCTAAATGCCACTGAACTGTTCACCTCTATGGTGAATTTCTGTTACGTGAACTTTGTTACGTGAATTTCACCTCAAATGTGTGTGTGTGTGTGTATCCTGGTAAATGCAGATTTAACTAAAAAATAATAATACAACAACTTCCTACAACTATCCCACATCTGGCCCTGCAACATGTCACATCCCTGTATTCTCATTGGAAATTCAGTCTTTGCTTTGGAGAGAGGAAAACAAACCAGATGTGAAACACACACACACACATAGCATTTAAGTTCTCAGCAAACTTGTTCTGTGCCGGCTGTCAGCGATCTTGGTCCTGGGCTCCTCTCACGTGGCAGTGCACGTGGCGGCCTCTCCTGGCCTCGGTTTTCTTCTGGGCTCCATTGAATTTCAGCTGCTTTCTTCCCATGGCTTTCTCTCCTCTGTCTGAATTCCATTCTTTTTTTTTTTTTTTTTTTTTTTACCGGGAGGTCCCGGGGATCGAACCCGGGTCCCTCCATATGGGAGACGGACACCCAACCAGTTGAGCCACATCCAACCCCCTGAATTCCATTCTTTTAAACGACTCCAGTAATAGGATGAAGACCCATCTTTTTGGGTTAGGTCACACCTACCTGAAGTCACCTCATCAAAAGGTCCGACTTACAATGGGCTCACACCCACAGGAATGGATGAAGTTTTAAGAACATGTTTTTCTGGGGTACAGACAGCTCCAAACCACCACCACATTGTCCAGTTTGTGGTTCCTTGTTATGGCTGCCCTATGAAAGTTAGACACGTCCCGAAAGGGACATTCTTGTACTCCACATCCTCTTCTGTTCTCCTGGAGCTGGAATGTCTGGGTGGCAGCCAGCCCCCACCCCACCCCACCCCCCATTACCTGAGCTCGCTGTCTGCTCTCTGTGTCTGCTCATTGTGTGTGTGCTCATCTTTTTAGGAGGCACCGGACGCCGAACCTGGGACCTCCTATGTGGGAGGGAGGTGCCCAATGGCTTGAGCTACCTCCGCTCCCTCGTTTTGTTTTTGTTCTTGTGCTTTTTTGTTTTTTGTTTTTTCATCCCCCACTTTCTTTTCTTTCTTTTCTTTTTTTTTAGGTACTTGGGCAGGGATTAAACCTGGGACCTTGTATGTGGGAAGCCAGCGCTCAACCACTTGAGTCACATCCACTCCTCGTCCCCCACTCTTGACTGAGTCTTCTCACCCTTTCTGAATTTCTCTTCTCAGGCCCTTTGAGTTGAACATGCCTTGGATGGTCTATGGCTTTGACTGTAACCTTCTCTAGGGTCCTTCCCTTGGGATCCCTGTGCCATGGCCCTTGAATGAATGACCACTTAAGGCTTCCAAGACTTAGTTCTCAGGCTAGTCCCAGTCCAGCTCCTACATCAGACAGCTTCAAGGACTCCCCTTCCCGCCTGTTAACAATCACTTGTCACTGGTAGAGTAGCCATAGAGAGAGGGAAAGAGGTTCCTGAAAAGAGCCCGGGAGCAAGGAGCAGAGGGTCAGATGGAGGAGGCCGAGGATAGAGGGGAGGAGGCTGTGACCAGGTCTCATTGCGGAAGGTAAAGGGACATGTAAGAGCAGTTGTGTCTGAAGCTGCTGGTTCCTGAAGGTGAGCCACGTTTGGGCTGGGGGTGGAGGGGATCCTGCACTGTGGAGGGAGATTGGGTGGGGGGGACTCTATGATAACTCAGCCATGAAAAGGAGCAAACTACTGATACATACAGCCTGGAAGGATCTCAAGGGCGTGGTGCTTGGGGGGCTGGGGGAGGAGGAAATCTCAAAGGATTACATACTAAAGACCGCATTCCTAAAACAGCAAAATGACAAGTGCAGGGCTTAGGAATGGTGGGGACTGTGTGACTAGCAAGGGACAGACTGCGGTGATGGTGAACCCATTCATGTGACCGCATGGCATAGAACTACGCGAAGAGGAAAGAAGGAGCAAGCGCATGCAAGGACCGCGAGGTTCAAGTAAGGCCCGTGATCAATGCCAATTTCCTGGTTTTGATCATGGAGTATGTTATTGTTTGTTTGTTTTTTTCTTCACTAATTCAATGAGTATTTATTGCCTACCTATCTGTCCTATTTTTGTAACTTTTTCCCCAACTGTACTAGGTTATCCTGTGCGTATACAATTCTTAAAAAAAAAAAAAAAAAAAAACATGATTCAAGAGCCAAATGGATCAGTGGGTAAAATGGGAGGCCTGCCTTGTGACCTGCGGAAAGTGATTGCATTTTTTTAAGGCTGTTTCCTCTGCTGTGAGATGCAGATCGTCAGAGCAGCAGGAAAGAAGACAATGCAGTGATTGGTCAGTATCCCATATACACACGCATGCTCAAAAAATGTGGATTCTTACTTATTGGACACCCAGTATATGCCAAGCGCCATCCCTACCTGACCTCAAACCGTTTTCCCAGTCATACTCTGGGCAATTCTCTTCCTTAGCCTTATTCTACAAGCCAGGAAACGGAGTCACACAGCAAAAAACTTGAAACAAATGAATTCCAGCAAGGCTGCCTGGTGCCAAGTGTTCTCTTCCAGCTTGTGGAAGAGTCAGAGACTGGGATATAGCAGGAATTTGGGGCCACAGCCCTCTACTAGGTAAACATTTCAGGGCAGCTTTTCTGAAATGAGGGCTGCTTGGGAAGCGTGTTGACACCCAGAGTTAGGTGCGGTCAAGGACCCAGCTCCCTGTGGCCACCAGGGACTCGGCCACAGGGCTCATATCATTGGCCAGGCGGATTCGGGAAACAAGATCCAGTGGTACTGCAAGCTTTACAACATCCAGAGCTGACGGGGAATTTAGGGAAGAGTATTACATTTGTAGAACTTGATACCTTTACAGATTTCCCCTCCTCTGGGAAAGCTTCATGGTCCAGAAAACAAACCAGAACAAAACAAAAGAATCAGAGATCTGGATATAAGCCCAGCTGTGCCATTTTTAAATAAGTCATTTCACCCCATCTAAACTTTTTTTTTTCACTGCCTCTCCCCTACCTCAGTTTCCTCACCTGCAAAATCACAGCATAACACAACTCTGTGATTATCCTGAGCGCCACTGATTGTGCACTTTGGATAGACCATGTGGTGTGTGAATATATCTCAGTAGGACTGCGTAATAAGTAAATAAATGGGCAAGAATAGCCAGAAATAGCTATGTACAGCCAGGAAGCATAGAGAGATTGAGAGGTGAAGAATTTTCTTGTTTGTTTGTCTGGGTTTTTTATTATTATTATTATTGAAATAATGAAAATGCTCTAATAATGATTGAAGGAGTGAATGCACAATTCTGTGATTATACCACATACCATTGATTGTACACTTCAGATGAATTGTATGCTTTATTAATATGTATCAATAAAATTGATTTTCTGGGAAAAAAAAATAGAAAAATGGGGGAAAAAATTAGCATGATACTGGCCTTCCTATAAACCTGCACCATTTGGAGAGAAAAAGACCTGTCATCAAGCAAAAGTAAGCGGGGGCAGAAGACAGCAGCTTTCTCAGCACACTCCCACATGCTTCTGGGTTCATCCAAATGGCAGGACTCACGGGAACCAGGTGTGGTCCCTGCCATCAGGACGAGGGCGTGGGGGGATGCCCAGACGTGGAAACAGAGGCCATGCAGCTGGACTTAGAGCACCCCCCACCAGATGCCAGGGAAGCAGAGCAGGGGCAGTGGACTCTGCCAGGGAGGATGCTGGAGGGCTTCCCAGAGGAGGCAATGCCGACTTGGGCTTTGAGGATGAGCAGGATTTTTCCAGGTGGTAGAAGGTGTTCCTGACAGGAAGACCTGTGGAAAGAAATGTCTAGAAGCTTCAGGGCCATGGCATTCAACAATAGCAATCCAACAAGCATGCAGCAAGCACCTGCTACGTGCGAGGTGATTAAGGCAGGTGTGCCGGGGAAAGAGGTGTGTGTGGAGGGGGCCTGGTAATTTCCAAGGTCCACGGCCAGTTAGTGGCAGGGCTGGGTCTGCCTCTCAGATGGCTGCTCCCTCCCAAGGACCACACGGACCTCCAAGGAAGCGACGCAGGTCGGGGGTTGTGGCCGAACCAGGTAGGGCCTGGAAGGGTTTGCTCCTCTAAGAGGGTCAGCTGCGCTGGTGGGACTGAACTGTGTAGGCACCAGCAGGCAGACATGGTCATCTGGTGCGTCTGAGCATGACGTGGTTTCGCTTTCGGCTTCCTGGTTATATCTGGAAGCCCAGAGGATGTGTCTAGCAATTGCAGACACAGAGCTGGCAGCTGGTTCCACACAGCTGAGAAGAGCTGGCAAGGAAAAGTAGCCTCGGTAAGTTGGGGGTGGGGGGAGGATTGGGACCCCCCGTCTCTTCATCCTCACTACAGCTCTGTAACACCCTTCTGTCATCCTGTGTTGGGATACAGAGGAAAAACAGACGCCCAGAGCCTGGTCCCGGGCCACACAGTTAAGTAGTGCCAGAGTCTGGATTTGAACCCAGGTTCGTCTGGCTGCTCTCGCTCCCCCTGGGGGGACTGAGAATGGCCAGGTAGCCCCGGAAGGAAGGAGAGGTGGTGAGCCAGAGCCGGCCCCTCCTCGGCCCTGAAGCTTGCCCCAGGTGCTGCTGCTGAGGCCTGGGGGGTGGGGGGTAGGACGAGGACTGCAGAGGTTCTTTCACCCACCCGGCCGCTCAGCGCCTGCCCTGTCCCAGGCCCCGCAGGGGAGCCCTGGCGGGAGGCCCCAGCCCTCCGCGGGGCCCTCTCAGGTCTGCAGCGCGATGGGAGAAGAGAGTCGCAGCCCAGGCGAGGGCGACACCCGCAGCGCGCTTGGCTTTGTGCTGGGAAAACGAGACCCCGCGCCGCCTGTGTGCGAGCAGACGTGGCGGTGTGGGGACAAGCCGCGGGCTCTGTGTCTTCACCAGAAAGTGCACATCCCCTGTGCACATCATGTTCAAGCATTTCTTGCAGTACGTTTGGAGTTTTTTCTTTCCGGTTCACATTGAGATCTTTCACGCTCTGGGGTTTATATTCTGGTAGAAAGTCCCCTCTCGCCACCTCGCACCCACCCCCCTCTTAATGCAGGACATGTTTACTGGAAAACTAACGTAGACAAAGAGGAACAAGACTTTCGTGCCTTCAAAAGGAAATGAACTCCCCCCTCTTCCTCTAGAGAAGCTCCTGCAAGCAATTAGTGAGGAGGAGCGGGTGAGATGGAGGGGTCTGGGCCCCGGAGCCGCGCCCGGGCCGGCCCCCTGGGGTGGCAGAGGGGAGGCTTTGCAACGTGGAGTGGGGCACGGCCATTCTTCAGCTTTTCTCTGGGACCCATTCTGCAATTCTCTTCCTCTCTCGCCTCACGTAAAAATATTAGGGCTGGCAAATGATGATAAACGAAAGCTCAGAAGGCTAAATGAATATTATCCACAACACCTGCCACCCCAGTCTTTTTTTTTTTTTTTTTTTTTAAGATTTTATTTATTTATTCATTTATCCCCCCCTTGCTGCTTTCGCTCGCTGGGTCAGCTAACCACGCCGTGCGGGCGGGCCTGCCTTCACCAGGAGGCCCCTGGAACCGAACCCGGGACCTCCCATATGGTAAACGGGAGCCCTACTGATTGAGCCACAGCCGCTTCCCCCACCCCAGTCTTAATCAGTGGTGGAAGAACGGTCTCAGAACTGTTTGTCTTAATTGGCCATTTAAGTTTTTTTTGTTGTTGTTTTTTGTTTTTTTTTTGTTTTTTGCAGAAAGCACTTCACAGAGGTATTTAATGATGCTGTCTCTTTGCACAGAAAAGGAATAAATAGCCTGTAGGATCTGGAGCCAACTTCACACTTGAAATGATTTTTTTTTTTTTTTTTCATTTTTAAAAATTTATTTATTTATTTATTTATTTTTATCCATCCCCCCCACCCCCCAGTTTTTGCTGTTTCTGTGTCCATTCACTGGGCAACTCTTTGTGTCCGTTTCCTGCCCTCTCTTCTCACCCTTCTGCTCCTGTCTCCACTGGGATTCAATCCTCGGTATCTCCGATGTGGGAGAGCGGCGTCCTACCGTCTGCACCACCTTAGTTGCTGGTTTTTTAGTGTGTCTTGTCTTGGCTCTCCCTTGTGTCACTCTCCTGTTACATCATCATCTTGCTGCATGGCTCACGGGGCCTGGTGGCACACCCGCAGACAGGGCCTGGTGGCCCACATACCTTCTATATTTTTCTTTTTTTAGTTTTTACCGGGAGGTTCTGGGGATCGAACCCAGGTCTCTCCATAAGGGAGACGGACGCCCAACCACCTGAGCCACATCCGTCCCCCTCCTATATCTCTTAACGTTGACCAAAGATACCCAAAGTTACAGTCTTTTTCCATACAGGATGGTCATATAATAAATCAGGCTTAGTTTATCACCAGCATTCTAAAAACCAGACCTAGGGAGAAAAACTAGGTCTGGGGACACATGCATGGTTTCTAATATAGCGAATGTTTAGCCTACCCTGATTATCACAAAATGGCCATTTAAGTTTAATAGTAAAAGACTGTTTAATGATAACAATGCATCGTAAAACTTTCAGAAGGAAAGGAGTGTTTTGTGGGCCATTTGTTTTTGTGTGGCAGTTTTAAGTTATTAGTTTTTAAAATCAGTACTTTTTAAACGGAAACAACTTGACCAAAAATCTGTCACAGAATTTTGAGACCCATTAAAACAAAGTTTAATGAGAAAAAAAAAATATATATATATATATATTAGGGCTGGAGAAAGGGGACCCGGGAAAGTCAGTGGAAACTCTCAGAAATCTGGTAGAACTGTCAAAAGTGCTTTAAATCAGCCAGTCATTTGTGTGAAATCTGACTCGTCTTCTTATTTGTTCTCTGGCAGAAAGAACTTGACATCAAGATAGAAAAGAAACCAAATGGAATGCCTCACCTGGGAGGGCGCCGGGGTTGTGCGGTGGTGGAGAGGCTGCCTGCACGCACACGTAACGCTTCCCACAGGCCCCAGTTTAGCAAAGATGGACGTGCGGGCGCGCAGGGGCCTGTTTTAGCTTCTAAAGGCTGCCGCTGCAACATTCCAGAAATGGGCTTTTCGAGTGGGAATTTATTAGGTTAAACGCTCACAGTTCGGAGGCCGCGGAAGTGTCCACATCAAGTCATCATCGGAGATGCTGGCTCACCAAGGTGCAGCTGTGGGCAGCCAGGCACGTGACGGGGCAAAATGCCAGCCGGCTGCTCTCTGCCCCTCTCTCCTCCAGGCCTCGTCTCTTCAGCTTCCAGCTGCTCCGGGGGCCCAGCCTCCAGGGGCCTCTTCCTGTGTCTCTGTGCTCTGCTGAGCGCAGCCTCTTGCTTTCAGGACCTCTCCTTCTGTCTGATACCTTTCTCTGTGTCTGTGGCCTTTTAGTCCTCTGATTATAAAGGACTCCAGTAAGAGGATCAAGACTTACACTGAATGAGGTGGGTCACATCTTAAGCTCCTACTCACCAGAAGATCCTACTTGTTTCCAGTGGGTTCACACCCATAGGAATGGATTAACTTTTCTGGGGTCCACACAGCTTCCAACCATCCCAGTGCCCCAGTGGTCACCAGCATAAGGGATGTAGCAAAAAATACAAGGCTCTGCCCAAATGTGCTCTAATGGAGGCGCCTGACACCCCCAGAACCCTAACAGGCAGCACTGCAGCCAGGAGAGCACAGCACTCTGTGGAGCCTGGGGAGGAGCTGGGCGGGCCTCTAAGCTTTCCTGTGGTGGGGAAGATAGGAAAGGTGGGCATGCCGGCTGGGCAGGTAGGGTAAGTGAGAAGGTGGGAAGGCAGGAGGAGGAGCAGGAAGGGGCTGGGTGCCGGCAGAGGAGCTGAGGCTTGGTCCTGGAAGGCCAATACACATGCCTCAGCAGGAGTACACTATCTTAATCCCTCCCCTCCCTGCCCAAGGAGGGTGCCCTACAGCCACTTGGAGGGATGTGCTTTGCTGAGACGCTGTCCTGATGCATCCCGAGAGCTTAGGCAGGAGCTGATAAGGGTGGAGTGCTCCCAGTCGGTGCCTTGCTGTTGGGCAGGACCAGGGCTTAGGGGCCCCCTGGGCTTCCTCCAGCATCCTCACTTCTACTCCCATCACCAGCCTTCCGGGGACTTGACAGGCCTGCAGGCAAACCCAAGGAAGCCACTCTGTGGACTAGTCAGGCAGGAGGGAATGCCATCTGGCATCACCTGGCAGAGGTTCAGCTTGGCCAGGCCAAGAATGACAGAGAGCATGGAGAAGGATGAGATCCAGGTGTTGATTCATTGACACACATTTGGGGTTGCCCAAGATCTCAGCTCCTCCTGCCCAGCCAGTCCTCCCACTCTCTGTGTTGGCTCTTCATTCTCCTGCTCCGTGATTTCAAGATGGCAGCCCTGGCTGCCCTGCCTTGCAGCACTGGAGGCAGGAAGAAGGATGTGAGTGCCAGGCAGCTCTCCTCTCCCACCTGTCCCTTACAGCAGGAAGAAAAACACCTTTCCCAAAAGCCCCCCAGCAGACTTCCCCTTGTGTCTCGTTGGCCAGGACTGGGTCACACAGTCACCCCAAAGCTGCAAACAAGGGTGAGAAAGCAGATATCTGGATGTCCAGTCCTCAGCTGAGAAGCAGTGGGGGGAAGGGAGAGGCAAGTCTTGTGAAGAAGATGGAATTGTGTGGGCAGAAAAGCGTGAAGGGGCCGTGGGTCCTACTGCATTTGTTAAGATAAAGTCAGAGGGGACAGACCAGCAGCCAGAAATGGATCGGTGGCTTAGAAAGGGACAGAACTGCTTGGAAATGCCCCACATTTGCTGGGACTGACATGGATACCTCAGAGCTGCCCATGTTTATTCTTTCCTCCTCCTCAGATAGAAACAATATACATCTACAGTATCAACCCTGCAGCTAAAAACTGCCGGAAAGCTCCCTGGACTTGAACAAGTGCCCACTGAGGCAGCGAGGGAGAAAGAGGCCCCGGGCAGCCGCGGGGCCGCTCGGAGAGAACCTGGAAGACGGTTTGGGCTTTGGTTGGTGGTTTGGTGCAGGCTCTAAGGTAGACTGGGTGCTGCAGAAAGTGGGAGCAGTTCAATGGTTGGGTCTCTCTGTAAATCTTCACTATAGAGCGTGGAGACTAAATGAGGCTAGAGCTCTGGTTTTAAAGAAGCTAACAGTCATTCTCCTTAGCCACACAGGGGGTGTTTGGTATTTTTGTTGGTGGCACCGTGACCTTGTGTTGGTCTGTGCTTAGACAAAAGTATAAAGCAGCCTTGCTTTGTCTCATTTTCTCATGGTCTCAGGGTCACCTTGTCTGAGGTTGGTTTTCTGTGAGATTATTTAAGTCCATTAGGAGAATAACATGGCCTAGCTTTGAGCATCACATCAACTTCTGGGTGTCAGGGCCGCTCGGTTTTCTTTCTCAATGCTTTATAAACAGGCACGTAAATAAAGAGAAGGGAAAGTACCATGTATATGAAGACTCCTCTTCTTATTAAAATCGAGTAACAATGAAACATTCCTTATTATACCGACTCTTCTTTGCATTACCTTGTTTAAATTTATACTTAGGTTTTTGTTTCTGATATCCTTTATCTCAACTCTTCTCTTTTTGTTGAGGACGTTTTCTTCTATTCCTACCTTTTGAAGTGTTTTTATCAAGAAACGGTGCTGGATTTTGTCGCATACCATGTTCTGTGTCATGTGGTTTTTTGCCTTCAGTCTGTTAATGTGGTGTATTACACTGATTGATTTTCTCATGTTGAACCAACCTTGCATACCTGGGATAAAACCCACCTGTTCATGGTGTATCATTGATTGATGTGTTGTTGGATTCGATTAGCAAGTATTTTGTTGAGGATTTTTGCATCTAAGTTTATTTGAGAGATTGATCTGCAGTTTCTTTTCTTGTAGCGTCTTTCTGTGGCTTTGGCATTAGGGTGATGTTGGCATCACAGAATGAGTTAGGCACTGTTCTCTCCTCTTCAATTTTTTAGAAGATCAACCCTTCTCTTTTTGAATATTATGTGGACTCATGGCCTTATACAGACTCAAACTGGCCTGATTCAACATGATAATAATCATAATTATAAATGATCTATTTTCAGTTATTCTATTTAAGTTATTAGGATTTGCCGGTGGATACCCCTTTGAGCACTGCCCTGAACATCTCCCAAAGCATTCTTGCCTCCTGGAGGAGCAAATATTAAAGGTCTGTGGATCTTAGTTCCCCTATAAAGAATCTTGGTTCCTTTGAGTGGAGAATAGTTAGACCATTTGTGCATATGTGAGCGGGCAGAGTGCTGCTAGAAAAGATGCTACAAGTTAGACTTCACTCTGATTATTAGACATTATTATTATGTTATTATTTATTAATAATTTAAAGATTCTTTGCTTTCTATCAGGATAAAGACTTCACTTATTTTTACGCTTGCACAATTTGCTTTCATCATTTCCCCAATTTTTTTCAGACTGTGCATCATGCGAGGTATTATGTCAAGTCTCCTTTTCCCCTAGAATTCTCCTTTCTGGAACTTTTCCCTTCTCGCTCCATTCTGGACCCGTTGCTCTCCAGGCCTGCCCCGCTGCGTGTCCACCTGCCATCTGGGGACTTGCCTTCCCTCCGGCCTGGTTTTCCTATCCTTGGACTTTACATTTTCCCTTCTTGATTATGGTTCCCCACTTCCTCACCCTCACCCCAACCCCACCCCCTTTTTTTGGTGTTGCCACTCATTCTCAAGTAATTTTCTAAGAATTAATTGTGGATGGTAACTTTTCTATTCCCCACTTAGCTCTGTCTTCTGTCATCTTTTTGTTTGATTTTCTAGTAGGTGTCCTTAACTTTCTTTTTTTTTTAAAAAAAAAAAAGATTTTATTTATTTATTCATTTATCCCCCCCTTGCTGCTTGTGCTCGCTGGGTCAGCTAACCACGCCGTGCGGGCGGGCCTGCCCCCACCAGGAGGCCCCGGGAACCGAACCCGGGGCCTCCCATATGGTAAACGGGAGCCCTACTGATTGAGCCACAGCCGCTTCCCTTTAACTTTCTTTTTTTCCCAACCTTTCCCTAGAGTTCTTTGTCAATCACCCATTTTCCCCCTCATTTAAAAAAAAATTATTTTTTGATTAAAAAAAAATTTTTAGAGCAATTGTAGGATTACAGAAGTCATGCAGGAAGTCCAGAGCTCCTATATACCACCCTTCACACACACTCACACACACACACAATTTTCCCTGTTATTATTTTACATCAGTGTGTACCTTTGTTACAACTGATGAACCAATTATTATAGTCCTATTATTAACTGAAGTCCATAGTTTACATTAGGCTTCACTCTTTGTACAGTTCAAGGTTGTTGTTGTGTAATTTTATTGTGGTAACACATACATAACACAACATTTCCCGTTTTACCCACTGTCAAGTCTCCAAATCAGTGGTGCTAATTACACCCCAGTGTGGTGTCCCCATCACCTCTGGCTGGCTTCTTTTGCTCAGGAGGATGGTTCATTCTCCACAGGGCACCAGAACACAGAGGAGCTGGCAGGAGAGGAGAGGAGCTGGGAAGGTGCCAGAAGAAAGGCCATGGCAGCCCTTCTAGCCTCGAAAGTCAAGGGGGATTTTTGTTGTTTGTTACAAAAGGAATACATGCTAATTTGGGATGCTTATGAAAGTACAGAAAAGTATAAAGAAAAATATGCAAATAATAGCCCATTATCCCAGCACCAGAGATGGCTCTTGTACGATTTTGATGTTACTTCCAGGACCTTAGTTTTCTAATGCGTGTCTAGATCTTAAACTTAGAAACCTCAAAACTCACAAAATGAACAGTTTTAATGGCTGCACAGTATCCATTATGCGAGGGTGGCATAATCTAGTTCATCGGTCCTTGATTGCTGGGTGTGTGATGCTCCTTGCTTTCTGCTATTTTAAGTAATCATGTGAGGCACAGTCTTATACACAGATCTTCATGAGCAAATCTGCTCCTCACCTTAAGAGATGTCTATCGATGTGGAATTACTGGCCTGACACTATTAAGTATTTTGAAAGCTCATGACACATAGAGCTTCTGAACTTGGGACCACCACGTCATCCATGCTTCAGTTTCCTCATCTGCCAGTGATGATCCTGATGGCACGAACCTCACAGGCTGTTGGAAAAATTATAGGAGTTAGAATCCATAAAGCCTTAGAGCAATTACTGGAAGAGAGGAAAGCCCACAAGGGCAGTGCGCTGACCATCGCTGCCGTCACACCCAGAAGTGCCTTTGCTGTCATTTCACTTGGGTCTTGGGCGGGAGAGTTGATAAATAGTGCCTGAACATAATCAACATTTGCTTTCTCTCCTCATCCCCCAGGACAAGATAATCACAAGCAGAACTTGAGTGTAAATTGGCACAATTTCTTTGGATAGCACTGTGGCTCTAGAAAGGAAAAAAAATTGTTTTCATGTTGATGGAAACTAACCCTGTAATTCTACTTCTAGAAATATCTTAAGGAAACAATTTCAAATGTGGAAAAGGTTTTATGCAAGAGGATATTTTTGTACTATTATTTACATGAAGAATTAGAAACACCCAGAGGTCCAGTTGCCAGGAGGACCATGGAGGAGACTGGGTGGCATCGGGAGTGCCAGGGGTTGGCAGGACTCCGGGCCCTGAGGGATGAAAGATGTCACAAAGCAAGGCGGGCCCAGGCCTTGGGAAGCTGGGGCACCAGGAAACTCATCAAGACAGAGACTTGGCAGTTGAGCACTTGCTTCCCACATGGGAGGTCTCGGGTTCAGGTCCCGGTGCCTCCTAAAAACAAACAAAAAAAATCAAACAACAAGCAAACAAACGAAAAAACCAACTCAGTGGAGCTGATGTGGCTCAATGGTTGAGCACAGGCTTCCCACATACAAAGAGCCAGTTTTAATCCCCAGCCCCAGTACCTAAAAAAAAAAAAAAAAAAAAAAAAAATTCTCAGAAGACAGAGGCTTGGGCACAGGGTGCCAGACATCGTTTTGAACTGGGAAGAGTCATTTACAAATAAACATACATACCCTGATACATGTTTCTGCATTTGTGTCTACACATGCGTGGGGTATGGAGCAGAAAGACGGGGTCCCGTGCTTGCTCTAGCACTATGGTGAGATCTTGGGCAAGTTGCCTGAACACTGGTTTCCTCTGCTTTCAAATGGGAACCGAAAGGGACCCATCTCACAAAGGAGTGTGATCAGGAGCCCTGCACGCCACAGCTGCTCGATACAGAGTGCTTGCTATCAGTCAGGAAGCACAAACGTTCCCAGCCCCAGGTAATTGCCAGAACATTCCTTCCAACCTTTCCTTCCGCATGTGGTTTCATTGCTCCCGTACCCTGCCAGGCGGCTGTGCCCTTGGCTGAGTGTCTTCTCCTTGCACCCCAGCAGGGCTCTCTGGCTTGCCTTGGAAATGAGGGCAGAGGGAGCTGGATTGGGGCTGAGGAACCTTCTTTAAATGGCACCAGGCAGTGCCCTGAAGATGGAGGAACTCTTTAGGTTGATTCTGTTTTGACATTTGCTGCCATCCCAGAAGGAACCTGCTGAGACCCAGCCCCTCGCTGCATCCTGTTGCCACAGTGGGCTCACACTTAATCCCACAGTCTGTTTTCTTCTCCCCAAGGGTGAAGCAAAACCTCCTCCCAGGCTGGTCGCAGCCTGGCGAGCCGCAAGGAGAAGCTCAGAGATCCCTCAGCAGGACCATGATCGGAGAAGCCGGTGAGGGCGGCCCTGGTTGTGCTTCCTCTTTCCTGGGCAGTTCCTCCTGGGACCTAGACTGAGTGGCGCCTTCTCCAGAGCTGAGTGAGCCTACCAGGATTCAAGAACTGAGGAGAGGGGAAGCGGCTGTGGCTCAGTCAGTGGGGCTCCCGTTTACCATGTGGGAGGCCCCGGGAACCGAACCTGGGGCCTCCTGGTGGGGGCAGGCCCGCCCGCACGGCGTGGTTGGCTGACCCGGTGAGCACAGGCAGCGGGGGGGGAATAGATGAATAAATAAATAAATAGAATCTTAAAAAAAAAAAAAAATTCTATTAAAAAAAAAAAAAAAAAAAGAACTGAGGAGAAGGGGAGTGGGTGCAGCTCAGTGGTTGAGCACCTGCTTCCCATGTACGAGGTCCCGGGTTCAATCCCCAGTACCTCCTAAAAAAAAAAAAAAAAAAAGCTTGGGGCTTGGATAAGCTGCCTCTGAGCCTCAAGAGGGAGAGCAAGTGTAGGCCCTTCTCCCCAGGGCCGGGGCTCGTGGGGGGCATCTCCTTCCTGGCCCCTCTTCTCAGGGTGGCCTGCCAAGGTGCTCACCGCTTCCTTACCTGGGTTGCCCATCAAAGGACTCAGAAGTGTGGCCAGGACTGCCCATGAGGAAGTGGGGGAGGTGGGGAGGTGGGCAGGTGGGCAGGTGGGGAGGTGGGCAGGTGGGCGGTGGGCAGGTGGGGAGGTGGGCAGGTGGGCAGTGGGCAGGTGGGGAGGTGGGGAGGTGGGGAGGTGGGCAGGTGGGCAATGGGCAGGTGGGGAGGTGGGCAGGTGGGCAGGTGGGCAGTGGGGAGGTGGGCAGGTGGGCAGGTA
>JAKSZT010054302.1:27486-60701 GCA_026826555.1 Tolypeutes matacus | reverse complement strand
GGCAGGTGGGCAGGTGGGCAGTGGGGAGGTGGGCAGGTGGGCAGGTAGGGAGGTAGGCAGGTGGGGAGGAGTGATGAGGAAAGTAGACCAATGCCCCTGAAGGCTGCTCCCGCCTCTCACCAGTCTTAGCCTCCAGGCTCCAGCCAACCTGCCCCTCAGCTCTTGGCTGTCAGTTAGAAGCGCACTGTCCCTCCTAGCTCTTGCCTGCTGCTGCCCCAACGGTTCCCCGTGGGTCCACGGGAAGAGGGAGGGACTCAGAGTCCCTCTGGACTGGACCCAGTTCTGGCCTTTGCCAACCCCATCTGTGCGACCGGGATGGAGCTCCTCTCCTCACCTCACCTGTAAAATGAGGATATTTTCCTGGGTTGTTCCGAGGATCAGCCATAATGTGTGCGCGTGGCCCGGGGCAGTGCCTGCCAGAAGGGCTCATAAGGGCCAGTTTCCTTCCCCTCCACCTGATCACCCCATTGGAGGACACACACCCCCAGTCCCCCCGTTAAGGCACCTGCCCAGTCAATAAATCCATGAATTTAGTGCTGTGGCTTCCCTCAGCTAAGCCCCGATCTCCTTTTTCCCTTCAGTGAAGGAGGAAAAAGAGAAGTCGCCACTGCCCCCACCCCCAGAATCAACACTAATCTACACTTAAGTCCTCTGGTCTCTGAACTGCGCTCTTCCCCCTCTCTGAATCGACTTGGCGACCAACTAAAATCCTATTGGAAACCGCCCTGGAGAGCAAATGTGCATCCCTTAGTCACGGAGAAGAATAAAGGAGGGACGGAAAGATAAGGCCCAGGAGCTACTCGGGCCCAGCTCCCTGGGCCCAGCTCCCTGTGCTGCCGGATTCCTGAGGATAAACCTACCTTGGAAACAAGATGCCCTCCTAATAAAGTCTTGTGCAAACACGGTGGCCAGCTCAGGTTCAGGCTCAGAGGTGCCCCCCAAGACCAGCCTGGAGGGGAGAGAAGTGATCGGGAAGGAGTCCCAGGATCAGGACTGAGGATCCAGCTCCCACCCCCATCCCCACCCCCGTGACCCCCTCCACTGCCCATCTTGGAACATCAGGTTTGATTTTATTAAAGGAGAGAGTCCACTTCCCATACTCCATGCTTCTGCGGCCACTCACGATTAGCAGGAGGATGTCAATTCTCTTGAAGCATTGTTTTTAAAATAAAATAAAAAATATAGGGTAGAATGCAGAAATCATAGGAATTTTCAAAACTTAAGGCTTCAAATTACTATCAAAGTAATGCCTGGCAGCCTTCGGTTTAGAGCCTGAACCTCCTGCTCGCTGGCTTTAAACAGTTGATCACCCTTTCTGATTCTCTCTTCTTCTTTGAAATTAGAAGAATGCCTCTTTTGTGTGGCTATAGGAAGAAGCATATTTTACATTATGTTCCAGCACATAAATAACTACATAATGCTCCCCAGGTTCTTTTTTTTTTTAAGATTTTATTTATTTATTCATTTATCCCCCCCTTGCTGCCTGTGCTCGCTGGGTCAGCCAACCACGCCGTGCGGGCGGGCTTGCCTTCACCAGGAGGCCCCGGGAACCGAACCCAGGGCCTCCCATATGGTAAATGGGAGCCCCACTGATTGAGCCACAGCCGCTTCCCTCCCCAGGTTCTTATCTGCAATCCCATAATCCCCAAATCCCTGAAAACCACACATTTTTTGGTAATTCATTTGGGCAGTAATCCTGACCTTAGGCTTTTAGAGTCATTACATTATTTATCCCACTTAACATGAATATTAATATTTTCATTGCCAAAACATGAATGCATTTGATTATAGAGTGCTGTCCTCCCTGTGTGTTGAGTATTATGCAAGTGTGCCCTGGGTTCCCTTTCTAATACCTAAGAAATTCTGAATTTCTAAACACATCTAGATCTCAGGATTTTAGATAAGGGGTTACCTGAAATCATTCACAAAAACATACATTCTGGGGGGCGGATGTGGCTCAAATGGTTGGGCGTCCGTCTGCCATATGGAGGGACCTGGATTCGATCCCTGGGACCTCCCAGTAAAATTAAAAAAAAAACAAAAAAAAAACATACATTCTTGGGGAGCAGATATAGCTCAGTGGTTGAGCACCTGCTTCCCATGTATGAGGTCCTGGGTTCAATTCCAGTACCTTCTTTTAAAAAAAAAATGCATTCTATGGGAAACGGATGTGGCTCAAGAGGTTCGGCGTCCGTCTACCATATGGAGAGACCGGGGTTCGATCCCCGGTACCTCCCGGTAAAAAAAAAAAAATGCATTCTTATGTTTGAGGCACACAGATATATTCTATTTCCTTTTTAAAATGCAGCTTTGGATATCATACCCTCCTTATGGGTTGGCACTCACCTTCTGAGATGCTGATATCCAGAGCAATAGGCCGTTGTTTAACTGGAAGCTGTCATGGGAAGCCTTCCGTACCCTGGGGCCAGCAGACTCACTTGCTCGTGGCTCTGAGCTGAAAATGACCTATTCCTCCACCAAGTGCAGTGACATTTACTGGAAAACGCCGTTAAAAGCCCAAGTGACAGTCACTCAGGAAGATTAAATTTTAACCACCTTATACTCAATACCGTTTCTTTTCTGCCACCATCTCCTCTGACTTTGTTCTGTTTTCTTTCCAAACAGAGAGCGAAAGCTTTCTAGAGAATGCCATCAAGGATCTCCAGGCCACAGTGAGTAGAAGCGAACTTCAGCTTCTGTTGCCCGACGAGCAGGCCTGGGAGAGCTTCGTGGCTGAGGCCCACCTGTCCAGGTAACCTCCATGGGTGCCCCAGGAACGCCAGCCTCTCTCCCCACTGAGCTGCTTGCCTCCGGGCAGGCACTCCTCCTCCGGTGGCTGGGTTTGAGGATGTCCCTTCATAACAATCCATGAGGAACATTTCTGCCTTGTCAACCATTGGCAGCGAATGGCCTTGGGTTGCGAAGAGATGCAACCCACCCGGGGCAGTACCATTTGTCCCATCGAGTGTTGTGTGGCCTGGGACAAGTTACCTAACCACTCTCTGCCTTAGTTTCTCCATCTGTTGGGTTTTATTATGAGGTAAATAAGATAATGCATGTAAAGTGCTTAGCATAATGACTGGCATATAGTATATGCTCAATTAATCTTAACTTTATTTTATTTTTATTTTTTCCCTTTATGAGAGAAGTTGTGGGTCTACAGAACAATCATGCATAAAATACAGGATTCCCATGGGGAAGCAGATGTGGCTCAATCGATAGGGCTTCCGTTTACCATAAGGGAAGCCCCGGGTTCGATTCCCAGGGCCTCCTGGTGAAGGCAAGCCAGCCCGCGGCGCAGTGAGCTGACACAGCAGGACGACCCGCCAGGGGGAGACAAGCAGACATAGAAAAACGCACAGCGAGCACAAGCAGCAACGGGGGTAAATAAATAAGTAAATAAGTGAATCTTAAAAAAAAAAAAAAAATACAGGATTCCCATCTACCACCCACCACCCACACCTTGGACAGGTGTGGAACATTGGTCACAACTGGATAATAACACATTTTTATAATTGTGCTATGAATTAAAGTCCATGATTTAACTTAGGGCCCACTGTTTATGTAGTATAGCTCCACATACTTGTCAGCTTTTGATGTTGTCAGTGTTTTAGATCTTAGCCATTCAGTGGGTGCTGGTGGGATCTCATTGTTGTTTTAATTTGCAATTCCCTACTGATAAATGATGTTGGGCAGCTTTTCACATGTTTATTGCCAACTGTTTATCTTCTTTGGTGAGGTCTCTTGTGACCTTCAGTCAGAAAGTCAAAGATCATCAGGCTTGGAAGAGAGCAGGTACCAGGTAAAATGACCTTTAACGTCCCTTCTATATGCTAACCATTTTAAAAAAAATCTGATTCTCTGAATGAAGATTTTTCTGCTATAATTCCACTTCTCTTTATTCCTATGTTCAGTCCCCATTATACAAAACACTTTGGTAGTGATGACATTGACTTGCTCTTGAGTGAAAAAAAGTCTTTATCAAATATCTGCTACTAAAGAGGATCTTAAGATGACTTTTACTTATTTATTTCCTATTGAATAAGTACTATGGAGAATCTATCACGTGAAAAAAACACATGCTTATAACATTGAAGGAAGAATTCCTTACATTTGTAGAATTCTTTTCCATCTGATTTATAGTATAAGCTCTGTGATTTATGCAGGATAGATCTTATCAAGCCCATTTTACAGATCAGCAAACTGCCTTTCCTAATTACGTGACCTTCATTGTTTCAGGGATGAGGCAGATGTGCTACGTGAAGCTCTGAATAAGCTTAAGAAAGACATGCTCCAAAAAGACCTGCCTGATAGGGACAGGTTTTTGAAAGAGTTTCCTCGAGTGAAAATGGAGCTTGAGGAGTATATAGGAAAGCTTCACGCCCTTGCAGACAAGGTTGACAAGACACACAAGGACTGCACCATCTCCAGTGTGGTGGCCACATCCACCAACACCATCTCTAGCATCCTGACTATCCTTGGCCTGACTCTGACACCCGTGACAGCAGGAGCCAGTCTGGTACTCTTGGGAGTTGGGGTGAGGCTGGGGGCAGCGGCTACAGTCACCAGCATCGTGGATCACACAAGCCAGTCCTTAGCAAAAGCTAAAGCCAGGAATTTAGCGTCAACCAGCTTCGACCAAGTAGAGGTGATTGCAGAGGCTCTACGTGACAGCATACCCCAAATTGTTTTCGGTACAGAAAAATGCTTCCAAGCACGGGAAATCATTGGGGACATAACTGGTGCAATTGAGCTGGCCAAAGCCAATCCTTGCTTAGTAGACAGTGCCACAAGTCTCACGACCACGGGGAGCATGTCAGTCCAAAGGTGTCAGCAGGTGCAGAAAGCCTTGGCGGGCACCGCTTTGGCCATGAGCAAAGGAGCCTGGATCAAGGGTGTGGCCACTGCAGGGTTCTGCCTTCTGGTGGATGTGGCTAGCCTTGTGAAAGAGTCAAAGCATTTACATGAGGGGGCTAAGACAGAGTCGGCTGAAGAGCTGAGGCAGGAGGCTCAGAAGCAGGGGAAGTTAGAGGAGCTCACCAGGATCCATGAAAGTCTGCAGTACCTGTCTCAGTGACCCCCAAAGCAGGCAGGCAAAGATTTCTTGGCGATGATAATGGTGGTGGTGGTGGTGATGGTGATGATGATGGTGGTGGTGATGATAGCAGTGGGTGAACCTTTTGGCAAGTCACCAGTCCTCTTTGGGATCAGAGTATACTGAAGGACCAATGAAGTTCCAATGAAATTCCTAATGCTGTGTTAGAACAGTGGTTGATTTGGGGAAAGAAAGTGAAACCTGATGCCAGAAACAGGTCAAGGAGTCTTGTGGTGTGTCCAAGAGGTCAACCAGCTTGAGGTCAAGAGATGCAACTTCTCTGAGCCTGTTTCTTCCTCCTTTGGTGGGGTGGGTGAGGGGGGTTGGAAAGATGGTATCTCTGGTCCATCTAGCTTTCCCAATCTTGAGTTCTATAGACTTTGGCTCAATAAATATTGACTGATGCCTTCCTTGGGCCCCTATTGTGTTGATTCTTGGGCACACTTGGGTTCTGGATGCCTGGCTTCCCTTCCCCAGGAGCCTTCCAGGATCCCAGGGAGCAAGTGCTCCATTGCTCCTCCTGCTCACTCACTGGGCTCCTGCTCTCCTGTCCAGTCACTTCCCCTGGACCCCAGCACCCAGGCCCAACAGGGGAATCTGGGGGAAGTGGGTGCACGTCTACCTTGGGCTGAGTACAGGCACGTTTCCAGTCCAGCAGCCAGCACCACAGCACGTGAGACTGATAAGGAACCAAAGGACCTGTGTGACCTTCTCAGAGCACATCAGTGATTGATAGCCAGTGAAAGACAACCAGACAGCACACATCCTCATCCAAGCTACCATCAGGTTCTGCCTCAGCTCCTGCAAGTGCTTCCAGAACTGTCTTCCTGCATTTAACCTCATGGCCCCACCCCTGGGCCCTGCTCATTCTCCTCACTGGGCCAGACTGACCCTAAAGATGTCGATCTGGATCTGAACTTCCAGGAAGATGGCAGATTAGAAAGAGAGAGGACTCATTCCTCTCCCAGAAAAATAACTAGAGCACAGGCAGAAATGGCCTGGAAAAAAATGTTCTAGGGTGTAGGACACCAGGGGAAAGCTGGACACCATCCAGGAGAAAGAGAGGCACAGGAAAAGAATCCCAGTGTTAAGACCATGAGTGGAAGTTGAGCCCCACCCCTTGGTGGGTGGAGAATCGAAAATAAAAGGCAAGGCCAAGGACAGTTGAAGCAGTCTTTTGAGAAGCAGTTTTGATGTTGGAAAAAGGCCCCAGGAGAAGAGAAGCAAGCCCTTTGCCTGATAGTCTACAGCTGACCTTGTGGAGAAAACAGGAGCTAAGCCCGGAGAGAAATGCAGCCCCGGGAAGAGAGGAACCCCAGAAGCCTGAACCCTGGCAAACGCCAGCAGCTGTCTTGCTCCAACACGTAGCAATGGACTGTGGTGAGAGAAGAAACTTAACGCTTTATGGCCTGGTATCTGTGGACTTCTACCCCAAATAAATACCCTTTATAAGGACCAACCCATTTTTGATATTTTACATTAGCACCCCTTTGGCTGACTAATAAGAAGCCTTAGAACCTGAAAGAAAAAGACAGGAGAGAGAGGCTTGGAGGAGAGTATAGAAGAAAGAAAAGCAGAAAGGATAACCAAAAGAGTAAAAGGAGAGACAAAAATAAGATGACATATGAAAACCAAAGAATAAAATGGAGGAAATAAATAGTGCATTTTCAGTAATATCATTGAATGTGAATGGATTAAATTCCCCAATCAAAAGATACAGGCTGACAGAATGGATAAAAAATCATGAGCCATCCATATGCTGCTTACAAGAAACTCACCTCAGACCCAAGGATACAAACCGGCTGAAAGTAAAAGGATGGAAAAAGATACTCCACGCAAATAGTAAACAGAAAATAGCAGGGGTAGCTATACTAATATCAGACAAAACAGACTTCAAATGCAAAAAAGTGATGAGATGCAGAAGGCCATTATATATTAATAAAAGGGACGATCCTCCAGGAAGATATAATAGTCATAAATATCTATGCACCTAACCAGGGTGCCCCAAAATATATGAGACAAACTCTGGCAAAACTGAAGGGAGAAATAGACATTTCTACAATAATCGTTGGAGACTTCAACACCCCTTTCACATCATTAGATAGAACAACTAGACAAGATCAACAAGGAAACAGAGAACTTGAACAATATGATAAACAAGTTAGACCTAACAGACATATACAGAACACTGCATCCAAACTCAGCGGGTTATACATTCTTCTCAAGTGCCCATGGATCTTTCTCCAGGATAGACCACATGTTAGGTCACAATACAGCTCTCAATAAATATAAAAAGATTGAAATTATACAAAGCACCTTCTCAGATTATAATGGAATGAAACTAGAAATCAATAACAGGAAAAAAGTAACTTTGCAAAAGTGTGGCGACTGAACAACACACTCCTAAATATTCAGTGGGTCAAGGAAGAAATTGCAAGTGAAATCAGTAAATATATTGAGACAAATGAAAATGAGAACACAATGTATCAAAACTTATGGAATACAGCGAAGGCAGTATTGAGAAGGAAATTTATAGCCCTAAATGCCTATATTAAAAAACAAGAAAGAGCTAAACTCAAAGATTTAACTAAACAACTTGAGAAACTAGAAAAAGAACAGCAAACCAATCCCAAAGCAAGCAGAAGGAAAGAAATAATAAAGATTAGAGCAGAAATAAATGAAAATGAGAACAGGAAAACAATAGAGAAAATCAACAAAACCAAAAGCTGGTTCTTTGAGAAGATCAATAAAATTGACAACCCCCTCGCTAGACTAACAAAGGAAAAAAGAGAGAAGATGGAAATAAGTACAATCAGAAATGAAAGGGGGGAAATTACAAATGACTTCACAGAAATAAAAAGAATCATAAGAGGATATTATGAGAAACTATATGCCAACAAACTAGACAACCTGGATGAAATGGACAAATTTCTAGAAACTCATAACCAACCTACACTGACACAACAAGAAATACAAGAACTTAACAAACCAAATACATTTAAAGAGATTGAATCCATTATAAAAAATCTCCCAGCAAAGAAAAGTCCAGGACCAGATGGCTTCACAGGTGAATTCTACCAAGCATTTCTAAAAGAATTAACACCAATCCTGTTTAAACTCTTCCAAAAAATTGAAGAGGAGGGAAAATTACCCAACACATTTTATGAAGCCAACATCACCCTAATACCAAAGCCAGATAAAGATTCCACAAGAAAAGAAAATTACAGACCAATCTCTCTCATGAACATAGATGCAAAAATTCTCAACAAAATACTTGCAAATCGAATCCAACAGCATATCAAAAGACTTATACATCACGACCGAGTGGGATTTATTCCTGGTATGCAAGGCTGGTTCAACATAAGAAAATCAATCAATGTAATACACCACATTAACAAGTTGAAGGAAAAAAAACACATGATCATCTCAATAGATGCAGAAAAGGCATTCGACAAAATCCAACATCCTTTTTTGATAAAAATACTTCAAAAGATAGGAATAAAAGGAAAATTCCTCAATATGATAAAAGGCATATATGAAAAACCCACAGCCAACATCATACTCAATGGGGAAAGGTTGAAAGCTTTCCCCCTAAGATCAGGAACAAGACAAGGATGCCCACTGTCACCATTGTTATTCAACATTGTACTAGAAGTTCTAGCTAGGGCAATTAGACAAGACAAAAAAATTAAAGGTGTCCAAATAGGAAAAGAGGAAGTAAAACTCTCACTGTTTGCGGATGACATGATCCTGTATTTAGAAAATCCTGAAGCATCCACAACAAAGCTACTTGAACTAATAAATGGGTTCAGCAAAGTGGCAGGATACAAGATCAACACGCAAAAATCAGTAATGTTTTGTACACTAGTACTGAACAACCTGAGGAGGAAATGAGGAGGAAAATTCCATTTTCAATAGCAACAAAAAGACTCAAATACCTAGGAGTTAATTTAACCAAAGAAGTACAGGACCTATATGCAGAAAACTACAAAACAATGCTAAAAGAAATTTAAAAAGACCTAAACAAATGGAAAGGCATTCCATGTTCATGGATTGGAAGAATAAATATCGTGAAGATGTCAAACTTGCCCAAACTGATTTATAGATTCAATGCAATTCCAATCAAAATCCCAACAGCTTACTTTACAGAATTAGAGAAGGCAATTACCAAATTCATCTGGAAAGGTAAGTGCACCCGAATAGCCAAAAGTATTCTAAAAAAGAAAAGCATTGTGGGAGGAATTTCACTGCCTGACCTTGAAACATATTACAAAGCTACAGTGGTCAAAACAGCATGGTAGGGGGCGGATGTGGCTCAAATGGTTGGGCGTCCGTCTGCCATGTGGAGGGACCTGGGTTCAATCCCCGGTACCTCCCGAAGGCGCATGGGCTGCCAGGCTCTGTGTGCCGCTGAGCTGTCGGCCCTGAGAGCCATGCAGCAGGATTAAAAAAAAAAAAAACAGCATGGTACTGGCATAAAGATAGATATATCGATCAGTGGAATAGAATTGAGAACCCAGAAATATACCCTCACCTATACAGTCAACTGGTTTTTGACAAACCTACCAAGCCCACGCTAATGTGAAGAAACAGTCTCTTCAACAAATGGTGTTGGGAGAACTGGATATCTATAACCAAAAGAATGAAAGAGGACCCCTATCTCACCCCCTATACAAGAATCAACTCAAAATGGATCAAAGATCTAAATATAAAAGCCAGGACCATAAAACTACTAGAAGAAAATGTAGGGAAACATCTTCAAGACCTTGTAGTACGTGGTAGTTTCTTGGACCTTACACCCAAAGCACGTGCAACAAAAGAAAAAGTAGATAAATGGGTCCTCCTCAAAATTAAACACTTTTGTACCTCACAGGACTTTGTCAGAAGGGTGAAAAGGCAGCCAACTCAATGGGAAAAAATATTTGGAAATCACATATCTGATAAGGGTTTAATATCCAGGATATATAAAGAGATGTTACAACTCAACAATAAGAAGACAAATGACCCAATTAAAAAATGGGCCAAAGACTTGAATAGACATTTCTCCGAAGAAGAAATACAAATGGCAAAAAAACACATGAAGAAATGCTCAACATCACTCATGATTAAGGAAATGCAAATCAAAACTACAATGAGATATCATTTCACACTTATCAGAATGGCCACCATTAAAAAGACAGAGAACTACAAGTGTTGGAGAGGATGTGGAGAGATAGGAACACTTCTTCACTGTTGGTGGGAATGCAGGATGGTACAAGCACTGTGGAGGACTATTTGGCAGTTCCTAAAGAAGTTGAATATAGACTTGCCACGTGACCCTGCAATACCACTACTGGGTATATACCCAGAAGAACTGAGAGCAGTGACACGAACAGACATCTGCACACCGATGTTC
The DNA here is from genome assembly GCA_026826555.1 of Tolypeutes matacus. Lineage (NCBI taxonomy): Eukaryota > Metazoa > Chordata > Mammalia > Cingulata > Chlamyphoridae > Tolypeutes > Tolypeutes matacus. Next base: position 50,211 of record JAKSZT010054302.1, on the reverse strand, counting down.
ACAGCGACATTATTCACCATTGCCAAAATTTGGAAACAACACAGGTGTCCATCAACAGATGAATGGATAAACAAACTGTGGTCTATTCACACGATGGAATATTATGTAGCTGTAAGAAGAAATGAAGTCATAAAGCATATGGCAACATGGATGAGCCTGGAGGACATTATGTTGAGCGAAGCAAGCCAGACACAAAAGGACAAATATTGTATGAATGTGTTACTATGAACCAAATATATTGTGTAATATGTTGTTTGATTAAAAAAATAAAAAATTTATATGTATCCATTAAAAAAAAAAAAAGAGTGTGGTCAGAAGGCTATCAGAACAGTCCCAGCAAAAGAGGACGGAGAGATGTCCAGAAAAGGCAAATCTATAGGCATTAAATCAGTTGCCTGAGCTGGTGGTAAGAACAGGAAGTGACTATAAATGGGCATGAGGAATCTTTTTGGATTGATGGAAATGTTCTAAAATTGGATTTTTGGGAAGCGGCTGTGGCTCAATCAGTAGGGCTCCCGTTTACCATATGGGAGGCAAGCCCGCCCGCACGGCGTGGTTAGCTGACCCAGCGAGCACAAGCAGCAAGGGGGGGATAAATGAATAAAAAAATAAAATCTTTAATAAATAAATAAATAAATAAATAAATAAATAAAATAAAATTGGATTTTGGTGATGACTGCATGACCGTATAAATTTCTCAAAATCATTGAATTGTATATTTAAAATGAGTGAATTTTATAGTATGTAAATTATACTTCAATAAAGCTGTTTAAAAAGAAAAAAAAAAAACAGAAGAAGAAAAGAAGTAAAACTCTCACTATTTCTGAATGACATGATCCAATATTTAGAAAATACTGAAATTACTATGACTAAGCTACTTGAGTCATAGTAGCTTATGATGGACAGATAGGAGAACTGTTCACAGTTGTACTTGTGATGTATCACAGTCCATTTCTCAAAGACTCCTGGCTTCCTTGCCCTCAAGGACTCTGGTCTGTCCTAAGACTCAGGTTGGATATTTGGGTAAGAAGCAAAGACTATATCCAGCATGTGGATCTGTGTCTTGTCTTGTTTCACTAGATTTTGGGATTTACAAATTACAAGGACTGCCATCAGTTCTATCACTGGGACTCTCCGCACACCATATGCCCTTTCTGTTGACTAATACAAAGACCATACTCACTTCTCTTCTAGCTGTGATCTGCCTCCCCCACCCAGGGTTGGCCTCTTGGAATTTCTCCATGCAGAGATCAAGGTCCCAGCCTCTCCCCCTAGTCTAGAGAGTTCCTAGTCTAGAGTACAAAGCTTAAAGTTCTTTTAAAATATAGTGTTGATTCCTTCATTTACTTATTCCTTTTGTTAAAGAAAGGGATATCTCCTGGGCCCTGGCAGGAAATGTAGTGTGGGTTGGAAGTCCATGAGAGATCAAATCTAATTTTTCAGTTTCCTGCATACTTTGATTTTCCTTCTTTTTTCTCCTCCTCTTCCTCTTCTTCTTCCTGGCCTCCTTCTCCTCCTCCTCCTTCTTCTCCTTCTTGCTTTCTGGCTTTTCGGTGTCACAAAGCTGTGGTCAGCATTTAGTCAGGAGTTGCACAGCCAACTCTGAGCAAGGTTAGACTCACAGCTCACCTCTTGCAGGAGCAAGTCGTGTCAGCTGGGGCTGAGCATCATAGCAACAAATATAAATGTATGTTCTGTTTTCCTTGCTTGAACACCCTTCAACTCCACCCCCACAAAATTTCTCCAGATACATGGCGTGTTAGTAGTGAATTAGTCCTCTTACTTTGGTGTCCAACTCTTTTCTAGTCTGCGTTTCCCTCTCAGGGCCACCCTAACACCAAGAGTGGTACTTTGTGAATATTCTCGCTGTCCTGATTTCATGATAGTCAGCGTAGGCTGAACGTTCGCTATATTAGAAACCACGCTGGGCCCGGAATGTCGGTGAAGCTGCAGCTCCTACTCTACAGCTCAGTGGACTCACCCACGTCACCTGGTGAGGAGACGATGATGGACAACGGCCATCCCAGGGAATGGAGAGAGCCTGCAGCTGTAGGCAGGATGATCCCATCCACCGTATCCATGGGATATAAGCCCCTCTCACTTGGAGGTGGAGTGGACATCACCATCCCAGACTCCTCGGGATTGGGAGAAGAGCTATGGACTAGAGTGGACTTACTGGTATTTTGTTGTAGACATATTGTGATTCAAGCAATGGAAGGAATTACAAGAGTCAGTTGGAGCCAGTGGCCACTGGATGCTTTCAGGGCAGGGAGAGGAAAAGCAGTTGTAATACAGGGCCTTTTTCGGGACTTGGGAATCATTCTGAGTGACATTGCAATGACAGATATAGGCCATTTATATCATCACACAACATGCAGAACCGTGTGGGAGAGAGTGTGGTCTACAGTGTGAAGTATGGTCCATGCTTAGTGGCAAAGCCCCAGGATGTATGTATCCATTGCAGGTGATGTGTCACAATAATGAAGGATGTTTATGTGGGAGGTTGTGGGAGGTGTGGGAGGTGGAGAACATGGGAATCCCTGTAATTTTTGTGTAACATTTATGTAATTTAAGCATCTTTTAAAATATATGCAAAAAAAAAAAAAAAAGTACCACACAAATACAAAGTATCAACAATAGTATATGTGAACATTGTACTTTTCCATGAATTATCTATAATCCTGTAATGCTTCTAATGTAAAAATAATAATATTTCAAAATGTTATACTGACAGAAAAAATAAACTGCTTAAAAAAAAAAAAGAAAGAAAGAAAGAAACCATGCATGTGTCCCAGACCTAGTTTTTCTCCCTAGGTCTGGTTTTTGGAATGCTGGTGATAAACTAAGCCTGATTTATTATATGACCATCCTGTAAGGGAAAAGACTGTAACTTTGGGTATCTTTGGTCAACCTTAAGAGATATAGCAGGGGGACAGATGTGGCTCGGGTGGTTGGGCATCTGTCTCCCATATGGAGGGACCTGGGTTCGATCCCAGGGACCTCCCAGTAAAAAGAAAAACAGAAAAATATAGAAGGTGCATGTGCCACCAGGCCCCACGAGCGTGTGAGCCGTCAGGCCCCGTGAGCCCCGCAGCAAGATGATGACATAACAGGAGAGTGACACAGGGGAGAGCCAAGGTGAGATGCACCAAAAAACCAGGAACTAAGGTGGTGCAGGCAGTAGTAGGACACCTCTCTCCCACATCGGAGGTTCCGAGGATCGAATCCCAGTGAAGAGAGAAGGAGAAGGACGAGAAGAGAGGGCAGGAAACGGACACAGAGAGTTGCCCAGTGAATGGACACAAAAGAGCAAAAATGGGAGAGGGGTATATGGTAAAAATGGATAAAAGTAAATAAATAAATAAATAAATCCTTTAAAAAAATGTATAGGGGAGGAAGATATGGACTATAGTTGGTAGTAATACTTTGACGATGCTCTTTCATGATTTGTTGACAAATGTTTCACAACAATGCAGGGTGTTTGGGGGGGTGATGTGTGGGAGCCCTGTATGATGTCATGCATGTTTGTTTTGTAAGTTCACGATGTTTACTGAACACTTATAGTTTATGTATGTTCATGTATAAATGATATACTTCAGTAAATTGTTTTTTTAAAAAAGTCAAAAAAAAAAAAAAAAAGAGTGGTACAGATCCCTCTAGCAAGGGCTGCACATTGGAAAATTCCTTAGATATACTTTGGGCTTGGAGTCCTTCAAATTCCCTTCTTTGTCCCTATTGCAGTTTTCTGGATACAATTTGTGGCAGGCTGAATAATGATCCCCCAAAGATATCCACCGCTTAATTCCTGGGTTTGTGACTATATTACCTTACTTATAATAAAAAGAGCTTTGCAGGTGTGATTGAATTAAGGCCCTCGAGATGAGGAGATTATCCTGGATTATCCTGGATTGTCCAGACGGGTCTAATATAATCACAAGGGTCCTTACAAGAGGGAGGCAGGAGATTAGAGGGAAGAAGATCCAGATGACCACAAAAGCAGAAGGAGAGCGATTGGAAGATGCTGCGTTGCTGGCTGTGAAGATGCAGGGAGGGGCCATGAGGCAGGAATGCTGGTGGTTTCCAGAAGCTGAAAAGACAAGGAAACACGTTCTCCCCTAGAGCCACCGGAAGGAACGAGCCCTGCCAGCACCTTGATTTTAGGACTTCTGACCTCCAGGACTGTGAGAGAATAACTCTGTGTGGTTTTAAACCACTGAATTAGTGCTAATTTGTTACAGCAGTAATAGGAAATGGATACACAACTCTTTCCCCATTGTCAACCGAGAAAGAAATTAAACTGCAAGGCAAGAAAGGCATTTATTGGGGGTCTTAGAATTACGATTTGGGGAGCACAGATTCAGGTAGCCACCCAAATCGTGCCCTGTCTTGGCATTTCCAGGCAAGGGTTTTTAAAGGAAAAGAAGAAGATTAGACACGTTGTTTGGGGTTGGTGGCTATTTGGGGTACTCCATTGCCCTTCAGCTTAGATAGCTAACAGTTCTTTTCCTTGGGGTTTGTTTATGGTTGGATGTCCTTGGGGTTTTGAGGAACACTGTTGCTTGAGGCTTTGCCTGCTTTGGCGGTTTGTGATAGCTGGCTGAGACCCGACACTGTTTTAAATTTCCTGGCCATAGTAATTCTATTTTGTTTTATTTCTTTTAACACCATCAGTGCCCTGATTTTCCCTTAAAAGAGCTGGTGAGGAATGAATTCATGTGAATCAGAAACCTGCAGGGGGTGGATGTGGCTCAAATGGTTGGGCGTCCGTCTGCCATATGGAGGGACCTGGGTTCGATCCCCGGGACCTCCTGGTAAAATAAAAAAATATATATATAGAAGGCGCATGGGCTGCCAGGCTCTGTGTGCTGGTGAGCCGCCAGGCCCCGGGAGCCATGCAGCAAGATGACATAAAAGGAGAGAGATGCAGGGGAGAGACAAGACGAGATGCTCCGAAAGCTCCGAAAACCAGGAACCGAGGTGGCGCAGGTGGCAGAACACCTCTCTCCTACGTCGGAGGTCTCCAGGATCGAATCCTGGTGAAGACTGGAGGAGGAGGATGAGAAGAGATGGCAGGAAACAGACACAAAGAATTGCCCAGTGAATGGACACAAAACAGCAAATGGGGAAGGGGGGTTTAAAATGGATAAAGTAAATAAATAAAATCTTTAAAAAGCAAACAAGCAAAAAAAAAAAAACCTGCAGAATCACTCTCTGAATTCGATTTTTATGGGAGTCTTTCTGCTGAAAACCTAAATGGCCAGACAGTATTGAAGGTGGCGGCCGGGTGTCTGCCATCAGTGTGAGCTGCCACCACCCTGCTCCAGGCCCCGGCTGTTCTTGCCCCTTTGCGGTGGTTGACAGCCGAGGAAAGGGGCTTCACCACTGCTTTGGCCCCCATCTCAGGCAGAAAAACAAAGACACCACATCCTCCCGAGGGTCTGCCCGCGCACCAATTTCTGTGTCGGTTACGATTCTCTGGTTGCAAGCAAGACAGCAAAGCACAACAAAGGTGACCCCTGGAACGGCCCAGAGAGAAGGGCCACAGAATTAAAGGAGTGCACAGGTGCACACTCAAAATAAATGTTAAAAACAGGCCTTGGCAAGGTCAGCTTTCCCAGAAAGCTTTAGGGATCTGGGCAGGAGGCGCTGAGCTTCCCTCCAGGCTTCATCAGGTCCACAGCCTTCTGCTGCTGAGTGTTTATCCTGGTTTTCCCGTCTCCTGGGGAGGGAGTGTGATAGGCCCCGGGGGTCCCTAAGAGCCAGCATCCATGGCTAGGGCACAGGTAAATAATAGGCCTGGGGGAACGGTGGACGGGCCCCTAAGCAGGGTTTTTGCAGAGGCTGCCTCTCTGTGCCCTGTGAGGGGGCAGTGGGAGGGCAGAAGCTCCGTGGTCTCCACTGACCATGCCCCTTACTGGGATTTCCACATGGGAGGAGGAGCCACTGGCCTGCTGGGTCAGCCCCTGAGCTGATGATGGCTGCGATTTACTAGAGGGCAGGGGAAGTGTGCCCTTAAAGCCCCTGACTTCCTCCTCGCCCCCCACCTTGTGGATTGACAAGCAGATCAAAGCCTTCCCCCCTTCTCTGCCAGGACCCCCGAGAGCCTCCCTTCCTTTCTTCCATTTCCAGCCTCCACGAGGTTCCCCTTTGCCCCATCCCTCTCCTGCCTGCTCAGCCTGCCCTCTCCCTTTCAGATTCTCCGCCCGCATCTGACGGGAAGAGCCTGGCTGGCCCAACCTTGTCAGGTGGCAGGTGGGGTAAATGGCTGTCATTTGGCTCCACCGACCCAGCTGTTCAGATTCGAGGCGAGGGCGAGAGAAGCCTCGCTGAGCCGCCGGGCCTGGTTGCCACCCCAGAGAATTCCTGGGCCAGGGCTGGAGGAGGAGAATTCTTTCCCAGGGTGAGAATCCTAGCCCTCCGTTTCTTCCCTGTTGTTCTTGTGTAGCGACCACAACCGGAAATCCAGGAAGGAAGGAGGGGCCCTGGCAGAATTTAGCATCAGAGCCCACCCAGAGTCCCTTGCAAGCTGGAGCCGCAGAAGGGCTGCAGCCCCAGGCAGGGAGGTGGGGGCCAAGGAACAGCGCCCTCGCGAGGCTTCCAGCAAAGCTGCAGCAGCTGGAACTGGGGCCAATGCAAGCACCTCCCTATTGAGAAAAGAGGCCTGTCCAGTTCTCTCGAGGGTTCCTCTCAACACAGGCGATGCTGCCATTCGGCCTTTCTAGTCTTCATGGGGGGAGCTGCGGATGATTCCTGTTATGGGTTGAATTGTGCCCCTAAAAACATAAAAGCTTACTCGTAACTCCCAGCACCTCACTGCAGATGGAATTAATTCAATTAAAGTGGGCCCCTAAGCCAATATGACCAGCGCCCTTGCAGGAAGAGGAGAAGACAGAGAGAGAGAAGATGGGGGCAGAGGCTGAAGGGCTGCAGCTGAAAGCCGAGGCGCGCCAAGGAATGCCCCCAAACCGCCCGACGCTAGGAAGAGGCGAGGAAGGGGGGGAGCCCGGCCCTGCCAACTCCTTGATTTTGGACTTCTAGCCCAAAGAGAGACAATACATTTCCCTTGTTTCAAGCCTCCCGGTTTGTTATGACAGTGCTAAAAAACGAAGACAACTCCCATAGCTTGATTGTTTTTCTCATCGTGTTTTACAGACCAAAACTGTAAACTGCAAAATCTCTGCTGTGCTCCACAAGAGCTGGAGAGCAGTCAGATGTGAGATTTGGGGGCCTCCAGGTTGTTAATGTGGGGTATTACTAGACAGCAATAGACAAGTCACCCTAAATTCTGTTCTCTTGTCTTTTGGGGGATGTCATTCTCTATCAAGGAAGGAACTGGAGTGGGGCGAGCCTTTCTCACTGATGATGTGGGAGGCTAAAGCCATGTCCCCCAGTGCACAGTGTCTGCTCTGCATAGTTCACTGGGTTGACTTTGTGGGGGGGGGGGTTGGGAAAGTTAGGGACCGGGGGACTGTTTCAGTGAGCAGACCAGGAGAATGGGGTTTCTTTCCATTCAGGTGCTATGCCATTCCCTCCATCCTTCAGGTAGAGAAAAGTCTCAGTGGGATTATTAAAAACCCAGCAGTTAGGAAAAAACTAAGTCCCTTATCTAGGAATCTGGTAGTCCAGAGGATTGGGGAGGAATGAATTGTTTTGTTTTGTTTTTTAAAGGATTTTGGACTTGCCACCAGAATAGATAGGAACGTTGGGAAAGTCTAATACTGGTACATTAAGGGACCACATGTTGACTGAGCTGGAGAAACAGGGGTATTTCTTGAGAAGAAAGGTGGAGGGGTGCAAGCCATACTGGAAAGATGTAACAGGCAAAAATGGAGCCATCTCTCCAAACTACTCTTAAGCTAGAACCAGGAAATACAGGGTGTTGAGTTGCTGCTAAATCAGGGAGGTGGTGGGAACCAAAGAGGATGAAGGGGTACATTTATCTCCCACAAAGGGAGCCTGGATTGAGGAAATGGTCAAAAGACACTTTCAAAAGGCCTTAGATAGGGGTTCAATGAGAACCACAGAAGGTTCTGAGCTCTGAGATCTGAGCAGACTTGAGTAGGGAGGTCAGGATAGAAAATCTTAGAAGTCGATTTGTGAGTTTTGTTGTAATGAAGATATGATGATGGGGAAAAAAGAATGGTCTGTACCTTGAAGGAGATTGCTTTGATGGGGGCTTGGAGAGAAGGAGGTCCAGAGAAGATGGGACTCACTCAAGGTACCCAAGCAGGAGAACCATGGGTGGGATTTAGGCCAAAGGCAGACGTTAGACTAGTGGGAGAAGACTTCCCCGATGGAATCACCCCACTCCCGGAAGTGAGGTGGGTGGTGCTGGGTTTGTTTCCATGATGGACGTCTCAGGCAGATCAAGAACTTCTTGACTTCCTATCTCTCAATATGGTGGACCTAGCAAAATGGACTCCAGAGGCATATATGGGGGAAACCTGTGCCTAGACCCAAAGTAAAAATAAAGAACAAGGAAGGAAGGCACCCGGATCCATTGTTAACCCTATGCAAGTTTGAGAAGGAGAAGGATCAACTCAAGAACCTTGGTAAGATGAGAATAACTCTGCTAGGCCTGCATGAAATGAGAGGGGGGGCATCTGAGAGAAATGGAAAGAGGTTGCAGGAAGGAATGTTCCTCGTGCCACTGAAGCCACACACATTGCCCAAGGCCTGAGAGCTCAAAGGCCAAGGGAACCATGGCTTTGGGAAGGAGTAACTGATGGTGGTACATTTGGTCTCCTGCAGTCCTTGTCCTGTTGGCTACACCTCGAGTTTGAATTCAATGAGTCTATTGTGGGAGTCTTTTCTGAATCCTTTTCATATTTATCCTGCCTGCCAGAGCCTAGTTCTTATGAATACTTAAATGATGTCCAACTAGGATCTGAAGCTTTGCCGTAACCATGTCTGCCCTATGGGCACAAAGCTAATCTAAAAAATGACAGAAAGAGCTAAGAGAAAGTGTTGTCCAAAAAGAACTTATGGAGGAGTGGGCATTAGAGTCAATGTTGGCACCAAATGGGGTTGAGAAATGGATCCAAAAGGCAGTTCCTCACATTCATTTATTCATTCATTCATGAATTCAATCATTCATGCACCACTCATTGGCATACCATTTTCTATGTGCCTAAAAACTTGTTAGAGTCTGGGGACATCAAGAACAGTCAGGGAAGCAAATGTGGCTCAAGTGATTGGGCTCTCATCTGCCATATAGGAGGTCCAGGGTTCAATTCCTGGGGCCTCCTCATGAAGGAAAGCTGGCCCACGTGGTGAGCTGGCTCAAGCGGAGAGCTGGCCCATGCAGAGTGCTGGCCCATGCAGGAGGGCTGGCCTGAGCAGAGAGCTGGAGCAGCAAGATGGCATAATAAAAAGAGACACAGAGGAGAAACAATAAGAGAAGCAGCAGACTAGGGAGCTGAGGTGGCACAAGAGAATGAGTACCTCTCTCCCACTCTGGAAGGTCCCAGCATCGGTTCCCGGTGCTGCCTAAAGAGAAGACAAGCAGACACAAAAGAACACACAGTGAATGGACACAGAGAGTAGACAGTGAGCGCAAAAAGCAATGGGGGGGGGGCGGAATAAATAAATCTTAAAAAAAAAAAAACAGACAGAGTCGAGAAGGGGCCCAGGCTGAGCATACACAAATGACAGTGCAGTGTGATAAGCCACAGTATCTCCAGGCTCATCCCTTCCCCCTTTCTGCCTCATCCCTTGTGGTCCAGCAACACTGAAGTGCTCGAAGCTTACCTGCACCCCAGGGAGTTTCCTTCTCTGTCCCGCCACACATGACCTTTCCCCTGGTCACTTCCTGCTTATTCTTCCTAACACACTCAGCAAATTTGCTTCCTCCAGGACATCCTCTGACCCTCAGTGTGGTTCTGTTGCCCCTCTTCTGAGCTCACACAACTTGGCAGGCATCCCTCTGGCAGATCAGTGTTGAACAGAAGTGGCTAAGTGGGCACTGTGGTATTGTTCCCAGTCTCAACGAGAAAACATTCGATATTTAACTCCTAAGTATGATGTTTGCAGAATGATTATTATAGACACCCTTTTTCAGATTGAGGAAGTGCCCTTTTATTCCAACTTTGCAGGGAGTTTTTATAGGGAATGGGAAGTTAACATTGTCAAATGCTTTCTTACCATTTATTTTTTCTCCTTTATTCTGTTAATATAATCAATTAAAGTGATTCATTTTCACATGTTAAACCAACCTTGCATTCCTGGGATCAACCCTACATAGTCTTAGTGTATTATTCTTTTTTTATATATATGTATGTATATATTTCTGGATTCAATTTGCTAATACCTCGTTAAAGATTTTTGTGTCTGTGTTAATAAGGGATATGTCTGAAAAAATATAAATATCTTATTCAGACTTTTAAATTAAGTTTATACTAGCCTCATAAAATAAATTGGGAAGTGTTTCTTCCTTCTCTATTTTCTGAAAGAGTTTCTATATGATTGTTGTTCCTTCTTAATGTTTGACAGACTTAACCAGTGAAACCATCTGGACCTGCAGTTTTCTTGGTGGAAAGTTTCTGATAAAGAATTCAGTTATTCTAAGATATATAGGTTATTAACATTTTTCTATTTCATATTGCATCAATTTTGGTTAGCTGTATTTTTCAAAGAATTATTGGCATAAAGTTGTTCATTATGTTCTCTTATCATTTTAATCTCATAGGGACTGTAATGATAGCCTCTTTCATTCTTGATGTTGGTGAGTTGTGTTCACTCTCTTTTTTTCTTGATCAATCTAGCTAAAGGTTTATTAATTTTATTGATCCTTTCAAAGAACTAGTTTTGTCTTTGTTAATTTCTGTTGTTTCTCTATTTTTGCTCTCATCTTTATTTCCTGCTTGCTTGTGTTTAATTTTCTCTTTTCCTAGTTTCTTGAAATCCTGGATCATTGATGTTAGATTTTTCTTATTTCCTAACATAAACATTTAAAGCTATTGTGTTTGTTTCCTACAGCTGCTGTAACAAATTACCACAAACTTGGTGACTTAACACAACCCAAATTTATTCTCTTGCATTTCTGGAGGTCAGAAATATAAGTCGTTTTCACTGAGCTAAAGTCAAGGTGTCAGCTGGACTGGTTCCTTTTGAAGGCACTACAGGAGAATCAGTTGCCTTGCCTTTTCAGCTTCTGGAGACCACCTGTATTATTTGGCCCATAAACCCTTCCTCCCATCACTGCAACCTCTTGCTTCCAACCACTTGCCATATCTCCTACTTCCTCTTCTTTAGTCAAATCTTCCTTCTTCCTTCCCCTTATAAGGACATTTATGATTACATTTAGGGCCCTCTTGAATAATCCAAGATTATCTCCTCATCTCAAAATCCTTAACTTAATCATACCCGCAACATCCCTTTTGCCATAAAAGGTAAAATTCACAGGCTCCAGGAATTAAAACATGGACATATTTGGGGGCCTATTATTCAGTCTGTTGCAGCTATAAATACTCCTCTAAGCAGGGCTTTAGCAGCATCCTGCCAATTTTTTTATATGTTGTATTTTCATTTTAATTCAGTTCAGTGTATGTGTTTTATTTCCCTTAAGAATTCTTCTTTGGGAACGGATGTGACTCAAGCCATTGAGCACCTGCTTCCCATATGGGAGGTCCCAGGTTCAGTTCCTAGTGCCTCCTAAAAAACAAAGAAACAAATAACAACAAGCAAACAAATGAAAAAACTAACCCAAGGGAGCCAATGTGGCTTAGTGATTGAGCATGGTCTTCCTACATACAAGGTCCTAGATTCAATCCCTGGCCCCAGTACCTAAAAAATAATAATAATTTAAAAAATAATAATTCTTTGACATGGATTATTTAGAAGTATATTGTTTTATTTCCAAACACTTGGGATACACCTAGTTATCTTATTGTTATTGATTTCTCATATAATTCTGTTGTGGTCATTGAATATACTCTGCATGACTTCAATTCTTTAAATTTATTGAGACTTATTTTATGGCTCAGCAAATGGTCTACCTTGGTGAACATACCGAGTGCACCTGAAAAGAATGTGTATTCTGCAGTTGTTGCAGATAGTGTTCTATAAATGTGAGTTTGATCAAGATAATTAACAGTGTTGTTCAGATTCTCTATGACTTTATTGATTTTTTTGGTTTATTTGTTCTATCAATTGTTAGGAAGGAGGGTGTTAAAATTTCCAACTATGAGTCCCTGATACTCTATTTACTATTTTCCAATCTTTGGTCTCTTATTTCTTCACATTGTATGATTTCTAACACCTATGTTCAATTTCACTCTTCTCTCCCATCTCCATTCAGCTATTAAGTGCGTCCACCAAATTTTTTTTTTTTTTTTAAGATTTTATTTATTTATTCATTTATCCCCCCCTTGCTGCTTGTGCTCGCTGGGTCAGCCAACCACGCCGTGCGGGCGGGCCTGCCCTCACCAGGAGGCCCTGGGAACCGAACCCGGGGCCTCCCATATGGCAAACGGGAGCCCCACTGATTGAGCCACAGCCGCTTCCCTCCACCAAATTTTTAAATTCAGATATTGTGTATGTATTTCAGTTCTAACATTTTCTTTTGGTTTTGTTTTGTATTTCTCTGCTGAGATTCTTCTCTTTTCATATATTATGAGTGTCTTTTTCCATATCTTATTGGACATTGTGCATAATGGGTTCTTTAAAGCTCTCAACAGATAATTTCAACATCTGGGTCATGTCAGGGTTGGCCTCTGTTGATTGCCTTTCCTTTTGAGAATAGGTTACATTTTCCTTACTCCTTCTCTGTCAAGCAATTTTGTATTAGATCCCAAACATTATGAATGCTGTGTTGCAAGAACTGGCTTCTGTTATATTCCTCCAAAGATATTGATTGATTGATTGATTGATTGATTGATTGATTGATTTTGCTTTAGCAGGCAACTAATTGGATTAGCTTTAAATTGCAAACTCTGTCTTGTCTGTGATGGGAAGCAGCTAAGATCTCATTTAAGACTTTTTAGTCTGTCTCATGCACACATAGCTCAGGGTCAGTCAGACACTGGTTGGTGATTATACACAGAAGTTGGAGCTTTCCTTTGTTGGCTCTCTCCTTTACAGGTTTCTGTCCTTATTCTCCAGCAGTCTTGGTTGCCCTGGGCTCCATGCCTTGGCTTCCTACGTCCAGAAAGATGATGGGCTTTCTGTCAGCATTTTAGCCACCTTGCTCTATGCCATGGCTGTGGCTGTACTCAGGGCAAAGCTGCAAAAATGGGGAACTCACCCTGTTCCCACCATTTCATTCAAACTTTGACTCCCCCTTAAAATCTTCCTGCTTTTCTTCATCCTTCCCAGCCCTGAAGCAGTTGTTTTATTGTTTTGTCTAGAATTTAGGTTATCTGCAGGACAGTCAGTTTGTTAGGAGCTTGCCTGAACTTGGTTTTGAGCCTTAGTTCCTTCACTGACTTGCTCTGTAAACTTGAGCAAGCCACTGTCCCTCCCTTTGCCTCAGTTTCCCTACCTACACAATGAGATAACAATTCTGTCCCTCCTTAGAAGAAGCAAATGATAAAGAAATAAATGCATGCCAAACTGTAGGGTGCTCTTCTGGTTTAATAATGCCCACCCCACCCCTTCTGCTGTTCCTTCATAGGCCAGTGTGGGTCCAGGATGTCCCATGGACATTTACCAGAATTTATGGGAAGGGTGAGAGTGGACCTCTGTCTTTAAGCCCCATTCCCATCCCCTTCCCCTTGGGGATAAAGCAGAAAAGTTACGAGCACACACTTTGGAGTCAGATCTGGACTCCTATTTCCATATCTGTGTGATCTTGGGTGAGTCATTTTCCTCTCAGAGCCTTGATTTCTTCCTTTATGAAATGTGTACTTCCCCTGGAGTCGATCTGATGATCAAATAAGAAACTGCCTGTCAAGGGCTCAGCACAATAAGCCCTCAGTAGTTGATAGCTGCTCTCCAGAGCCACTGAGCAGGAAACAGGATTTGTTTTTCTTCCTTGGTCCCTTCTGACTTTCTGTCATGCTTGTCCCTCCCTCATCTTCCTCTGGGAAAGGATGTGGAGTCAAGCAGAGATAACACAGGTTTTCTGTAAACAGGTTCCCATGGACTTCTGTGTCCACCCAAGCGTCACCATCCACCAACCGGTGCTTTTTACGTCTACTTTCATCCCCAAAGCAAATCGCCTTGGCCTCCTCCAGCCTGGGCCTTCACAGGGCATGCAGACTTAGCTGAACAGAGTGTGGTTCCTGCACTTGAGAGACCCATGGTCCAGGCACCACATTCTAGCGGAGGGAGACAGCCAGGGAAGGAGGGTGCTTAAACATGTGGCTGTGTTTAAGCACCCACAGATGCCACGGAGGCGCCAAGCTGGCAGCAGGGGACTCTGCCAGGGAGGCCTTTGGAGGGCTCCGCCCTCTGTGTTGGCCAGCCAAGGGGGGAGCTGAGGCTGAGGGTGGGGCCCAGCAGAGTTATTTCTTCTGCATGACCAGTTTCCCTTTTGGATGTGTCTTGGATACTGGAGGGAGGGTCTGGTTTTAACTCTGTCACATGGTCCTCCGGTTAGAGACTGGCATCTGTGGAGGTGATAAGAGCTGGGTTTCATTGGTCAGTGGCAGAAGGAGAGGCATGGTCCCCTTCTCACCTCAGCCTCAAAATGACCCTAGGAAGAAAGGATTATTGTCCTCGTGGACAAATGAAGAAACTGAGGCACAGGGCATTTAGGTAACTAGCCCAAGGCATCAGAACCTGGATTCAAACCCCGGTTTTTCTGACTGTTCTTTCCACATCCTGTGCCCCTGAAGAGTGGAGGGGCAGGTGGGAGATTCAGAATTCCCCAGGCTCGGTGTGGGTCCCGGCATACTTGGGGTGTGGCCAGGGGACCCCAGAAAGCAGGAGATATGAGGAGTATGCATTTCTCTGGGCACTTTGAGGAAGCAGAGGAGGTGGAGGTGGGACATAGAAGACCAGAGCCCAGCTCTTTCTCCAAGTGGCCTGGCCCCCCAGGAATGAGCTTCAGGACTTCACCAATGTGGTCTGGGCCAGAGCTGCCCCCAGAAACTTGCCCTCCTCAAGGCTTCCTCCAGGGCAGCAAGAAGGTAGGAGGGGTGGGCAGGATTTCTTTTCAAATGCAAGGAATCCCGATTGTCTCAGGCACCCTGTCTCCGAGGACCAGATCTGTGCCAGGCCCTGCGGGGGAGCTGAGGCCCTACAAGGAGCCCGCCTTGCCCAGGATCACGTGATGGGAGGCGATTCACTGGGGGTGGGATAGAAGTCCATTGCTTACTTTAGAAACATCTGGATTATTAAAGTCACATTTTTTTTCTTACACCCTAGAGTCAGAAGGCTTGGGATTGGCCTCCACTATGCCTGCCAAGAGCTGTGTGACCCTGGGTAAGTCTTTTCCCCTCACTGGGCCTTAACTTTTTCACCCTATAAATGGGGTTAGTGTTTCCTGCTCTGTTGGTCCCATGGGTTGTGAACATCCAATGAAGTTCCGAGTAGCTGTAGGAGGAGAAGGTCCTCAGCAGGCTGGGGGAGGTGGGGTGAGGTGGGGTGAGAGGAAAGCAGGGACTGCAATCCCAGATGCCCCCAGAGGCTGAGCCGGAATATGCACCAGCTTCTCAGATCTGCCAAGCAGAAGTGAGGACCTCGTGTTGTCCCAGCTTCTCATGGTTAAAGATTATGGACTATGTGGTGGGAAATTTCCATATTTTAAATGTTTGAAAACTAATTTAAAATGTTGGGAGTCGGGGTAGCTCAGTGGTTGAACTCCTGCTTCCCAGGTAAGAGGTCTGGGGGTTCGATTTCCGGTACCTCCTTAAAAAAAAAAAAAAAACAACACATTAATGCTATATAAGCAAAACAAAGACAAAACTCACACACATAGTCACAGCAGCTGGTCTGACTCAGCCCACATCCTGCGTTTTCTACTCTGTGGTTATAGGCTGCCAATTGTATTTTACAGTACCCATGCTGCTTCCTTAACATCCTCATTCTTTTCAATTCCTGCATAATATTCCCTAGTGAGCACGGGTCCTAATTCACCCACCTATGCCTATGTGGGTGTTCTTTTGAATTTCCTCAATTTGTTTGGTTTTAGAAACAATGGTGGACCACACCCACTCTTGAGGGATGGGGCTTTGCGGTAAGAGCCCCGTGAGGTCTGGCTTCCCTGGCCTCCAGCGAATAACAGCTGTGTCTTGGCAAGATATTGTTTGCGCTCCTTGATACAACAAGGTATGAGTCATCCATGGCAAAAAGAGAGCAAAGAAGATTCCTTTCCTAGCCACTTGGGTGAAGTTGGGTACTTAGCCTGTGTCAGGTTTGGGACAAACAAGAAACCCGCATAGGCTTCATCGCCGAGGTCCCCTCCAGAGATCACAGAGGCTGCGTGAGCAGCTTGTCGGGGGTGAGGCACCGCCCCCGGGAGGATCTGCACAACTTGGCAAGTGTGCTCTTCCTTCCAGATCCTCCACGGCAGGGGACCTGACCTAGCTTGTATACTCAAGGAAGGTCCCTGAGGGAGTGTGGTCTGAGCTACGATTTGAAGGTTGACCAAAGGTGAAGTAAAGGGGAGGGGCCAGGGAGGTGGTGGTGGGCTGTTCCAGGCTGACACCCGGCATTTGCAAAGCCTGTGGCTGGGAGCCGCTTCAGATGCAGACCTGAGCTCCAGATTCTGAAAGCAGGCCAGCACGGGCCGGAATGGAAACGTCTCAGAGTCGGATGTGGGTCCTCAACCTTCCTGCACCAGTCCGGGGACTCCTGCCCACTCCTCTGCAAGTGCTGCAGTGCCAGTGGCGGCCGGCAGGTGGCACTGCCGGCACAGACTTTGGCGCTGTTGGAACTGCGCAGCCGCAGCCCGCGGAACCCTGGAGGACAGCGCCGGCCCCGCTGCTGCCTTTGACGTCAGTGGTAACGCGAGATGCACAAAGCCACGTCAGGGAGGGGCAAATGGCTGGCACCAGGAAGGAGCCAAGGAGGCCAGGACACAGAGACACTGGGAGGTCCCAAAGCGATTTACAAGAAATGGATACATCCTGGAATCCCACGGGGCAGGACGGATGGGGCCTGAGAAATACTGCTATGGCTCAGCTCATCAACGGGAGGCCCAGGGAAACCCAAGTTCATAGAGCTCCCATCCGTGCTGAGAGCCTCCCACCTCCCAGCAGGGCCAGCGGGTTTGCCTGCAGAACTGTTTAGGTCCAGGTGCAGTTGAGAAAGAACCCCCGTGTTCCCCTGGCCTCAGACCTGCAGGCGGACCTAGGGTTTTGCCCGCCCTCTGGCTCCTGCTTTCCTCCCATTGTCTAGCTGAGCCTCCAGCCCTCTGGTCTGGGCAATGGCGTGGTTGGCTGACCCAGCGAGCACAAGCAGCAAGGGGGGGATAAATGAATAAATAAATAAAATCTTTAAAAAAAAAAAAAAAAAAAAGCATTATGGTAGACATTAGGGCTATTGGCCACGTGTTTGTTTGTTTTTTCTGGTTCTCCACACTTCCAGGCACATGGGGTTATATTTCCTGACTTACTTAGTGTCTGGTGGGGCCAAAGAGCTTTGAATGGAAATAATACATGTCATCTCCAAGCTAAAGCATTGAATGCCGACCTAAGACCCCTTTCCTCTGTCATGGCAATGAGCAACATTCCAGAAACTGGCTGCCTCATCATCCTGGGAAAACAACAGGAGCAGAGCAGTAGCTCAGCCATAATGGACATGTGGCGTGAGGAAGAAGTAAACGTAGTTGTGGTGAGCCCCTGAGATTTGGGGATTGTTTGTTACCGCAGCATAGCTTAGCCTGTCCTTGGCTGATGGAAGTAAAGCCCCTGAAAATCATGGTGCCATTTACAGAACACTGTGAAAATTTCCTCTTTTCCACCCCTTCTATTACCCAGAGTGGTTACTGATGAAAATGAGTATCACTTGTTGAGCACCTACTATGTGTCAGCCATAAGACGAGGTTCTTTGACAAATGCTTTCTCACTAAACGCCACCACAGACCTGGTATTATCAGTCTCATTGTACAGGTCAGGGACTGGAGCTCCGGGAAATTTCAGATCATGTTCATAGCTAGTAAGAGGAGGAATTGAGATTCAAACCAGGAGTCTCTGACTCCAAAACCCTCACTCTTTCCACCACTAAGCTGCTGTCATAGACAAAGCAGGACTAGGCATATCGAGGAAAAAAAAAAAGCCATACATTTTTAAAAGAGATCATCTCTTGATAGGAAAAACATTAACATCTGCCTTTTTACTAAATTGAATGTGAAAGATGATCCTGATGGGTTGAACAAAGACACTTGCTATCTGGTGTGATGTTTGACAACGGACTCTTCATTCATTTTCTCCTCTGATAGCGCTCTCTACCAGATAAGCAGCAGCAGGCACCAAAGGTGGAAGAGTAATTTAAAGAGATAATTTTGTCCATCATTTAAAATTCTTATGAGCAAATTGAGAAATAGTCTGCGTTGTGCATTTTCTTTGTGATGGAATGGACTGAGGTCTTTCAGCCCTGGGATGTCTTTGGGAAAAGAAGATCTGTGCAGCTGTAACTGTCCACACTGTCCCACCTGCTTCACGAACCCCTTCCCTCCCTCTTGACCCTCAAGGACTCAGCGGGACTGTCCTGCCAGACTGGGCTCCCTCTGGAATGGAGGTGGCTCAAGCGATTAGGCACCTCCCTCCCATATCTGAGGTCCTGGGCTTCAGTTCCTGGTGTCTCCTAAAAAAACAAGGAAGACAAACAGACACAGCAAGTGCAAAACAACAAGGGGGTGGGGAGAAATAAATAAATCTTAAAAAAAAATTAGTGGGTTGTGGCACATGATTAAAGGAATTATTCTCTTTTGTTCAGAGCCTTCATGCATTTCCCTCTACATATCAGCTTCTCTGGGCTCTTTAAAATAGGACTATTTGAAAACAACCTGGTAGAACCTATTGGTGATGTTGTGTCCATTCAGTCTCAGTTTCCAGTCTTTCTCTGGGGCAAAGGTGAGTTAACTCATTTGGCCAATGTTTACTGAGCACCTACTGTATGCCAGGCACTGGTCTGGGTGCCAGGGATGTAGTAGTGAACAAAACGGATAAGGCCCTGCCCTCGTGGCATGTAATCAAGTAACAGAGGAAACCCTGTTCTACCTCACCTCTGGTTACAAGGCGGTGGAAAGGGACTTACATAAAGAGGGAGGCTCTGAAGTCAGAACCCGGGGAAGTCATGCAGTGGGTTCCTCAGGAGAAGGCGGATGTTCCTCTGCTTTAGTTTTAAAAGAAGTAGAATTGGTTTGCGTCTTCCTGGTTTGGGTGGATCTGCTTGCAGGCAGGAGGATGCACTTGATGGACTCTTCAGGTCCTCTTCTCGCCCCCACCTCCACTCCTCCAGCTACCCCCCCCCCACGTGTGTCAATGTGACTACGGGACATGCTGCTCTGCAGTTGCAAAGGTTTCCTGGGACCTGGGCTCTGGGCAACTCCTGCTGGAAGTGATGACTTGCAGGAACCAGCCCTGCACTCCTGCGATCCCCCAGGACATGCCTGAGCCCGAGCCCAGAGATGCTAACGGGCCCATGGCCTTGGCCTCATTAGCTTGGCGCCCTCCACCTGAGTTGCCTGGATCGGGGCCAGCCAGGGAAATTAGCTCAGGCCCACAGGCCCCAGGGAGAGATGTCAGGCAAAAATAGACCAGAGAGAGCCAGACAAGCCTTGCAGCATCCCTGCTCTATAGATGGGGGCCGAGGCCCAGGGATGGAAGAGGTCCGGCCAAGGTCACTGCGAGTTGCTGCAGAGCTGCTATTAGAATGGGGGTCACCAGCTCCCCAAGGCCACGTTCTTCCCTTACCTGGGCCTCCCATCAGGCTGTGGTCAGGGAAGAATGGACGTAATGAGCAAACTCAAAGACCACAGATAATGGGACAGTTAACCACAGGCCATTCGTTATTTCTATTAGATAGAAGGAAAAAATGGTCTGGAACGCAGAACACTGCTGTACCTTATTTCAAGAGATAAAAATAGTACATTGAGAGTATCGCCAAATAGCGAAAAGCGGAGGCTCTGGAACCCCATTGCCTGAGTTTGCATCCCAGCTCCAACCGCCTCTTGTGCGTCTTTAAGCAAGTTAGGCCACCGCTCTGGGCCTCCCATCCCTCATCTGTGAAACGGGCCACGAGGGGGTGGTGCGATGAGAAATTTACCCACGGAATTTACCCACGGTATTTACCCACGGAATTTACCCACGGAAAGCCCTGAGACCTGAGCCTGCCACAGAATCATGCTGCACCAGCGTTGGTAGGGAGGGAATTTCAGTTCCAGGGAAGGGAATACAAAGAAGAAAAACCTGCCTGCTCCACTAGACCCTTTCCTCAAAAGGAATCACTGTAACTGCCCCTCCTTCATCGGTTCTTTCAGGAAAGTAACCCATGCAAACACTACCACAAACGTGTGTGTGTTGAATAACAGCCATTTATTTATTTATTTTTAAGCAAGCAAGTAAAGAGTTTCACGTAGAGTGAAAGTTCACACTGGAGATGGGAGCGCAGTGCAGCCTTCTCAATAGGGCATGAAAGCAGACTGCTTACCCAGGTTCTGCACCTTGCCTCATCCGATTAATAACATCCCCGGGCATCTTTGTGTCTGTGCTGCTTCACTTACCTTCCTTCTCAGTGACTTCATGGTATCCCATCATGTGGAGGGGCCACAGCGCTTTGAACCAGGCCCCAACAGAAGGTTCTCGGCACCCAGGAGGGGTTCCGTGCAGCCAAAGTGGATGGAGTTGTAGGATAGAAGGCCACAAAAACAGGTAGTGGGGAAGTGGATGTGGCTCAAGCTATTGAGCTCCCACCTACCACATGGGAGGTTCTGGGTTCAGTTCCCAGGGCTTCCTGGCAGGCGCGGTGAGCTGACGCAGCGAGACGATGCAACAAAGAGACACAAAGAGGAAAGACAATGAGAAACACAAAAAACCAAGGACCTGAGATGGCTCAAGCGATTGAATGCCTCTCTCCCACATGGGAGGTCCCGGATTTCATTCCCGGTTCCCCAAGAAGATAAGCAGACAGTGAGCGCAAACAAGGGGGAGGCGGGGCATGACAATAAAAATTTTTTTTTTTAATCTTAAAAGAAAAATATGTTGTGGGAGAAGCTGGTCTGAAAAGGCTACCTACTGTATGGTTCCAACTCCATGGCATTCAGGAAAAGGTAAAACTAGAGGGGCAGTAAGAAGATCAGTGGTTGCCAGGGGTTCAGGAGAAGGGGGGTGGGGAGGGAGAGGGAGCGGTGGAATAGGTGGAGCCCAGGGCATTTTTAGGGCAGTGAAGCTCTTCTGTATGACGCTGCCATGGCGGACGCATGACGTGATGCATTTGTCCAAATCCATAGAACTGTGACAACCCAAAGAGTGAACCCTAAGGGAAACCATGGGCTTTAGTTTATGGTTCACAGATACTGGTTTGCCAATTGTCACTAATGCAGCACAGTCATGCGAGATGGGAGTAATGGGAGAAACCGGGGCGGGGGGAGGGGTATGGGCACTCTCTGTGCTTCTGCACAATTTTTCTGTAAACCTAAAACTGCTCTAACAAATAAAGTCTATTAGAAATGTGTTTTTAAAAAAACAGGTTGTGGGAAAATCGTGCTGGACTTGATTATCAAGCTATGCGGCCTCATTCATTCAAATGACAGCTTTCAGCCATATGCTGAGCTCTAAATGCTTCCCTCATTATCTCTGAGCTGCACAGTAACTCGCTTGGGTAGATTACGACTAGGATCCCATTAACAGTGAAGCCCAAACAAATGAAGCTACTTCCCGGGATCCCACCCCGAGTCAGGGTGGAGTCGGAACACTAACCCAGCAGAGAGCTGCCTGTGTCCTCCCAGCCTGCCGCCTTGAGCCTAGTGGGGGGGGGAGGAGGGGGAGGGAACTGTGCTTCTTTTCTATAGGAAGTGACAAGCCCCCTCCCGCTGTTGCTGCATTCCGGGACTCCTGAATGGGAGCTCCTTGCATTCCTGGGTGGGTTCAAGCCCAGGATAAGTGGAGGGGCAGGGAGTTGAGGCCCAGGGCTGGTGGTCCAGGCAGTGCTAAGTTGGGGCGGGAGCTCAGATCCCAGTCTTTGTCCCAGCTCTGACTCCCGGCCTCCTCTGGGAATCATTTCAATCCATCAGCTGTCCTGAGCACCCACAGGGCCACTCTGGGGCCACACTCCCCCTGCACCCTTCTTCCGTTCTTCACCAAGGCCCCTCCCTGCAGCCCCACCGAGGGACCACGCCTGGCCTTGTCAGTGCTTGGTGTGTGTGCTGTTGCATCAGGACCACGTTGTTCGTTTATCCCTTTCCATCCCCCGGTCCTTGCTGGAGGCTTATGTCACAGCCTGCCCAGGGTGGGTTTCTCAGCATGACCGAACAGGCCTGCAAACAGGGGTGAGTTCCTCAAGAAAAAAATAGGAAAATAGATCCCTAGCCCAGGCCAGAACCAAATCAATTCACATGTAAATGTGAAAGGCAAAATGTTAGGACTTTTAGAAGGAAAATATGGAATAATATCTCTACGCCTTTGAATCAGGGCAGGATTTCTGAAGACAAAAAAAAAAAATTCAAGGAAAAGATCTGATACATTTGACTACATTGAAATTCAACAAAAGGCACCAAAAAAGAAAAAAAGAAAAAGGGGAGTGGAAAAAAAACAACAACCACACAAACTGGGTGAAGGTATTTTATTTTTATTTATTTATTTTTTTAATTTTTATTTTTTTTTAATTTTTTGCCTAATT
>JAKSZT010054302.1:1466-27386 GCA_026826555.1 Tolypeutes matacus | reverse complement strand
AATTGACTTTTTTTTTTTTTTTTAAAGATTTTATTTATTTATTCATTTATCCCCCCCTTGCTGCTTGTGCTCGCTGGGTCAGCTAACCACGCCGTGCGGGCGGGCTTGCCTTCACCAGGAGGCCCCGGGAACCAAACCCGGGGCCTCCCATATGGTAAACGGGAGCCCTACTGATTGAACCACAGCCGCTTCCCAGGGTGAAGGTATTTTAGCATGTAAATGACATAGGATTAATATCTAGTGTGTATAACAGATTCGAACAAATCATTAAGAAAAAGACAAACAACCTAATAGGAAGAAGGACAAAAGGCATGAGCAAGCTTTCAGAGACAAGGAAATGGAATGCCAATGAATGCCATTAGAAAGAGGGAAATGCACATTAAAATAGCACCCTGCATGCCTGGGCCTTCTCTCTCACAGCTGCCCCACAGCCACTTCCTGCTATTAGGGACCAAGAGGTGGAATTACTGAAAAAGTGTTAGTGCTGGGCTGGCTTGGGTTCTTGTTTGCTGTGTTTGTTAGCCAAAGGGGTGCTGATGCAAAATACCAGACATCTGTTCTCTCTGACAAAGGGTATTTATTTGGGGTAGAAGCTTACAGTTACCAGGCCATAAAGCAGAAGTTACTTCCCTCACCAAAGTCTATTGCCATGTGTTGGAGCAAGATGGCTGCCGACATCTGCTAGGGTTCAGGCTTCCTGGGTTCTTCTCTTCCTGGGGTTCACTTCTCTTTGGGCTCAGCTCCTCTGTTTTCTCCACGAGGTCAGCTGTAGACTATCAGGTGAATGACTCTCTCCCCGGGGCTTCTGCCCTAAGGAGCTGTCTCTATTCCTCTGTATTCATCTCCTGTGTGTTCACTTCCCAGGCTCCAGCTCAAAACTCAGCCTCAGAACTCCAACTCTGTCTTTTGCCATGTATTTTATCTGTGAGTCCCCACCTACCAAGGGGTGGAGACTCAACGCCCTACTGGCCCAATCAAAGCCCTAATCGTAATTTAATCACACCCAGAGGAACAGACTAGTTTACAAACATAATCCAATATCTATTTTTGGAATTCATAAGTAATGCCAAATTGCTATGCTTGCCCACACCCGGCTCCCTTCCTGACACATTGGGACAAACAGCAGAGATGCCTGCTCTGAGCAGTTGTCCAAACCCTCAGGTTTCTATTCAACTGCTCTTTGCTGCCTGGACCTAGATTTCCTGGCTTTCAAAATCAGCTTTTGTTTTTTTCTGCAAGCATTTCATTTTGAAAAACCATCAATTTTGCACAATATTTGAAAGAGTGGTTCAATAAATCCTTACACGCCCTTCCCCTTGCCCTAGAATAATCACTGATTACCATTTCCAATTTGCTTTGTCACTCATTATTAATTTTATTATTACCATGAATATTTTTGCTGAATCATTTAAGAGCAAATTTCAGGCATTTTTTATCTTCTCACAAACTAAGAAGTTTCAAGGTAGGGCAGCCCCAGGGTGGTTAATCCAGCAGCTCAGTGACATCATCAGGACCCAGGTTCTTTCTTTTCGCTCGGCTACTCCCCTTGAGGTCACAAGAAGGCTGCAGATATTTTGACTAATGAACAGCTGCATAGACCAATGTCCAGGGGCAGAAAAGGGATTGTTCTTCCTTGTGTCTGTCTTGAAGAATGAAGAAACTCATCCAGAAGCATCCTCACCCCTCAGGGCAGACTCATGCCTTATTAGCATAATTTGGTCATTTCTCTCTTCCATAAGCTAACCACTGGAAATGAATGGAATGACCATGATTGTTTTAGATTAGTCCGTTTTTTTTTTTTAATATTTATTTATTTATTTTACTTTTATCCATTTTAAAACAGCCCCCCTCCCATTTTTGCTCTTTTGGGTCCGTTTGCTGGGCAATTCTCAGTGTCTGTTTCCTGCCCTCTCTTCTAATCCTTCTCCTCCTGTCTTCACCGGGGTTCAATCCTGGCAACCTCTGATGTGGGAGAGAGGCGTTCTGCCACCTGCGCTACCTCAGTTCCTCGTTTTTTGGCCTGTCTCATCTTGTCTCCTGTTATGTCATTATCTTGCTGCGTGGCTCTGTGGGGCCTGGCACTCCTGCGTGTGGGGCCTGGCGGCAGGCACGTGCGCCCTCTATATTTTTTCTTTTTTAAAATTTCACCGGGACTGGGACTGGGAGGTCCAATAAGGCCTCTCTTGCAAGTCAGGCACAAAGTGCTGGCTGTTGTTGGGGTGCCTTACTTCTCCACATGGCCCCTTTCCCCACACAGTATCTCATCCTCCAGGGCTCTCTATGAGGACAGCCGGGACTTCCCTAGCACAGGGCAGTGGGGTTCCAAGAAACCGAAAGTGGAAACTGCGTTTGATTGGTAAAAGCCAGTCACCAGGCCATTCCCAGTTCAAAGGGAGGAGCACATGCTCACAGGGAGGGAGGGATGGAACCCGAGGACTCTCTACCCCCAGCAGGCTCAGGAAACAGAAGAGGAGGGGAGCAATTAAATACAGACCCAAGGCTTACAACTTTTCTTTCTTTCCATTATATACGAAACCTGTGTGTCAGTGGGGCCTTACTTCTTAATGTAGCTTTATCCATCATCTTACAAATGAGCACAAAATACCTGCACATCCATTGATCATCTGTGGAAGACACGTGAAACTGGTCAGTGGGAAGGGAAACTGGGGAGTTAGGGAGCAAGGCTGGTAGAGAGATTCGTTTTTTCATTTTATACACTTTTGAGTTTTGTAACATGTACTTGTCTTACTTGATCAAAATTTTATGTATTTTCATTGACCTGACCAAGGTCACTCAGTACCAAGAGGCAAAGACAGGACTGAAAACCAGAGCTGCAGCTGCAGAGTGCAAACTCTCTCCCAACATCTCGAAAGGTTCTGGAAATCCACTGTGGTTTTTTTTTGTTTGTTTGTTTTATTTTGTTTTGTTTTGTTTAACCTAAAAAGCAGCACTTGGGTACTGCTGAGATGGGAGTCAGCTGAAATCGGATGGAAGAAGCAGGCGCCTGGGCCTGCAGCCCTGAGTGACAGCCTCAGGGCCCGTGGTCGCATGGAAGGAATCCTCCGGGAGCCTCCTTGAGCTAGGGGGATGGGATGGACCCCTGGGGTAAACTGGGTTCCACTAAGCCAGAGCTGTGACCTGGTGAGGTCACCCCGTCTCTCTGCATCTCAGTTTCTTCGTGGGGAAAATGGGGAAGGTACTATTCCCTAGTCTATCTCTGCAGTTGCTGCTGTGAGTGGCCAATGGGGAGGCGCCAGACTCCAGATCTTCAGCTCCCCAGGCAGCTTTCTTGAGGGTTGGTGGCCAGTGACTGGATCTCTCCATGCAGTAAAACATGTGCCAGCTCTCCCTCGGGGTGGAACACGTGCTCTTGGGTAGTTCTTTCCTTGCTTGCTGAACTGTGAGATGAGTGGGCTGGGCAGAGAACTCTCTGGGATCCCTCCCAAGCCTCCATTCTTAGATTCGGGGGTATTTCTGAGCTGAGTGTGCACGTGGGAGCCCCTCTCATCTACAGTAGAGCCTGCCCAGTGAGAGGAGAGACCCCAGAGGAAGGCCCCCGGGGGCGGGGGGTACTGCAGAGCTGGGCAAGGGTGCCTGGGCACAGCCATCTCCTCCTACCCCCAACCCCAACTCTGGCCATTGGTTGTGGATCCATGTCTGCCAACTCTGGGTCTGTTTCTGGAATGTTGGGAGTTGGAGATTCTTAACGCTGAACCTGCCTCCAAAATGCACCCCCAGGCTGAAAAATTCCAGGCCAAAGCAGTTTCCCAAACTGGCAGAAAGCTGCCTGCTGGGGCAAAGGTGGGAGGAGAGTTTGGACCTAGAGAAGGGTCCTCAGGCTGGCCAACACGCTGGCTCTAATCCCCCTGCCTCTGGGCTCAGCTGCCTCCCTCCCTGCCCCCCTTTCCTTCCCTGGGCTCCAGCCACTCCCATGCAGCCACCCCCACAGCTCTTCCCACACCCCAGCCCCCACTGTGCCTCCTCCTGGGCCTCGGGCCCTTCTGTTGGCTTAACCCTTCCTTTACTCCTCCTCCCGGATCTCAGCCCTTCTCCCGGCACTACCCACTTACCCCCTTTCCTCCAAAGCTTCTTTTGCCTTCTGCTTTGAGTACTGGCCATAAAGGTCCAGCCTCGTGGGTGAAGAGCCACCCTGTACGAGGTGCTGCCCCTACAGTGGGTGCCCTTCTCTCGACGACCCTGGAGCTGGGACCATCTGGCTCCAAAGCCTGACGTCTTTGTCTCACGGCAGGACGACCCTGTGAGTGCCTGCTTCCCCAAGAGAGGTGAGAGAGGTACGTGGGCCTAGGCGCTCATAGGTGGGACCGACGCCCAGGAAATGCCAGTTGAAGGGGCCTTCCAGCAGGGCTGGGGGAGCCGCGGGCCAGCGTTGGGGGAGCTTTGGAGCTCGAACCTCCTGGCGCCCGTGCTCCACAGGGGAACAGAGGACCTAGCTGAGCTTCTGCTCCTAGCTGGAGCTTGCTGCTGGCTCAGGCGGGCTGCAGGTCATTCTGTTTCTCTAGCACCATCTCTGTGAAAATGCACTTAAAGACATCAAGGTTTCAAGCCATTCTGTGAGAACCAACAGCCTCCCATCCCTCCTCCCCCTCTACCCTGCCCTTGAAACTGAAAGAAGATGTGGAGCATCTTAAAAATGCTTAGTGAAATGGAGTGGAAATCACTTCTGCATCATGGAAAACAAATGTTCTCCAAAGACTGCTCTCCTGATTTCCTGCTTTCTGCCCCCGCCACCTACCTGTCCAGTAACATCTCTAAACTTGGATTATTTGCAGTGGGGTGGATAGTTGCATGGGCATTAGTGATTGGACTTGAGTGGGTCGGGGAGGAAATCCTTCCTCTATGTGAAACCCTAGCCAAAAATATTATTGGTTTCTTTCCAGAAGACAAATAGTAGGTATGTTAATAGAAACAGCATGTTTTGTAACTGCAGAGTCAGTTAACAAACATTGCTTAAGCACTGATGAGCATTTTGTACCTCCACTTAGGACCTTGTGTTCCAGTTATTTATGCTTGGAGTCAAGTAACTCTGTGCTCAATACCTGCTGTGCTATTTCTTGGCTGTGTGACCTGGGGCAAGTTACTTAATTTCTCTGAACATCAGGTTCCTTTTCTGTAAAATGTCAAGAACAATGATTCCCTTCAATCTGCACTCAAAGTGTTGCTATCAGGATCAAGGGAAATATAAAATGAGCTTGCAGATGTGCTTTGCAAACCCCATAGCTGGACTCACATCCCATGTTATTACTCAGTTGTGGACCCCATCTTCCAAACTAGTTTTCACTAGCTGTCTCCCATGACCTCCAATTCTAATCTTCTAATGCTCTTCTGTTGTTCTCTCCACTGTCCCTTGAATATATTCTACTCATTTTTTAATCTCTGACCCTTTACTGGTTGACAAAGGGTGAGAAGTGACAATGCTTCAGAAAGACAATTCAGTGTAGTGGTTAGAACAAGTTTGTCCTTTAAAAATGAAGGAGAGGGAAGCAGATGTGGCTCAGGTGGTTGATCTCCCACCTACCACATGGGAGTTCCTGGGTTTGGTTCCTGGTACCTCCTAAAGAAGATGAGCAAGACAATGAGCTGATGCGACAGGCTGGCATAGTGATCTGACACAACAAGATGACACAACAAGAGACACAAGGAGGAAAATACAATGAGGGACACAAGAAAGCAGGGAGCAGGGGTGGCTCAAGCGATTAGGTGCCTCCCTCCCACAGGGGAGGTCCCGGATTTGGTTCCCGGTGCCTCCTAAAAAGAAGATGAGCACAAACGAACAGACACAGCAAGTGCAAACAACGAGAGGGTGGAGAGAAATAAATAAATAAATCTTAAAAAAAAAAAAAAAGGAGATACTTGTACACTAATGTTCATAGTAACATTATTTACAATAGTCAAAGGTAGAAATAATCACTGTCCGTCAATGAATAAACAAAAGTGGAATATTCCTACAATGGAATATTATTCAGCCGTAAAAAGGAATGAAGAGCTGATACATGCTACATGGATGAACCTTGGAAGCTCTGCTAAAGCAACAAGAATGACTAGCTAAAAAGAGTGATTGGCATTAACTATTTCAGAATTCTGGAACCTGACCAGATACTTATACAAACCAAGGGAGTGCTTGATGAAGGGAGAGGTTGTTATTTGTTGATAAGAGAGCAGTGTGGGAACCAACTACCATCCCTCCCCCATCCCTCAGTTCTGCCATGGCTATAGGGATAACAGGCTGGAGTGGCTGGCTGGTGTCAGAGTGGACAGTGGAGACCTTGTCCCCTAAAAATTTGTAGTTGTGCATTTTGGTTGGCCTGACAGTTATCCAAACAAATGGTGTGGGCCCTTGGTTTTGACCCTCTTGGCTGCAGTAGCTTCCTCTGGCAGCATCTATCAGAAAATTTACAGAGATAGCACCCTTTTTTCCCCCTGTATGTCTGGGAAGCAGATGTTTAAGAAATTTTTGTGAGGTTACGAACCAATTGCAGAGATAATGGGATGGAAACTTCAGGAACCACATGCAACAAGTAATACTTTGCAAAAAATAGTTTGGAAACAACAAACAATTGTGGTAGCCCTAAACAAGCAAAAATAAACAAGCCCTAAACAAGCAAAAATGTTGTAAGCCCATTCACAAGAAAAAGAATTTGACACAAACCATCCCTGAACAAGCCCAGACATTGGAATTACTAGTTAAAGATGTTGCATTAACTGTCTTAAATATGCTCAATAAGCTAAAGGAAACCATGGACAAAGAACTAAAGACAATCAGGAAAATGATGTCTGAACAAAATGAGAATAGCAACAAAAGGATATAAAGTATAAAAAAGAACCAAACAGAAATTGTGGAGCTGAAAAGTACAATAAGTGAAATGAAAAATTCACTAGAGGTAGTTGACAGCAGATTTGACCAGGCAGAAGGAAGGACCAGCAAACTTGAAGATAAAGCAATTGAAATTATCCACCTGAGGAACAGAAAGAAAAAAGAATGAAGGAAAATGAACATAACATGTGGGACCCATGGCACACCATCCACTATTACAAACATATGCATCATAGGAGTCTTAGAGGAGAAGGGAGAGAGAAAGGGGCAGAAAAAAATGTTTGAATAAATAATGGCCAAAAAATTCCCAAATCTGACTAAAAACATGAATATACACATTCATGAAGTTTAATGAACTCCAGGCAGGATAAAGTCAAAGAGATCCATGCTAAGACACGTTATAGTCAAAGTGTGAAGTGCCAAAAATAGAGATTCATGAAAGCAGCAGGAGAAAAGCAACTCATGACATACAAGAAATCCTCAATAAGATTAACAGCAGATTTCCCATCAGAAACTATGGAGGCCAGAAGGTAGTGGGATGACATATTGCAAGTATTGACAAAAAAATACTGTTAATCAAGAATTCTATGGCTGGCAAAACTATCCTTCAAGAATTAAGGAGAAATTAAGACATTTCTAGAAAAATAAGGGCTGCAGGAGTCAATTACCACTAAACATACCCTACAAGAAATGCTAAAAGAAGTTATTTAGGCTGAAATGAAAGGACACCAGACAGTAACTTGAAGCCATAAAAAGTAAAGAACACTGATAAAGTTAACTACATAGGTAAATACAAAAGCCAGTATTATTGTACTTTTGATTTGTAACTCCTGTTTTTTTCCTATATGATTTAAAAGGCAAGTGCATAAAACAATAATCATAAATCTATGTTAAGGGGCACATGATATATAAAGATGTAATCTGTGACAATTACAATATGAAGGGGAAGGGACAGAGATATATAGAAGCAAAGTGTTTGTATACTATTGAGACTAAGCTGGCATTATTCACACTAGGTTGTTGTAAATTTAAGATGTTCATTGTAATCTCCAAGGTAACCACTAAGAAAGTACCTAAAAAATATACTGAAAAGGAAAGAAGAGAATCAAAATGTGTACTTTAAAAAAAATAATCTAAATACAAAAAAGATTGTAATGGAGAAATTGAGGGACAAAAACATGTAAGATATAGAAAACAAACAACTAAATGGAAGAAATAAATCCTTCCTTACCAGTAATTACTTCAAATGTAATATAAACTCTCCAGTTAAAAGGTAGAGATTGGCAGAATGGACAAAAATATGATCCATATATATTCTGTCTGTAAGAGATTCACTTTATATACAAAGGCACAAAGAGGTTGAAAGTTTAAAAAAATACAAAGATATTCCATGCAAATAACCACTAAAGGATCCATGGGATGACTATATTATTGTCATTCAAAATAGACTTTAAGGCAGTAAAAGTTACAAGGAACAAAGAAGAATATTATATCCTGATAACAGTTCATTCCATCAAAAAGATCTAACAGGGGAGTGGATGTGGCTCAAGCAGTTGAGAGCTTGCTTCCCACATGGGAGGTCCTGGGTTCGGTTCCTGTTGTCTCCTGAAAAAAAACAAAAACAAACAACAAGCAAAACAAATGAAAAAACCAACTCAGGGAAGCCTATGTGGCTCAGTGGTTGAGCACTGGCTTCCCACATACGAGGTCCCGGGTTCAAGTCCCAGCCCCTGGTACCTCAAGGAAAAGAAAAAAAAAAAAAATATATATATATATATAACAATTATAAACATCTAATACCTAACAATAGAGCTCCAAAATATATGAAGCAAAACGAACAGAATTGAAGGGAGAAATAGACAGTTCTACAATAATAATTGGAGACTATAGTACCCTACTTTCAATAATGGATAGAACATCTAGACAAAAGATCAATAAGAATATAGAGGACTTGAACAACACTGTCAGGCAATTAGACCTAGCAAACATATACAGAGCACTCTGTCAACAACAGCAGAATACACATTCTTTTTTTTTTTTTAAAGATTTTATTTATTTATTCATTTATTCCCCCCTTGCTGCCTGTGCTCGCTGGGTCAGCTAACCACGCCGTGCGGGCGGGCCTGCCTCCACCAGGAGGCCCCGGGAACCAAACCCGGGGCCTCCCATATGGTAAACGGGAGCCCCACTGATTGAGCCACAGCCGCTTCCCAGAATACACATTCTTAAGTGCACATGGATCATTTTCCAGAACAGATCATTTGTTAGGCCACAAATAAGTCTTAATAAATTTTATGAAGATTGAAATCAGACAAAATATCTTTTCTGATCACAGTGGGATGAAACTAGAAATAAACAACAGAAGGAAAAAGTGTTGGCGAGCATGTGAGTAATTGGAAGCCTCATTCAGTGCTAGTGGAATGTACAAGGCTGCAGCTGTGGAAAATAATTTGGAAATTCCTCAAAATGTTAAACATAGAATTACCATATGACTAAAAAATTCCACCCCTATGTATGTACCCAAGAGAAATGAAAATATATGCCCAAGCAAAAACTAGCACATGAATGTGCATAGCAGCCTTATTTCATAGAAGCCAAAAAGCGGGAATAACCAAAATGTCTAAAAACTAATGAACGGACAAACAGTGTTATAGCCACATAGTGGAGTATTATTTGGCCTTTAAAAGGAACGAAGTACTGATACATGCTAAAACCTGGATGAAGCCTGTAAGCATTATGCAAAATGATTAAGTCACAAAAGACACATATTGTATTATGTCATTTATATGAAATGTCAAGGATCAGTAAATCCATAGTGACAGAAATTAGATTAATGTTTGTCAGGTGCTATGGGGTGGGGATGGGAGGAATGAGGAATTACTGCTAATGGGTACAGAGTTTCTTTTGGGGATGATAAAAATGTTCTGGAATTTGATAGAGTGGCGATGGTTGCACAGCTCTGTGACTATACTAAAAACCACTGAATTGTACACTTTAAAAGGATGCATTTTATAGCATGTGAATTATGCCTCAATAAAATTGTTATTAAAATATGGGGACGGATGTGGTTCAAATGGTTGAGTGTCCGTCTCCCATATGGAGGGACCTGGGTTCGATCCCTGGGACCTCCCGGTAAAAACAACAAAAAACAAAACAAAACAAAACAAACAAACAAACAAACAAAATATATAGCCCACCTTGGTTGATTTACATAACTGGTAGCTAAAGAGACCCATATAGAGGAAGCTGAGAAGAGGGGAAATGCTTGGCATAAACAAGACACTCCCAGTCCAATGCCTTAAAAATGTATTTTGAAAATATAAAATTAACATATGTCTATTAAAACTATTAATAATAGAGAGGTGGAAATTAAAAGCACCCCAACTCTCACTCCTCCAATGTAACCACAGTTAAAATGTTGTAAGCCTTTGTGTTTATTAGGGTGCTTTGGTTTCAGGCTAAGACACCAGCTCTGGCAAATGTAAGCAGCAATGGAACTTATTGGAAGGGTGAAGGGTTGCCCAATTCTGTGATTATGGCTCATAAGGGGTAGGGACCCTGATTTCCTCAGAGATCCACAGTCAGAAGCTAATCCACAGTCTCATGAGGGCACCATAGCCGGAAGAGGCAGCTCTAATCATTTCTCCTCCACCACTGAGACACTGCACCCTGGAGTCAGAACTCTTAAGAGGGAGACAGACTCTTCTCTGCAGCATTCACCAGCCTGGGGAGAGCCCTCAGAAATACTCTGCAGGGAAGTGGATGTGGCTCAACCAGTTGGGTACCTGCCTACCATATGGGAGGTCCAGGGTTCAGTTCCTGGTGCCTCCTAAAGAAGGCAAGCAAGACAGCGAGCTGGCACTGTGAGCTGATGCAACAAGATGATGCCACGAGATGACACAACAAGGAAACACAATAAGAGACACAACAAGCAGGGAGCGGAGGACACGGAAGTTCCTAGGTTTGGTTCCCAGTGCCTCCTAAAAAAAAGAAGATGAACAGACACAGAGAGCACACAAGCAGATAGTGTGTGCAAACAATTGGGGTGGGGGAATAAATATAATAAACCTTAAAAAAAAAAAATACTCTGCAGGTATCCTTAATCTTTACCATCTTTACCAAAGAGAGGAAAATACCCAGTCTGATAACCGCTGCCACCTTGTGGTGATGCTTATAAAGACACACAGGGAAAACCACCCAGGCCCACCTTTTGATTACTAGGAGGAGGAGGAGGAGGAGGAGGAGGAAGAAGAAGAGGAGGAGGTGGGTGATTGTGATAATGATGATCATGGTGGTGATTATTTGATACTATTCATCCAGCTTCTACAATTTGTAGAACACATTGCATACATTATTTCATTTAATTATTTCATTTAACTTTTCAGGGTAGGTATTTTGGCTTTCATTTAACAGATGAGAAAACCAAGTCTCAGAGAAGTCAAGTGACTTGCTCAAGATCACACAGATGGGAAGACAGGACCCAGGATTTGAACCCAGATCTTTCCAACCATAAAGCCCATTTATTTGCCACTGTGCAATGGTGCCAAATAACATTGCAGCCTTTCATTGATCCTTTTGGAGCTTCACAGAGGATATTAACAGTGGGTGTGGCAGACAGCTTCTAACAGGGCTCCTAACGACCTCTGCCCCTGGTGTCCATGCCCTTGTGTAATCTCCTCCCCAGGAGTGTGGGCTGGACCGAGTGACTTTCTTCTCAAAAACAGAAGACAGCAAAGGTGATGGGATATAACTTCCAAAGTCAGGTTTTAAAAGACTGTGGCTTCTGTCCTGTGGGCAAGTCTCTCACTTGCTCATGTTAATGAAGTCAGCTGCCATGTTGTGAGCTGCTCTTATGGAAAGCCTCACGTGCCGAGCAGCTGAGGCCCTCAGTCCAGCAGCCCATGAGGAACTGAATCTTGCCAATGACAACTGAATGAGCTTGGAAGTGGATCCTGCCCCAGTTGAACCTTGGAATGACTGTGGTTCCAGCTGTCACCTTGATTGCCAAGTTTCTGACCCACAAAAACTGTAAGGTAATAAATGTTTGTTGTTCAGGGTAATTTGTTACTCAGCAAGAAATAACTAATACACTGTTCTTTCCATGTCTATCCCACAAATCTTGTTGATCAAATTAGATGGTGTTTTGGTTTCCTAGGCTACTTCAAGCAGATACCATGAAATGAGTTGGCTTTAAACAATGGGAATTTATTGGTTTACAACTTGGGGTCATGAGAATGTCCAAATCAAGACATCATCAAGGTGATGCTTTCTTCCCTAAGACTGGCTGCTGGCGATCCTTGGCTCCTCTGTCACATGACAAGGCACGTGGCGGCATCTGCTGGCCTTCTCTTCCAGGTTTCGTTGCTTTCAGTTTCTTGCTTCTGCAGCATTTTCTCTCTCTCTCTCTCTCTCTCTCTCTCCCTCTCTATCTCTCTCCTCACTCTGTTTATAAAGGACTCTAGTAATAGGACTAAGTCCCATCCTCAATGAGATGGTTCACAACTTAACTGAAGCAGCTTCATCAAACAGTCCTTCTTCCAATGGGCCCACACCCACAGGAATGGACTAGATGTGAGAATATCTTTTTCTGGGGTACACACAGCTTGGAACCACCACAGATGGTGTTTATGGAGGTGCACAAAAATGTTAGCCATGATAGAAAGGTAAAGAATAATATAAGAAGAGGAATTATCACCTTGTGATTACAAACCCAGACTCTGGAGCCAGACTGCTTGGGTTTGTTTATAGGCTCTGTTACATCTTAGCTCTGTGGCCTTGGGCAAGTTTCATCATCTCTCTCTGTGTTTTGGTTTCCTCTCCTATAAAACGGAAGAAATGAAAGTTTCCTCATAGAGTCACTGTAAAGATTATGATTACTTAATATAAATAAAGCACTTTGAATAGCCCTGACACACAGTAAACATGAAATAAATGTTACTATAACTAATTATTACTACCACTAAAAGATGTTATAATTTTGCTGAATATCTAAACCATGGTAGACAATTAGAAGTTGTTCAATAATTGCTGTGATAGAGAATTCTTCCTACATAAATATGTTTATACATATGTATGTTGCTTACCAAGGTAATTTGCATGGTTGGGTTCCCTGATGTATTCAAATGCTCCTCTCTCCACCCCCCACTGAGACCTGGGAACCCCAAGAATAGCCTGTCACCTGCCCATGACTCCACAGATGCAGCACACTCAGGCACCAGGAAGGGGAGCCAGAGGGGGCTATACACATGTAGTGGGAGGCCCCTCCAGGTTCATCCTGAGATGGATTCCCATGGGAACAGAACTGTGCGCCCTGCCCCGGGCCACAGAGAAGAGGACACGCAATGTGAGAGGCCACGCTCCCTGGGTGTCTGAGTTTCCTAGGCCGCTTAAAGCAATACCATGAAATGGGTTGGCTTAAGGAATGGGAATTTATTAATTTATGACGAGTCCAGGAAAATGCCCAAATCAAGGCATCATCAAAGTTGATGCTTTCTTCCTGAAGACGGGCTGCCGTCGAGCCTCGGTTCCTCTGTCCTGTCATACAATGCACATGGTAGCGTCTGCTGGTCTCTGCCTTCTCTTGTGGGTTTTGTTGCTTTCAGCTTCTTGTTTCTCTCTCTCTCTCTCTGTTCGTTCTGTTTATAAAGGACTCCAGTAATAAGATTAAGACCCGTCCTCAATGCGGTGGGTCACACCTTAACTGAAATAGCCTCATGAAAAGGTCCTCCTGGGGTCGGATGTGGCTCAACTGGTTGGGCGTCCGTCTCCCATATGGAGGGACCCAGGTTCGATCCCCGGGACCTCCCCGTAAAAAAAAGTCCTACTTACAAAGGGTCTACACCCACAGGAATGGATTAAATTTAAGATCATCTTTTTTTCTGGGGTACGTTCAGCTTCAAACCAGTTGGTGGCCACTGGTAAGCTGTTTGCGTTGTGGTGGAGGTGTGTTGGATATTTATTTTATTTTTTAAATTAAAGACTCAACACTTAGCTTTCACAAAAAGCAAGTGACATCCCCTGTAAACCTCAGTTTCTGCTGAAAATAAGACTAGTAACTCCCACCTCAGAGGTGGTTGTGAGATATTGGGGTTAATGATGTAATGTGGCTGGCTCATGGCTAGCAAAGGCAGAGAGCTGGCCGCTGTGCTACCATGCCCTATCCTGCACTCAGGGCAGACATTACCAATTGAGTTTGGATGCTGCTTCAGCCTTCTTATCAGTGGAGTTTGGGGGGTGGAAATGAACTCCATTTGCTATCCTTGGCAAATGAATATTAAATACTCTGCTCCTTCTCCTTCTCTACCACCTTTCCTTCCCAAATAACTCATCTCTGGGTACTGACCTGGTATGGTGAGAGGTTCGGCTTGGAAGAGACTGTGCTCAAATTGTGGAGCACATGAATTAGATAGGTCTCCAAGGTCCCTGACCCTTCCAAAGTTCCTAAGTGTCCCAGCAAAAGGTTTCTAGTCAGGGGAAGGACTCTCTGAGGATCAGGGCTTCTCACAGGGATGAAAATCCAGAAGCTCTGAGTCCCTCACACCCGCAAACAGTGGCTGAAATTTCTCCTTCAGTTTCATGCCTGGACCTTCACACACTTTGAAAATGAAAACACCCCAGGAAGAATAATTCCATAAGCTATTTCGGGTATTTATTATGATCAGGAGCTG
Source organism: Tolypeutes matacus (assembly GCA_026826555.1). Taxonomy (NCBI): domain Eukaryota; kingdom Metazoa; phylum Chordata; class Mammalia; order Cingulata; family Chlamyphoridae; genus Tolypeutes; species Tolypeutes matacus. The sequence goes on along the minus strand of JAKSZT010054302.1, from coordinate 12,887 downwards.
AGCGCTACCTTTGAAAGTCCTGAGTATACCAAGGAATTGAGGAAATGGTGAGGAATGGAATTAGTTCTGAAAATAAAACTTGATTATGGAGTTCTTCTTTAAGCGCTGGGCTTGAAGTTAGGTGGAACTGAGTTCAAATTAAAGCCAGGGGGATGGATGTGGCTCAAATGGTTGGACATCCATCTCCCATATGGAGGGGCCTAAGTTCAATCCCCAGGACCTCCCAGTAAAAAGAAAGAAAAAAAAAATATATAGAAGGCATGCGGGCTGCCAGGCCCTGCGAGCGAGTGCGCCGCCAGGCCCCGCCGAGTTACGCAGCAAGATGATGATATAACAGGAGAGTGACACGAGAGAGTCAAGACGAGACGTGCCAAAAAACCAGGAACTAAGGTGCCACAGGTGGTAGGATGCATCTCTTCCACATCGGAGGTTCTCAGGATCGAATCCCAGTGAAGATAGGAGGAGAAGGATGAGAAGAGAGGGCAGGAAATAGACACAGAGAATTGCCCAGCGAATGGACACACAAAAAATAGCAAAAAATGGGGGAGGGAGAGGTAAAAATGGATAAAAAGTAAATAAATAAATAAATAAATAAATCTTTAAAAAAAAAAAAAAAATTAAAGCCAGACCAATCACTAACTAGCTGTATGACCTCAGGCAAGTCCCCTAAACTCTACTCTGAGTTTTCTTCTTTATAAAATTGTGTTAATAATTCTATTTATTCTTATTATTAATGCTCCATTCTTACTTTCAAATCCACTATCAAATGAGATAATGGATAGAAAAGTGTTTCACAGTAAATTCCCACTGGGGAGGGGGTGGTGTATTATGAAGATTTTTTTTCAGCTTTAAGTGAGAGAAATCCAACTCAAACTAGCTGAAGCTTTATAAAGGAACGTACTGGCTGGTGTAATTAAAAACCAGACATGGCATGACTTCAGGCTTAGCTGGATCCAGGAGATTAAACCATATTTTCCTGGCTGTCTCACCATCTCACATCTCTGATTCACTCTAGGCTGACCTAATTTTCTCTTCCTGCGTGTAGTTTCTTCCATGAGGCTAGGGAAGACAGGCACAGCTGCAGTAAGAAAACATCCTCCCAGCTTAACAACCCCCAGGTAAAAGAGAACCTCTCTTTCCACACACCATGATGTCCATCCAGGGGAAGTTCTGATTGGCACTGTTTAGCTTGTGGTCCCACCTCTGGACCAACCACTACTGTCAGGGAAATGGGATACAGTGGCTCACCCAGTCTGAGTAATGTCCCCATCCCATAACTGGGAGGGAGGGAGAAGGTTCATGGCTGATGGTTCCATCAGACCTACATGTGTTGGAGGAGGGACAGATATAAAAACCAGGGCTGTTTGCAGAAGTTCAAGTTGCCTCGTGGGAGGGATGATGTCAGATGAGTTGGGCTGCCATTTGGTGCTTTAAACAACTGAATAATAATAAATGCCGTATCTGCTATTTGTCATGGTTTCTCTACGCCCCGCACACTGTCAACACCTTGCTGTATTTGAGAAATGTCCAGTTTTATGAGTCTCATCTCCCCATGGTGGAACACACAAATGCTGGCCTCCCAGCCTTCCTTGTAGCAAAGGCAGACTCACCCAGGTGAGACCTGGATAAGGACTAAGGACGTGAGAACTTGAGGAAGAAAGCTGTGTGTGGTGAGGGTGGCAACGTCATGCTCAGATTTTGGGTCAAGTCTGTGCAGGAATGGCCCAGAGGAGCAGCAGCAGCGATGACAGCGGCCCATCAAGCTGCTTCTACAGGTGCATCGGGGCATTGATCCTGGAAGCCTCGCCTGGAGCCAGGTCCTGCAACCCTTCCAGCAATTCTGTGGACCAATATCCTTTTATTTTTATTTTATTTTATTTTTTAACAATAACGGTGATTTATTGACTCACATAAATGCAAAGTTAAGAGCCTCAGCGTTAGTTTGATTTTGTCACTCAATGATGTCAGCACTTGATTTATTTCTATCCAATCACCTTGTATCTTGTGACTGAGTTTCATCCTAAAGCTGATTATACCTCATGATGGCAGGAGGGCTGCCAAGTGCTCTCAGGGATTTCTTGCACATTTCCAGGGACAGAAAGTGTGGCTCATATTTTCAGAAGCTGTCTTAGGAGAAAGAGGAAACCTCTTTCCAGGAATTCCATTCTCCAATTTTAAAGGCTTAAATCAGGTCACATGCCTAACCTGAGCAAAAACTATCGCCAATATTCTTTTAATAAGCGCCTTTCCTGCTTCATCAGCCACTGTGTAATTCTGTTACTTGCCACAAAGATCCCTGATTAATGGATACTCTAAAACTTCTGGGCAGGCACCGGATGAAAGAGCTTCCCCAACTTGCCCTAGAAGATGCTGTGGGGATCATAGAGGCAGAAGGAATTTAAGACACACGAGAGCAAAGCTGTCGAATCGCCTTCTGGCCCAGTGCCAGTCCCAGGGTCTTGTACCAAGTTCCTAGGGAGAGGACAGCTGACATGAAGAAAAAACTAAGTCAGATGAAAAACCAATATAACTGGATGTACATGACCTAGCATTTTTGAAAACCTACAGAGAGAGTCCCCAGGCACACATTTTTGCACCTAGTCCTCAAAACAAATCCACAAGGTAAACAATATCCCCATTTTACATAATCGGCTATGGCTGTGTGTGCCACACTTGGTTCAGATGAGGAGACTGAGGCTCAGAGAAGCTAAACCCTTGCTTAAAGCTGCATGGCTCTTAAGTTGTGGAGGTGGGATCTGAACACAAACCTAGACTCTTTCCACTTTTCTATGGGTCCTCAGCTTTGTTGGGAGGAGGTGTTTCCCCAGCTTCAATGTGGCATGGTATTGGTCAAAAATGGGCTATAGGTAACAAGCCATCCCATTGTTAAGTGGCTGAAGCAATAAAAAAAAGGATTACCTCATATAACAAGAAAATTGGAAGTGGGCAGTTCCAGTGCTAAGCCTTAGCAACTCTACATATTATCAAGAAATATCAAGAACCTAGATTCAGGAGGTGAATATGGATCAACCAGTTGGGCACCCGCCTACCACGTGGTCCTGGTCCTGGGTTCGGGTCCTGGTGCCTCCTGGAGAAGGCAAGCAAAAAATGAGCAGACAGACAGGAGACCCATCTGGGGGAGGAGGGGGATAAATAAAGAAAAATAAAGTAAATAAGTAAATCTTAAAAAAAAAAAAAAAATCTACATTCTTCTTTTCACTCTGTCATCTAGAGAATGCTGCCTTTTCATCCTTAGGCTTATCACCTAACAAGGTGGTTGTTACAAGCCCAGACATCACACCCTCATACAATCGTATCCAAAGCCAGGAAGGAAAGGGTAGCCAGAACAGCAAGAGAACTTACTTTCCCCACCCCCGTCCCTCACCCCTTTGTTCTTCTCCCCCTCCTTCCCTCCTTCTTCCTCTCTTTCTCCCTCTCTCAATATATTTTAATAAGGATAGAAAATCTTTCCAAGACACCCTCCAGAAGGTGCCTTTCCCAGAAGACTTTCTTATACCTCATTGGCCAGAACAAGGTCACATGCCCACCTGTAACTCTAAACTAAGGGAATCCAGGAAATTGAGTATGCAGCATTCTCAGTCTCTTTGTGGGGAATTTGTAAGTGTGGCTCTCAGCTGGTGGGTCAGGACTGCAAAATGTCACTTTCTTCATTTTTCCTCATTTTTCTTCACTTTTCAATATCTGAACTAAATTTCTTTGATGATTCCTCATTCCCCTGCATGATGGAAACTTCTCTCCCACTCTCTGCAAGGTTGCAGCTAGCCACTGGAGAGAATCCACGGGGACTCACATTGAGCCAAATCATGGAGAGATGACACCTCTCCTCGCAGGCATATGCCTGGTCTTTGGCAACTGGTATCAGTCAGGGCTCAACTAGAGAAACAGAACCAGTAGAATATATATATATATATATATATAAAGACATTTATTGCAAGGAATTAGTTTATGTGATGGTGGTGGCTGGCAAGGCAAGTCTGAAATCCAATAGGCAGGGCAGGCTGGAGCACAAGTGGAAGCTGATGTCCAGGGGCAGAATTTCTTTTTCTTCGGGGGATCCTCACCTCTGTTCTTAAAGCTTTCAAAACTGATTGAACCAGGCCCACTCAGATTATCTAGGATAATCTCCCTTACTTAGTAAACTGAGTATAGACTTTAATCACACCTACAAAATATCTTCACAGCAACACCTAGATTAGTATTTGCTGGAATAACCCGGGACTGTAGCCTAGACAAGCAGACCCATCAAACTGACTAGCCCAGCTGTCCATCTGCAGAAGTCTCTGCTGTCCTCTCCCTGCACCCACCCACCCGCACTTGGGGTATCTCAGGCCAGTCACCTCACAGCCTAGCATAGTGTGATGGCAAGGAGCATGGACTCGGCAGCCAGATGGCCTGGATTCGAATTCTGTTCTCCCACTCACTAGGGGAGAGACACTGCACAACTTATATAAACTCCCTATGCCTCAGTTTCCTTGTCTATGAAATGGGGATGATAATAACATGTCCACCTCATAGGACCATGCTGAGGATTAAATAGGTAATACTCTTACCTATTTAAAGTGCTTAGAACAGAAGTTGGCACAGAGGGTTCTATAAATATTCCCTCTCATTCTACTCCCAGCGACATGCTGGTACAGGAACTCTGGGGTTTTAGGGCCAAGAGTTGAGATCTCCTGTTCTGTTCTCAGTTCTCCATCCTTAAGGGCAGGTTCTATTATCGCCGTGCCCTGAGGAGGTTCTATTTTCTCTCTGCACTGAACTCACCACCAGCGAAGGCCCAGGTACTGGAGGAGAGACAAACACGGGGCAGCAGGCCCCAAAGCCATCGCAGGCAGCGCGTGTGCGCCCCCCAGAGGAGCCAGGAGGAGATCGACGTGTGAGACGTAAAAGCTCTAATAGTTTGGGACCCCGGTGACTGCCGTGGGGCTGAGGGTAACACAAAGGGAATAAGTTTTCTTCTTGCTCGCACCTCCGAAGAGCTTGCTGGGCCGTCACGGCTCTCTCGAGACAGAGGCACGTCCTTTACACATCGAGGAAGGAGCCAGCAGCACACCCGCCTCAAGGGGGTGCCACTGAGCTGCTGCTCCTCTGGCAGGCAGTGGGCAGCCGGGGGCGCGTTCCCAGGGACGACCCTGGGAAAACACCGGACTTCCTGTCATGAAATGGTTGGGGACCTCGAGAGTTTGTAATTTGCGGTATTACTTCGTCTGCGCTGCCAGCCTGTGTGGTTCTGTGCTCGGGACCCTGCCCTCTTTCCCAGCCTGGCTGTGAGTTCCTCACCTCAGGCTTGTTCTATCTCCCTCTCTCTCGCGTTTGTCCCTGAATTAACATGTCTTTAGATTTGTTTGGACCGGTCTCCCTTTTCCCTGCTGTAGCCGAGGGAGCTTTAATTAGCCTCTGTAGACCATGCTGAGATGGCTGACTGGAGAGCAGCCCTTGAGTTTGGGTGTTTCCCTGGTTAAAGAGTAGAATGCTTAAACTGGGCTTGGCATCACCTGGCCTGGCCTCTCTGCTAATGAGGCATAAGTTATGTTGCTGTGGCTGACAGTGGTTGGAAGAAAAGGGGAGGATCAGGACAAAAAGTGACACCTGTGGGGCTTTGTTAAAATTTCTTCCCCTTTACTAGCTCCCCAGCCAGGGATTCTGGACCAAGCTGGTGTCCTCACTCTGGGGCCCTGCCTGAGAGGTCAAGGTGCAGCCCCTGTCCCCTTCCCCTCCCTACTAGACCTATCAATGACTTCACCAGGACCTCCTGCAAGCCCCGAAGTTCTCCTTCCAGTGTTGCTGGGCATGAGAGGCAGGCTGGGGTCAGGGAAGAAGCTTGAGTTTTAGAAAGAAGCAGACCTAAGACCTAGGCTCAAATCTTGCCACCACTACTCCCATGACCCCAGGTAAGTTCTTAAGTTCTATGGGCCTCAGTTTCCTCATCTAGAAAATGGGTGTCATGATACCTACCTCTTGGGATTAAAGCAGGTGTATATGAAAAGCCTGGCACAGAACTTGACTCATAGTGGACAAAACCAACAAATGGTCATTGAATAAAGGGATTAGCCATCGAATTAGTCAATTAATTAATACTGTGAACAGGTGAAATCTCAAGCCGTGGGCCCACAAAGATCATGGCCCAGACTCTTTGTGCTGGGTGTTTAGGTCATCTCAGAAGTCATCGTGGCAGGGAGCTATGGATGTGGACTCTAGGGCCAAGCTGCCTGGTTCAGACTCTTTTCCCTGACACTAGCTGGCTGTGTGATCTAGAGCAGGTGGCTCAACCTCACTCTGCCTGAGTTTCCTTGCCTGTAAAATGTGGGTAAATGCTGTCTACTTCATAGGTTGCTGGAGAGAGTAATGAGGGAATACCTGAAAAATACTTCGGCAGTGCCTGGTTCATAGTGAGGGTCTGATAAGTGTCAGCTATCAAATTTAAGAACCGTCTGGGATTGTGTTAGACACAGACCATCTTGTCCAGAGATCAGTCCAAACTTTTTTTAAATCAAAAACTTAAGATGTCAAATCATTCATTCATCCATTTGTTCAACAAATGCATATTTAGTGCCTACTTTGGGCCAGGCCTCATTTAGGTGCTTAGATACCGACTTCAAGTATCTCTCTGTTCTCAGAGTTTACATGCTAGTGAAGGGCAGGAGAAGGTCCATAGGCAAACAAATAAATATAAATCCACAACATGCCAGATGGTGATAAGGGCTAAATAGACAAGTGAAGTAGGCTAAAGAAGGTTATGGAGTGATACCAGGTTGTGATTTGTTTTTTGTTTTTTTTTTTAATAAATACCTCGTGAAGATGGACTTTTTTTTTTTTTTTTAAGATTTTATTTATTTATTTATGTATCCCCCCTTGCTGCTTGTGCTCGCTGTGTCCGTCTGCCGTGCGTTTTTCTGTGTCTGTTTGTCTCCCCCTGCCGGGTCGTCCTGCTGTGTCAGCTCACCACGCCGTGCAGGCTGGCTTGCCTTCACCAGGAGGCCCCGGGAATCGAACCCAGGGCCTCCCATATGGTAAACGGGAGCCCTATCGATTGAGCCACATCCGCTTCCCCCAGGTTGTGATTTGTATGTGAGTTCAGGGAAGACTACTCTGATAAGGAGATACCTGAGCAGAGACCTGAAGCAAGTAGGAGGGTGAAATGTGTGATGCTGAGGGAAGAGCCATTGGGGCAGAGAACAGCCAGTGCAATGGTCCTCAGGTGGGAGTGTACTCAGCAAGGTCAAGGGTCAGTGAGGAGGTCAGCATGACTGGAGGATATGAGCGAGGATCTTGGTGGGACATGAGAGCATAGAGGTGTTTGAAGGCCAAATTATGTGGGCCCTTGTATTGGTTACTATTGCCGCATAGCAAACAACCCCAAACCTTAGTGGCTCAAAACAATAAACAGTAATTTGATTAGGAATTTTGCTATGCAAGCTGGGCTCAGCTGAGCAGTTCAGGCTGGAATCATTTATATGGTGTCAGTTTGGCAATGCAACAGGAGTTAGGTGGTCCCCTCACACTTTGAGTGGTTAGCTGGGCTGTCAGGCAGGGTCTCCTCTACACCGCCTCTCTAGCCGGATAGTCTACTTTCCTTATATGGTGGCAGCAGCATTCCAAGAGGGTGATCGCATGCACAAGCACTTATAAAACTCTGCTTGCACGTTTGCCTACGTTCCCTTGATCAAAGCAAGTCCCATGGCCCCACTAAGGATCATGGTGGGAGGGTGCCACACAAGGGCTTGAATACCAGGCTGGTTCCTTAGGGGCAGTTAATGTTGTCACCCACCATGGACCTTGTGAATGTTGTAATGACTTTGGCTTTTGCTGTGAATTAGCTGGAGAACCCTTACGGTTTGGAGCAGAGGAGTGTTGTGAACTGACTTAAGGTTTTTTGTTTGTTTGTTTTAAGTTTAATAGGATATATATTCTGTTGTCCTTTTTTTTTTTTTTAAACAAATCAATTTTATTGATACATATTAATAAAGCATACAATTCATCCAAGTATGCAATCAGTGGTATTTGGGATAATCACATAGTTGTGCATTCATCATTTCAGTCACTATTAGAGCATTTTTCATTATTTCAATAGTAATAATAATAAACAAAAACAGACAAACAAACAAACAAGAAAAGTCTTCACGTCTCTGACTTAGCACTTTTAAAAGCTCCTCCAGCTGCTGTTGGAAGCATAGACTACTGAGGGGCAAGAGGGCAGCAGGGATCCCCATAGGGCATCCTTTATCCAAGCAAGAGATGACAGTAGCTGGAACCCGAGAGGTGGCATTGGAGGTGCTGAGAAACGGTCCGATTACAGGAACATTTTAAAGGTGGGGCTGGCAGAATTTGCTGGTGGATTTAGTGGTGCCCAGGTTTTCAGCGGTAAAACTAGAAGAATGGATTGCTATTTATTACTGTGGGGATGGCCTGAAGGAGTAGGATTGGGTAGGGGGAAACCAAGAATCCATTTTGGGACACTTTAAGCTTGAGATGCCCATTAGACAGCCAAGTCTAAAAGGAAAATAGATGAAAATGCTGCTGTGGGAGCAATGAGTGGGGTGGGGGTGGGGAATCATCTCTCCCGCTTCCCCGGAGTAGCTCCTGCGCTGCTTCATGGAACCCTGGAGCCCGGGGGAGCAGTGCCCGGGAACCTGGAGACCCTGGAGCAGTGCCTGGACTCGGGGATCTTGCTAACAGTGGCATCTATCCCTCACTCCCCACTGCCAAGCAGTCAAATGCTTTGGGTGGAAATGACCCACCCCAAGCACCATTCATCTCTCCACGGTAACTGACTCAGGGATTGGGTGTGTGACTTCTGTCAGTCCTCTCGGAGGGAGACTTTTTTCCAACTAAAAAATGCTTTATTGTAGCAACATAAATAGAGCATCAGAATTCCCACTGTAGCCACTTTCACGTTTACAGCCCGGTGGTATTAGTGACAGTCATGATGTTGTGCCGCCATCACCAGCATCCATGACCAAAACCCTCTCATCACCCCAGACAGGAAAGCTGCACCCCTCCCCGCCCCTGGTGATTTCTAATCTGCTTTGTCTCCATGAATTTGCACATTCGAGGTATTTTCCGTGAAATCATACAGTATTTGTTCTTTAGTGTCTGGCTTATTTCACTCAACATGTTGTCTTCAAGGTTGTGGCATGTAGCAGAATGTCATTCCTTTTTAGGACTGAGTCATATTCCATTGGATGCATGTACCACATTTTGTTTATTCTTTCATCTGTTGATAGACACTTAGGTTGCTTCCACCTTTTTTCTTCCAATTTTAAACCTACTTTTTTTTATATATATAAAGAATAATTGTCTTTATTTTTTATTTTATTTATTTATTTGTTTGTTTGTTTGTTTGTTTATTCCTCCTTAATTGTTTGTGCTCGCTGTCTGCTCTCTGTCATTCAATGTATGTTCTCTGTGTCTGCTCGTCTTCTCTTTAGGAGGTGCTGGGAACCGAAACCAGGACCTCCCGTGTGGGAGAGAGGCGCTCCATCACTTGAGCCACCTCTGCTCCCTACTTTGCTGTGTCTCTTATTGTGTTTCCTCTTTGTGTCCTCTTGTGACATCTTGTTGTGCCAGCCCATCACACCAGCTTGGTGTCTTGCTCGTCTTCTCTAGGAGGCACCAGGAACCGAACTTGGGACCTCCATGTGGTAGGTGGGCGCCCAAATGCCTGAGCCACATCTGCTTCCCAAAACCTACTTTTTAATTTAGCCATATAACAGAAACATTTTCCCATGTTATTATTCTTCTACAACATAACTTTTTAAAAACTTTTAATTGTGGTAAAATATACATAATATAATGTATTAGTCAGGGTTCTCTAGGGAAACAGAACTGACAGGAGATATCTGTAAATAGTATGAGATTTTATAAAATTCTCTCACACGACTGTAGGATGCAGAAGTCCAAACTCCGCAGTCAGGCTGCAAACCAGGGGCTCTGATGAAGTTCCTTGATGAGTTCCCAGGAGACCTTGGCTGCTCAAGGTAGAACTGGAAATTCTCTCTTTGAATGCTGAAATCATTTCCCCTTTTAAAGCCTTCAACTGATTGGATAAGACAGTCACTCCTTGCTGAGGGCAATCTCCTTGGTTGAACATAGATGCAATCAGCCATCTATGCAATTCTCTATGGCATGTCCTTGTGTTACAATTAGCCCAGTGCTTGCTTGACCAAACCACTGGGCACCATTACCTGGCTGAGTTAACACATACTGGCCTAACCATCACATATAAAAACTAGTTGAATCATTTTAAGTGGACAATTCTTTGACACTAAGCACATTGATAATGTGTGACTTTCACCACTTACTATTTCCAGGCTATTTTCAGCATCCCAAACCAAAACTCATATTCATTTAGTAATAACTCCCCATCTCCACTCATCTGCTTTCTGTCTCTGTGAATTTGCTTATTCTAAGCTTTCACATAAGAGAAATCATAAAATATTTGTTCTTTGTGTCTGGCTTATTTCACTCAACATGACACCAAGGTTCATCCCTGTTGGAGAAAAGGAGGCTCACTGGGACGCAGGGGCTGATGATTGCAAGCAGGAAGTTTATTGAGAAGCTCTCCCAATGGAGGGGGTCTGAAGATTACACTTCAGCCGCCCCCCCCCCCCGGTGGAAGGTGGTGGATATGACTTTATACAGTACATCAATAGATCAATAGGCGGGGAAGCGTTAGTCCATGAGGAAGGGGTAGAGACCTAGTACAGCCTGGGGCTGTATGGCTAAGGGGTAGTGGGCTAGGAGGTGGGGTATTCTTGGAATGTGGGAGGGGTTGGTGGCACCTGGGACCCAGGAAGGGGTGAAGGTCCTTATCTGCTCCCCTCCCACTATGATCTGAAACTTTTGTTCATTCTTGGGGGGAGATGGGCTGCCTCTGCACACTAGTCACGGCCTTATGACCTATTAATCATTGAAAACCTCGTAAGGGGGAACCTCTAACATTCCTAACTCTTTGATTATATATATATCTGATGAAGGACCTAAGTAATGGGAATACTGGGCAGAACGGAAGGGTGAGGGGATTCGGGACGTCAACTCAGTCTGTCTACCTCCTGCTGTTATGGGGAGGCGAGGGGCTCCCTTCCGTTCTCTCCAGTGGGTTCTGACTTCTGGTCCCGAAGAGGTTGGTATTGGCGCTCACGTAGCAAGAAGATGCTGTTCACACATTCCTGAGCTGTTGACTGTATGATTCAGCGTGTGAGTCGTACGAGAAGCTGTAAGAGACAAGCACCAAAAAGACTCAGCAGCAGTAACAGTGTGGTGTTATAATGGGTAAAAGGATTGATTTTAGGGGTGAGGAAAAGTAAGAGAGAAATGAGGATAACCAGGACTGATTTCCATAGCTGTTGTCTCGGGCCCTCTGAATGATCTCTATGTTTTCTTTTTAAATTTTAAGATTTT
>JAKSZT010054301.1:7736763-7748259 GCA_026826555.1 Tolypeutes matacus | reverse complement strand
GGTGGATGGTGGATGAATGGATGGTTGGATGGATGGTGGATGGATGGATGGTGGATGGATGGGTAGGAGGACAGGTAGACGGGTAGGTGAGTAGAAGGATGGATGGATTTTCAGAATCATATAAAATCCATCCAGGGACCCTGTTTTGGAAAAAGGGAATGGCCTCTGTTCACTCCTGTGCACTGTCTCTGCTGGCTCCACAGCCCAGGCTGCCCAAGGGTGGTGGGATGGTTGGTCAGGCCAAATGAATTAAGGAGGGTAGGAGTCATCACCACTCTTTGCCCAGATTTCATGGCCCAGCCAAGCCTCCCTCACGTGGGCCCAGCAATAGAGCAGGACCCAGGGGAGCACCCGGAGCAGACAGGCCAGCCTGCCCTAAGCCAAGTGGTGCCAGGGGCCCCAGCTGGGGGGGGAGCAAAGGGACGGTCCCCACCTGGCCTCTGCTGAGCCAGGGGAAGGCGAGAAAACTCAAGCACGGGCCAGAGAAAAGACAGAAGCTCCCCAAGCCGGGCTAAGCTGATGGGAGCCTCCCAGAGACACAACATGCATCCTCCTCTGCACATGTGTGCACACACATGCACATACAACTCACACTCATGCACACACACCTCACACACACACCTCACACACACACCCCACACCTCTCACAAATACACCTCCCATGCACACACACATGCACACCTCATACACGCACACACAGCTCACAAACCTCTCACACTATGCCTCTCACACACACACATGCACACACACCTCACACATACACACACACCTCACACAGCTCTCACAAATACACCTCACACACGCACATGCACACACATGCTCACACACACACCTCACTCATGCTCACACTTGTACACATGTACTCACACCACATGCACACACCATACCTCACACATGCTCTCACACAACTACGACTCACACATGCACACTCCCACACGTGTGCACACGCCTCACACATGCTCACACACACACACACCATCCAGCCGAGGGGTAACTGGCCGCCCCGGCCCACAGCCACCGGGCTAGCACAGCTGCTGAGATTTGTTTTTGTTTGAAAAACTTGGACAAGCAGCTTCTTTTTTTTTTTATTTCCACAAACACATACTCTCCCTTCCACCTTTGCCCCCTGGTAGCCTCTAATCTGCCCCCTGTCTTTGTGAATGTGCTGCTTGTAGTCATCTTTTATAAGTGATATACAATTTTTTTCCTCGGGTGTCTTCTGATTTCACTGAGCACAATATTTTCAAGGTTCTCCCATGCAGCAGCAGGTCTCACAATGCCGTGCTTTCCTTGGCTGAGTAATGCTCCATCGTGTGTATGTGCCCCGTTTTGCTCGGCCTTTCTTCTGCACTGGACTCGGGTTGCTTCCAGCTCCTGGCTGTTGTGAATGCTGCTGTGAACGTCGTGCACACGTATCTGTTTGCAGCCCTGTTTTCCCTCTCTCTGGGTGTATAGCTGGATGGGGGGTTGCAGGGTCATATGGTAATTCTCTCTTTACTTTCTGAGGAACTACTGTATCACCTTCCACAGCGGCTGCACCACTTTACATTCCCACCAACAACGCACTAGCGTTCCAACTTCTCCGCATGCTCTCCAATACTTTTAAAGATTTATCTACTTATTTACTTTTTATCCATTTTAAACCCCTCTCTCCCCCGTTTTTGCTGTTTGTGTCCCTTCGCTGGGCAATTCTCTGTGTCTGTTTTCTGCCCTCTCTTCTCATCCTTCTCCTCCTGTCTTCACCGGGATTTGATCATGGGGACCTCCGATGTAGGAGAGAGGCGTTCTGCCACCTGCGCCACCTTAGTTCCTGTTTTTTTGGCGCGTCTCATCTTGGCTCTCCTTTGTGTCACTCTCCTGTTACGTCATCATCTTGCCGCATGGCTGGTGCTCGCCTGCACGACTTCTATATTTCTCTTTATTTTACCGGGAGGTCCCGGGGATCAAACCCAGTTCCCTCCATATGGGAAACGGATGCCCATCCATTTAAGCCACATCCGCGCCCCCTCCTATACTTGTTATATTCCATTATTTTAATAATAGTCATCTTAGTGGTGTGAAGTGTTATCTCACTGTGGTTTTCATTTGCATTTCCCTAATGGCTAATGATATTGAGCATCTTTTCATGAGCTTATTGGACATTTGAATATCTTGTTTGGAGAAATGCCTATTCAAGCCCTTTACCTATTTTTTATTGGGTTGTTTGTCTTCTTTCTGGTGCATTGTAAAACTTCTTTATATTTTCTGGATATTAAGCACTTTTCTGATATATGGTTTGAAATTGTTTTCTCCCATTCTGTAGCTTGTCTTTTCACTTTCTTGATAACTTCCTTCAATGCACAAAAATTTTAAATTTTGATGAATTCAGATTTATCTATGGTTTCTTTTGCTACTCATGCTTTGGGTGTCACATCTAAGAATCCATTACCAAATCTGGGGTCATGGAGATTTGCCAGGGGAGGTGATATTGAACCTGAAGCCTGGAGGGTAAAAAGCAAAACCAGGCAATAGGTGGTGGGGTGCATGGTGGGACAATCAGGAAGCAGTGACTTTCCCAAAGGGGACAGCATGTGCAAGGGGCTTGGGGCATGAGAAGGGCCAAATCCCCAGCCTAGCGATTACAGTGGGGTCAGACTGAGGTGGTTTCAGCGTCTGGATGAGAATGCCAGAAGTCACGCGCTCTACTGGATAATTTGAAGGGAATGGGAGACTTTTTTTTTTTTTTAAGATTCAATGTGACCGGAATTCAAAAGGAAAAAAGAAACCACTGTTACTATATCATTACTTGGGATTCTTCTTGCCAGAAAGCAGCTTCAGAGCTTCCCTGGGAGCTTCCCAGCTCTGTGAACTGGAGTAGAGGAGGCAGAAGCCCTGAGCTTCAGAGTGGAGCAAACGAGCAGAGGGGAGCCCAGGAGGGGCCCCAGACCGAGGGGAGGGGGCTGCGAGTCTGAGAAGGAAGAGCCTTGGGGAACCTGAGGTGGGGACGACCACCAGAATGGGAGTGATGAGGAAATCAGTTGCAATGTTTGGCTGCGGGGTCGTTAACATCCATTCGCCCTGATTCTTTCATGAGAGACTGCAGCGAAAGCTTAACTCGCATCTGCAGGGGCGTGCACTCGAGGTCTGTGTGTTGTTTCTGTATTATTTTTGCAATTTTCCTGTAAGTTTGAAATTGTTTCAAAATAAAAAGTTTAACACACACACACAAAGATTTAACTTGCTTCTCAGTTCATCTGGTATGATGCAAGACGCGTGGGTCTTTTAATCTGCTGTGGGGTTGTGACTGGCCCTTGGGTAACTATGCTAACGTGTCTTTCCACTCTAAAAATCACACTAGCTCTTTACAGATATCTAGAAAATGCTAATTCAGAAAAGTAGAATTCAACACTTTCCAATTGTCATCCAAAGATGATCCCTGACAACAACTGAGGGTGTTTCTTTCTTTTATTTCCCCCATGCATTTTACATCATCTTAATGTTTGCCTATATCATATTTTGAATCTTAAGTTGTTTATTTACCCTGACTGCATAAGCATATTCCCTTGTCTTCCAAAACCTTCATCCACTTAGTGGACGATACATATCAGACAAAAGGGGTGATAGCGTCACAGTGTGATTTCACTGGACATGCACACGCTGGCCGATTTCTTCCACTATAAATAACACCCTGAGGAACTGTGTGAAGGTTTTCCTAAATTCCAGAATACTTTCTTAGCATTGGCTCCAGAAGCGGAATTACTGAGGCCGTCACTTCTGGAAACAGTGAGTGGAAACGGCCTCCAGAAATGTACGTCCCCCCGGAGGTCTGGAACCTGCTTTGCCCAAGATCAGACATTTGTGCATTCCTGGTTCACTTGTGACCCTGCTGGCTCAAAACGAATCGGAAGGCAGCTCTCTCCCTGCCCCAGAGCCTCCCTTGGTCGCCCGTGGTCACCAACGCGGGTTTCTCAGCCAGCGCTGCTGCCGCCCCTTGGAACCGTCCCCTCGGGGCTTCACGGGGCAGCCAGCCTGTGGGGTGGACGCTGCTCGGTTGGAGAAACTCACAGACCCAAACTCGAAACCAAGCCCCCTCCCCGCATCCTTGGCCAGTCGCTTCCTCGCTGGACGTGGGCCCACGAGGAGGTGGGGAGAGACGCCGCATGGACGGTGGGCAGAGGCACCCAGCCCCTGCACCCCCAGCCCTCCAGCCCGGCCCGCCCTGCTTGGCCTACCGGGAGACACGCGGTTCCCGGGGCCAAAGCCACCCCACCTCTTCCCATAACGACAGCAGGTCAAACACACTGGGCTCCTGGACTTCATTAGCGACTTATTTCTCCGTGCCTGGCAGAAGTTTCCATTTAAATAGGGAAACATTTTTGAAATTCAGCGTTCCCTCTAACAGGCATGCAGTTTGGGGGTTGAGCAGAGACAGAGGTCTGGTGTTTGTCAAGATCCATGTGACTCGGAGACTCCCCCAGTCTCAGAGGCCCCCAAGCCTCAGCGGGGGATGCCCAGCCCAGCTGCCAGACCGCCGAGATGCCGCCTGGAAACAGGGCAAGGGCCAGGGCGCATCCGGCCGGGAGCACACCAACGCCAGAAGGCCACCAGCTTCCGCTGCCCTGGCTGAAGAGCGGGGTCCCAGCTGGGGGGAGGCACTGGGGGAGCCGCCGGCAGCCCCAGCTGGTCATTCATTCACTCATCCATTCAGTCATTGGTTCAGCAAGCACCCCCTGATGTCCTCAGTGCAGGGACCTTGGCTGGGGGCTGGGGACAGAGAAATAAACCAGACCAAACCCTCTGGCCATGAAACTGTCCACCTCTGGAGGGAGAAACGGGCACCCAGAACACAGAATTACAGTCACACACGTGTTGGAAAATTATTTTCTGACCGCTTATTGGGCGCCATGATCTGGGCTGGGAGAATTACACTGACAGGATTTGTGAGCCAGGGACAGAGTTTGTCCCAGACCAGGCAGGAGCCGGAAGCTGGGTGGGGCAGCAGACCAGGAGGGCAGCAGACCAGGAGGGCAGCAGAGGTGGGCGTCCAGGCCGCTCGCTGGCCACAGCGGACAGAAGCCCAGGGAAGGCCAAGAACCGGCAGGGACCAAATGGGGCCCAGGTGTCCAGCCTTTCCTCTCTGCCCAGCCCTGGGCCTCTGGCAAGCAGGGAGGCCAGGAAGTTCTGCTTCCATTTCCCCGGGGTCAGAGGGACGGGGCAGGGTACGCGGGAACGCGGTGCCAGCATCTGTCCTGGGAAGCGGGGTGGCGGGGCCGGGCAGGCGGCCTGCGCAGGAAGCAGCTGTGGCAGGCGGGGAGGGGCTGGGAAGGGACACGCTGTGACATGCACCCACAGCCGCCGAGGCCTGGCAGCTTCCAGCCGGTCAGCGGCCTCCTGCGCCCTCAGGTTCTCTGTGAAGAGCAGGAGAGCAGATTCCTGTCCCAAAGCGTCGTGGGGATCAGAGGTCACCGCGGGCAAAACGCGGGGCCGGGAAACATTCCCCGCAAGACTGTGAGCAGCTGGAGGGCAGCTCCCGACGGGCTCCACCCGCCTGCCCGCCCCGGCCGCAGATGCGCACACGTGGAGGGCGCATGTGCCAGGTGCCGGGGCGAACGCAAGGCTCCTGCCTTTGGGGAGCCCCGGCTGCTTAGCTCACGGCCGGTTTCAGCCCAGAGGCTGTGGTGGGGGGCGTGGGAGGGTCAGGGCAGACCCCTCCCAGGCGGGCTGGCGGCCATCTCGAGCCATTTCTGATGTAGCCCAGGTGCCAGCTCTTTGCTGGTTGTCGGCCCCTGGCTGATCAGCAGGCCCGCTCCCACCCCTCACCCTCTGCCGCCACCCTCCACCCAGTCCCACCTGCACAAAGCGTTTGTGAGCAGTGGGAGCTTTCCTGGAGATGTTGCAAGGGCCCCGGGGCAGCTCTGGACATCCCCCCAACCGAGATGCTGCCTTCCCCCAGGTTCCGCCAAGGTCTGAGCACTCTATCCTCCTTCCGCCTTGACTTTCACTTCCGCGTCCTTCCCGCTCTCCTCCTCTGGGTTATGCTGAGTCATTCGCTCAGCCCCAGGTCCTACCCCCATCAAGAACCGTGAAGGGTCTGAGACCCCCTCGCCAGCTAACAAGAGCGCCCGCCCAGTCCTGCGGAGGCTGGCGGAACACACGCGCCTCCTGGGTCGGAGACAGAGGCCCGCATTACTCACTGCAGCAGCGGTACCAGAGGGTCCACGTTTTGTGCTCTGCTCCCCAGGCACTGACTAGGGAGCTGGATCTTTCACAGTTGGCAGCAAGCACGCCTGCCCTGTGCTCTGGAGGGAGAGAGAAGCTCTACCACGCTGGGCTGTTACGAAACCCTTGAAGACACAGGCCGGAATGAAGCGCAGAAGCCCGAGAAACCCGCGGGGACTCGTCTCCACACCCGTGATGCTTTCACCAAGGGGACTAAAGCGCCAACAGATGTGCCAGGAGCCCCCATCTTTGTGCCTTGACCTTGCCCCACCCAACACCCTGTGCAACTTTCCCCCTCCTTGAAACTAAGTTTTTCAATGTTTCCATGTCGTTGCACCATATTGGATGAGGTTGTTTGCAGAGAGGGTTCCAAGGGTTTCAAAATGTCAAAAGCTGGAAAATCTGGGCCCAACCTCTTCTCACTCATAGCTCAGTGGAGAGCCCGGGTTTACCCAAGGCCAAGAGCGAGTCAGAAGCAGTGCAGTTAGTTCAGCTGCTCTGAGCCATCCACGGCCTCCCGGGTTAGTCTCAGGCTTCCGCCAGTCAAAGCGGGGTCAGATCAGACAACACGGGGGGTCCCTTGGCCCGGTCCAGCGGTCAGGGACCGTGGCTGGCAGGGACGAGAGCATCTTTGTAAAAAGCCTCATCCTGGGGGGTGGATGTGGCTCAAATGGTTGAGCACCTGCTTCCCACAGGGGAGGTCCCAGGTTTGGTTCCCGGTGCCTCCTAAAACAAACAAATAGAAAAACCAACTCAGGAGAGCCGATGTGGCTCAGTGGCTTCCCATTTACGAGGTCGCAGGTTCAATCTCCAGCCCAGGTACCTAAAAAAAAAAAAAAAAAGCCTTTGGCTCTGTCCTCCCTGTCTCCTTTCTGACCACCAAAAACCCAGCCTCGTCCGTGACTCCGCCCACCCTTGCAACACCTCTTCCTTTAATGGGTCTCTGTGCTAGTCTTAACTGCTGCCAGGCCTGCGTGTTGGGAGGACAAGGATTTCAGTCTAGCTTGTTCCCGAGACCGGCAGGTGCCACCCAGGTGCATCGGCGCAGCCTGACCCAGCCACTCCCTACCAGGCGCGGCCGCTGCACCGAATGCATCGTCTGCTGAACGTGCCATTGATCCTCCAGCCCGTGGAAGAGGCTGGTTTCACGTCTATTGGAAAATTAATTTCAGCATTCCTGATCACCTAAGCATGTGTCTGCTCTTTGGATTTTCCTTCGAATGAATTGCTACTTCTTACCGATTCCATCATTAATTAATGAGTTTAAATTTTCGGCAGGGGTGTCAAAAGAAAAACTTGGCAGCAACCTAAAATTTAGGATCACACAGCTCGATGGAGTGGTTCACGCATGGGGCGGCATGTGAGGGAGGGGGAAAGGGCGCTCGTATGGGGCAAACGCGGAAGAAGGGAGGAAATGTTCTGTTGCCTGGCGTTAGGTTTCCCTTTTACACAGGGGGTCTTACAGAGTGGGGAGCAGGCATGCATCGATCAGCATGGTCCGCTTGTCCGTTCTGATAAGCTGTCTCCACTGGGCGGAAACTGGTTCATCACCAGGTGCAGCTTAGCTGCCGCCCCGTAGGTCACCTGCCACTTTCTCAGACAGCCCCTGCCGGGCTATTGGTTTCGTCTTCTGCAAAATCCCCTCTTGGAAAGGGGTCTCTCCCAGTAGCACCCCCCGCGGGCAGCCGTCCTACTCACTTAGCGCAGGCATTCGTTTCTATCTGCAGCCCTAGAGGTCCTCTAACCGCCTAGATAGGACTGACTTTAAAATCCAAGCATTTTCCTCAAACTCCAGCCGCACGTCAGGGTCCCCCAACTCCGATTCGGAAAGCTAGATCTGGGCCCAGGACTTTGCGTTTCCCTGAAAGCCCTCGGGGATGCTGATGGAGCCCCCTCCCCTTCAGGTGACGCCCCTCCTGGCCTGCGCTGCTTCCTTCGCTTGGCCCCACGGTTCCGCCCTGCCCTTCGCCGCCGCACAGAACTTTCTCTTCCCCCGAGGTTGTTCCCCTCTGGGACGCCCCCCACCCCCAGCTCCTCGGAGAGGAGCGGAGGGCCCTCCTCCACACTCAGGACCCAGCCTCCATTGAGGGGTCACTCTCTCTTGGGGTGGGTGGGGTGGGAAAGAGGCAGATGGGGCACCAGTCCCGGCTGGGGGAGCGCCGGGGAAGGGGGCCAGGCAGCGGGCAGGGCACCCCTGCAGGACTCCTGCAGCCTCCCCTGCTGACGCAAGTGGGGTTCGGAGCCCCAGGCTCCATGCTGCACCCCCTGATGGGCTTCCGCTAGTGGTGAAGAGCCCACCTTTCCCTGGTGAGCCCACTGCCAGGGGTGCCAGGAAGGAGACAAGGGCTGGCGGCTGCGGGTCCAGCGGCGTCCTTGCACAGGGCTCTCGCCTCCACGCCCGCCCGCCCCCCTCCCGCCTTCTGAGGGAGGAGAAAGTCTTTCTCCCCTCCGCCAGCCGAACCAGAGCCCATGAGGGCGCACGAGCGGCAGGAAAGAACGGGAAGCCCACTGCCGCCCCCAGCCCCTGTTGGACTGCGTCCACTGCCCCGCCTGGCCCCTCCGGGTAAAGAGCTGCGGGGGGCGGGGAGCATCGGAAGCGTGTGACACGGAGACAGATGGATGCAACGGAAGTCCAGACGCCTCCGGCAGCCCAGGCATAGACACCCAAACAAAGCCGCCCTGTCAGTTGCTTGGGGACAGGGGCTGAGCCAGAAAGACTTTGGAGGGAGGGGGGATGGGAAAGACCCGAGAAGAGAAGGGAGCCGGAGAGCAAGGCCACAGCCACGGAGTGCTGAGCAGGAGGATATGTTTTATTTGAACCAGAAAAAGGATATGGGTAATTGAGAAATGCATGTCTTTATTCATCCGTGTTTACTTTTTAGTTTCTAATCGTTCATATTTTCAATTCTTAAATGGACAAAATAAAGTTTAAAAGAAAGAAAAAGGATATGGAAACCTCTACTCAGGCGTGGAAAGGAGAGCAGAGGAGGGGAGGAGGGGAAGGGGAAGGGGGGAGGGGGAGGAAGGAAAGCCATGGGTGAAGCAGAGCTGTGGGCAGGGCTTGCCTAAATGGGCCCCACATGCCGACCCGCCCGTCCTTGGCATTGGAGACAGCAAGGTTTGGGGGCTCAGGATGGGCTCCGGATATCTCAGAAAGATTTGCCCTGGCAATGTCTTCCCATAGGGTCAGCAAGTCAGCCCCAGCCCCGCCCCCTGTGTTCCGCCTGGTCCAGGAGGCCCTAGCCAGGCCCTCTGTGCAGGAACGTGATCGTCTCTGTGGGAAAGTCTAAGGAATCCACCAGGAAACGCCCAGGCTTCAGGAAGGGAGAGAGGGGGCTTGCACTGAACGGGGGTCCACAGGCTGCTCCGTGAGGCTCAGCCACGAGGACAGTGGTCAGGGGGCTGCCAGGGCCTCTTCCGCCCAGAAGCCACCGCGGATGCCAGTTTTTCTAAAGCAAATGGGGCCTGGGCTTCCTGCAGAGATGAGGTTGGTTCTGCAGGGAAATCTGAAAGCGGCTGAAGACAGATTCCTGGCGGGACTCCCCGGGCTGCGGCTCTCGGCCCTAATCCCTCTCCCTGGCCCCGGACGTGGGGGCTGAGTGCAGGGGCTGGCTGCCAGGCTCTCAGAGAGCACATGGCAGGGAGGGGAGCAGGGGGGCTGCTCAGGAGAGAATCCAGCCTAGACCCTTTATGCTCCAGCCATGGCCCAGGGCGCTGCCAAAGCCGTTCCCACGGGGCGGGCCCAGGGTGAGGGGCTCAGGAAGC
The DNA here is from genome assembly GCA_026826555.1 of Tolypeutes matacus. Taxonomy (NCBI): domain Eukaryota; kingdom Metazoa; phylum Chordata; class Mammalia; order Cingulata; family Chlamyphoridae; genus Tolypeutes; species Tolypeutes matacus. The sequence continues at coordinate 7,738,296 of JAKSZT010054301.1, read as the reverse complement.
TGTCAGGCTCCACCCTGCCTTGTGCACATTCAGGCACCTGAATGAGCTGAGACCCACCCGGGCAGGCACCAGGCCTGCAACATTTGAGGCTCTGAGTTCGAGGCCTGAGGACTGTGAGCAGAGCACTGCCCCAGGAGTCCCAAGCCTGGGTCGTGGGTCTTCCCTTGGAGGTAAGTGTCTACTGACCTCCTGGAAGGCCCCTCCCGGGCTTCCAGTACATGTCACAGCCCTCCTCACACTGAGGGGCGGAAGTGGTTTCCGGGCCTGGCTCCTCTGGCAACCCCACCCCAGGCGGGTCTGATTCCCATCTGTGTCCTATACTGAAGGCCTGGAGTGGGCCAGGAGGCTCCTCCCCACCCCCACTCCCCACCCATGGCCAGCAGCTCGCGGTCCAGGCCGATGGCACCGGGAGACAGAAGGACTTTGGGCTGGGATGAGGGTTGCGAGCAGAGAGCTGGAGCAGCTGCAGCCAAGCCAGCGGGTGGAGGGCGGAGGGCGGCTGCTCTCTGCCTGAGCTCCCACCCCTCCAGCCCTGGCTGGCAAGACTGCCCACTGCCTATGGCTGGGTCACCTCCCCCAGCCAGCCAGCTGGGCCAATCACCACAGTACATCACTGCAGGTATGTCACCACAGGTACATCACCCAGGTACATGACCCAGGTACATCACTGCAGATATATCACCCAGGTACATCACCCAGGCATGTCACCACAGGTACATCACCACAGGTACATCACCCAGGTACATGACTCAGGTATATCACCACAGGTACATCACTCAGGTACATCAACCAGGTACATGACCCAGGTACATAACTGCAGGTATATCACCCAGGTACATCACCCAGGCACGTCACCACAGGTACATCACCACAGGTACATCACTGCAGGAACATCACCGCTGGTAAGTCACTGCAGGTATGTCATCCAGGCACATCACCCAGGCACATCACCACAGGTACATCACCCAGGCACATCACTGCAGGAACATCACCGCAGGTATGTCACTGCAGCTACATCAACTGCAGGTCATCACCACAGTATGTCACTGTAGGTACATCATCCAGGTAGGTACATCACTGCAGGTATGTCACCCAGGTACAGTGGCCCAGCTTGGCTCCCGCCTCTCACTTCCGGTCCTACTCTCTCCACCTCAGTCTGAGAGTCTGGAGGAGGAGGCTTTTTCTTGGTGTCCCTGGAAAAGAAATGGAAGCCCATTGGGCACCCCCGCCCCTCTGCTGTTCACTGTCCTGTCTGGCCTCTCCGGCAGTGAGGGGCTCCCCACTTCCAAAGCTCCCCCAGAGACCCCCAGGAGCACATCTGTGGGTGAACAGGCTGGGTTTATCAATCCTTGCAGTGCAGGGAGCACATGGCCTGGGAAGTGTGGGGTGTCAGTGAAAGGGTGCTTAAAAAGGACGTCTCACAGGATTCAGGCTCACGTAGGATGATTTCGGGCGAGTTTAAGGATTGGATGTGATTAGGAAGCACCAGGGATTCTATGATTGGGGCTCTTAATAGATCTTATCTGGGGAAGC
>JAKSZT010054301.1:7696653-7709070 GCA_026826555.1 Tolypeutes matacus | reverse complement strand
CCATCCATCCATCCATCCATCCATCCATCCATCCATCCATCCATCCATCCATCCCTGCTCCTTGACTGATGCCTCTCCTCTGTGCGGCTGCTTTTGGGTGCCCCTGATCTTGGGGAATTCACCATCAGGTGAGAAAGACAGAGGCAGATAAGGGGCTGAGTGCTGGGATAAGGGGTGCCCAGGTGATGATGGTGAAGGTGTGACTTCTTGGACTTTTCCAGAGTGGTGGAGGACGTGGCTGTGGTTCAAGTGGGAGATGCGGTGGGAGAAGCTGGTGGGGCTCACTGTGGGGAGTCCCAAAATCCAGCTAAGGTGTCTGGGGGGATTTTTTCTTTAGATCAATTCACACACTATAAAATTCGCCCTTTCAAAAAAGAATGTGCAATGTGGTTTTTAGTATATTCACAATGTTGTGCAACCATCACCATTATTTAATTCCAGAACTTTCTGATGTCCCAAAAGAAAGCCCATACCCATTAGTAGGCACTCCCCATTCTCCCAGTCCCAGCCCTTGACAGCCACTGATCTTTCTGTCCCTACGGATTTGCCTCTTCTGGACATTTTATATTAGTGGAGTCATACAATATCTGTCCTTTTGTGTCTGGTTTACTTCACTTGGCATATGTTTTCAAGGTTTATCCTTGTAGTGGTATCAGTACTTTTATTGTCAAATAATGCTCCATTGTATGGATATGCCACATTTTATTTGTCCCTTCATCAGTTGATGGACATTTGGGTTGTTTTTACTTTTTGATTAGTAAGAATATGAAAAGTGCTGCTGTGAACATTTGTGCACAAGTTTTGAGTGAACACATGTTTTCATTTCCCTTGGTACATCCCCAGGAGAAGGATTGCTGGGTCATATGATAATTCTATGTTTCACTTTTTTTGAGGAACGGCTGGACTGGTTCTTAAAGCAGCTGCACTATTTTCCATTCCCGTCAGCAGTTTTTGTGCAACCTCAAAAATACTTGTCTTTGTTTTAAAAATGTTTTCTAGCCACCCTTGTGGGCGTGTGGTGGTATTTTGGTTTGGGTTTTGGTTTGCATTTCCCTAATGACTAAACATGTAGAGCATCTTTCCGTGGGCTTGCTGGCCATTTGTACATCTTCCCCGAGGAAACATCTATTCAAATGCACCAAATCCAAGCCCAGCTTCAAGCAGACCCCACGCAAGCTGGAGGGGCCTCGTGGGTCCCTGCAGGCCATACCACATTTTACAGATGGGAAACCAAGGCTTCCTGGGGTTCACTCCCCCACAAGCTCGGTGCTCGGCAGCCTCAGGTTTGGTTCAGGTCTGTCCTTGTGCCCTTTCCTGAGGGTCTGGGAACCAACTGCCCATACGCACCAGCAAGCACCCAAGTAAGGCTGCAAATGTTTGTTCAACTTGGCCCTTCCAGAATTTTTTTTCCTTTGTCCAGGAAGATAAAGTTGCAAAGAACATTATTGTTTAAAGAACTTCCCGAAAACCCATTTATCTGCACAATAGCTTGCTGGTGAAATGACTGTTGATTCTCCAAGAAGGCCTCGAAAATCTACCTCTTGCTGCATCTACCCATCTCATTCCTTTTGTATTAGTCAGCTGAAGGGGCGCTGATGCAAAATACAGAAACCTGTTGGCTTTTGTAAAGGGCATTTATCTGGGGTAGAAGCTTACAGTTACCAGGCCATAAAGCATAAGTTACTTCCCTCACCAAAGTCTGTTGCCACGTGTTGGAGCAAGGCAGTTGCCGACGTTCAGCCTTCCTCTTCCTCTTAAGGCCCCTTGGTCAGGCTCTTAGGCTTTGTCTCTCTCCCTGGGGCTTGGTTCTCTCCAGGCTCAGCTGCTTGGTCTTTCCACAAGGCCAGCTGTAGACTCTCAGATGAACAGCTCATCTCTTTTCCCGGGGCCTTCTCTCCTTCTTCACGACCGAGCTCCTCGGTGTGCTTACTTCCCGGGGCTCCAGCTCAAAAACTCCAACCTCCGTTCTCTGCGGTGCATTTTCCCTGTGAGTCTCCACCCACCAAGGGGGCAGGGATGCAATGTCCTACTGACATGGCCCAATCAAAGCCTTACTCACTATTTAATCAAGTAAAAGTAAAACCTCTGAATCCAATACACTCTAATAAGCCCAGAGGAAAAGACCAGTTTACAAACACAATCCAATATCTATTTTTGGAATTCATCAATAATATCAGACTGCTACACTTTACATCATGAAGTTTACGCCATCTCCAAAGATGCGCCTTAAACCACCAGAACCCAACCCCCCAAACCTTATAAAGATTTGCCCTTGGCCTCTGTATTAGTCAGCCAAAGGGGTGCTGATGCGAAATACCAGAAATACGCTGGTCTTTATAAAGGGTATTTATTTGGGGTAGAAGCCCACAGATACCAGGCCATAAAGCATTAAGTTTCTTCCCTCACCAAAGTCCATTGCCACGTGTTGGAGCAAGACAGCTGCCGGCGTTTGCCAGGGTTCAGGCTTCTTGGGTTCCTCTCTTCCCGGGGCTGCGTTTCTCTCTGGGCTCAGCTCCTCTGGTTCCTCCACAAGGTCAGCTGTAGACTAGGAGGCTCTCTAGGCTTTGCCTCTCTCCACAAGGCCAGCTGTGAACTCTCAGCGACTGGCTCGTCTCTATCCCAGGCCTTCTCTCCTTCCTCACAACCAAGCTCCTCCATCTGCTCGCCTCCCCGGGCTCCAGCATCAAAACTCCAACATCAGAACTGCTGCAACTCTGTTCTTTGTGGTGCCTTTTATATTTGATTCCCACCCCAGCAAGGGGTGGGGCTCAACGCCCTACTGACGTGGCTCAGTCAACGCCCTAATCATAACCTAATCATGCCCAGATTAGCAGACCAGTTTACAAGCATAATCTAACATAGATTTTTGGAATTCATAATTACATCAAACTGCCAAATGGCTACAGCCTCCCTTTCCCAGGGCAGCCTAAGATGCTGTCCAGGTGTGCCCTGCTTTGCTGACGCAGGCACTAAACCCGGCTTTAGTCAGAAGGCTATTTGAGGATTTTTCTGGAAGGTCAGGGGCCCTGGAAACGAGACAGATTGCCTCAGTGGTTCTGGGTCATTGAGCAGCTGTGGCTTGGAGGGCACCTGCAGCAGGATGGGGGCCCAAAGCAGGGGTCCCAGGTGGGTGGGGGCTGCTACTGAGGGCAGGTAAGGAGGAAGCCCAGGCTCCAAGCCTCACTGCCCCCCTGCTGGTCAGGTGGTCTAGGCACCGTGTCCCCCGCTAAGCTGGCGGTCTGTCCTGGGAGGTGGAGGGGTGGGCTGTGGCAGGGCGAGAAAACCCTTCTAGGCAGAGGGACCTCCTGTGCCAGGCCCAGCTGTGGGAGCAGGAGTAGCACGCCTGGGGCAGAGGACCAGGCAGGGGTGAGGGAGAGCAGGCCCTCAGGGCCTGGCGAGGAGTTTGGACTTTGCTCTGCGGCCAGGGGAAGTGACCAGAAGGTTTTCAAGGGGAGCAGCAGTTCTGATGTGTGCTTGCAAATGCAGGCCAGAGACCAGGATGGCTGACCTGGGGTGGGGGCTGTGGGGTGGGGGCTCTGGCGGTCAGATTGCAGAGGGGGCTTTGGAGGAGCTCCGCGGGGCTGTGGGGACATTGGCGAAATCTCCAGGCGGAGCAGTCGGGAAGGAAGTCCAGGCTTGGCGGGACCGGACGCCGCCTCCTTCCTCGCCTCCACGCAGGTGTCGGCCGGGCCTGGAGCCTCCACCCACGGGTCCAGGCCTGTGGCCCAAGGGCTCTTGTGGTCTCCTCGCTCCCTGGGGCTCTCCTGCCTTGAGTGGGCACCAATGTGGGTGCCTCTGGCTGGCAGAGCGTGCCGTGAGCGCCTTGTCCCCCTCACTGGGCCCCCGGAATGGACCGTGACGCAGCCAGGCGCACAGTGGGAGCTCTGTGGGCCTGGGGCTTGGCTTTGACCCTGAGCCCTGACTAAGTGCTCTGTGACACCATGGCTAAGCCTCGCCATCGGGCCAGCCCCACCACCCACCCTGCAGCGAGGAGAGGGGCCTGGGGGAACTGGGGGACCCGAGGGAAGGAAGGTGCCCAGGGCTGCCGGCACGGAGGTGGCCGAGCTGGGCGGGGGGGGGCGCCCTGCCCTCCCTCCCTCTCTCCTCCCTCCTTCCTCCCCTCCCTCCTCTCCTTTCTACTCTCTGTCTCATTCACCTTCTCTAGATGCCCATTTCCACTTCTAGAATCCCCTGCCCCATCCCCCTAAAACCTGCAGGCGTCCCCGAGGGCAGAGCTGGGATCTCCCCAGCAGTGGCTCCTGTAGGAGGAGGGACCCCTGGCGGGTTAGGGGATTTGAGGCTGCACCACAACAATCCCCTTGGAAGAAAGAACAGGATGGAAATCGGGGGTCTCAGGCCCAGCTCCCCTGCTGCCATTCCTGCCACCCCCTGTGCTTCCCCATGGGTTTCACAGGAGAAGAGTCTGTCTGGGCTGGACTTGTCCTGGGGGATCCGGGAAGAGTTTGGGCTCTGGGGATGCCCACCCAGGGCTCCTGGGCTTCCTTGCCCTCACCGCCTGCACTTCCTGGTTACTGAGGGAGGGCAGGTAGAGCAGGTGACGGGCCGGTGGGGGGAGGAGGACGGTGTTCAGTTGTCGGAAGGGTGTCTGGGAACTCTCACTCCATGCACTGGCCCCGTCCCCATCCCACTGCTGTGTCCCTGTCCCACCTCCCGTTGCTGAGTTTCTCCAGCCCAGGTGGGTGGGCCATCTCCTCACTGGTCACTAGATGGCAGCAGGGCCCCACAGATCTCAATGTGGACGGCCTCGGGGGCTGGGCAGCAGAGCCCTGTCCCGGGGGTGCCTTGGGACCTGCCCCCCTCAGAGCCTCAGGTGTGGCCTTGCTGGCTGAGCTGCAGCCTGGACCCCGACTGTACCCCAGCCTGCCTCCTCGCACATGTCTGGCTCTGGTCTGGGGCCAGTACTCTGACAGGACAGGACCTGGCCTGGGGCCCAGCCCCGAGGGGTGAGGGGTCTTGACCTGGGTGGGCCAGGCTATGAGAGGGAGGCCCGGGTGAGGAGGCTGCCTTCTGAGCCAGCCCTGGAGGCACCAGCCGCCCTCTGGGGGAGCGCGGGGGACACCGGGCCAGCCCCTGGGGTGGAGGGCTGCATCCACCAGCTCGGGGCCTCAAATGGCGGCCTCATAATTTGAGGTGCCCCATGCAGAGTGAAGATGTGGGACCCCTGGTTCCAATTCATCAAGAACTTCAAGATGGTGACAGCAGAGCACCAAACCCAGTGGCCCCACTCCCACCCGGGCCCCCCCGGGCACTGGCCCTGCACCCACCCATGCTCCCTCAGGACACCATGTACAGGGCATGCCGCCTGCGCAGCCGTCCCTTCCTGCCTCTGAGTTCTCACGGCAGCCCCGTGATGGGGGTGGGGGCGCCGCCCAGATCCCCATTTTACAGGTGAGGAAACCGAGGCAGGGAAGGGACCTCCCTGGGAACCAACGTGGCAGATCAGGACTCGCACGCAAGTCTGCCTGACCCTGTTTCTGCACTTCCGTCCCTGGGGATCCCCCCACCATGGGCCACTATCGCCGCCCTGGGGGCTGGTCTTGGCCAGGCTGACCCCAGCCAGGAGCCACGTGGCCTCGGCCCGACTCCCCTCTCAGATCCTCGGCTTCCTCACCGGGTGTGGGGAGGACCCCATGGGCCCGGCAAGTATGGTGCCCACTGTCGTGATTATCAGCAGGTAGCAGTGATGGCACTAGCAGCGCCGCTGGCTAAACGAATGGGGACTCTCCCTGTCACACTGAGCTCGGGGACCACCTGGGACCCTGCCTGATGGAACTTTCTGGGTGTCGATGTGAATGGCATCGCCCCGGCTCGTCTGAGTGGGGTGTGCCATGGACGCTGCGGCCACCAGGGCGCGCCACCACCCCGCCCAGGCTCTGGAAGCCGCCGGGCTCTGGAAGCAGCCTCCAGGCCGGCGGCCCTGGGGGCGCTGAGGGGCGCGGGCCCCAGGCCTGCCTCGGCACTTTGACCTCGGCAAAGAGCTGCTCCTCAGAGCCCCCCACTGGATCCGGGGCCGAGCCTCCGGGGGGGGGGGGGGGGCTCGGGAAGACCTGGGGGTGCCTCTGGGTCGGACGTGGCTTTGTGTGCAGTCCTGGGGGCCGCGTGTGTGAGGTCAGACAGGGGTGCTGCCCTCGCCCACCCACCCACCAGAACGATTTCAGTTTCCAGAAATCCAGAGTACCGAACAGACACCTGTCTCTCCCAGCCCCGGAGCCCGGAAGTGGGACGCCAAGGCCAGGGCAGGGCTGGCTCCCTCCAAGGCTCCGGGGAGACTCCTTCCCGGCCTCGCCCAGCTTCCGCTGGCTCCAGGCGCCCCTGGGGTCTCTGCCTCAGCCTCACCAGCCCCCTATCTCCCAGCCCTGGCCGTCCCACCACCCCACCTGTCCTGCCCGGTGGGGGTCCCTGTCCCCTGAGCCTGCTGCTGCCGGGCCTGAGGCCACCACAGGAGGTCTGGTCAGGGCCGTTGCCAGGAAACAGGAGGCCATCAAGCTGGCTGCCCGCTGCGTAGATGTGGCAAATGGCCTTTGGGCTCACGTGGCGGGGTGTCGCCCAGCAGACCTGCCTGGCAGGAGCCCCATGAGTGGCAAAGCGCTGGGCTGGGTGGCTGCTTTGTCCACGGCCCTTTGTCTCTGGGCCTTGGGTGGGAGGGGCTGAGGAGGAAGAGTAGGATGGGGGAGGGGAAGGAGGGGGGAGGTGGGGGGGAGAAAAAGGGAGGAGGGAAAAGATGGGAAGAGGAAGGGGGAGGAGAAAGAGGGTGAAAATGGAGGGGAGGCAGATGGGAGGAGGGGGAGGAGGGAGAGGAGAGTGGGGAGAAGGAGGAAGGGCAGGAGGAGAGGGAGGAGGGGGAGGAAATGAAGGGGGTGGGAGATGGGAGGAGGGGGAGGACGGCAGCAGGTACTGTGCTCCCTGGCTAGCCCAGGAAAGGCAGGGGATCCTGAAGCCCTGGGGGACTCCAGGGACCCTGCCCAGGGTTTGAGCTAGTGCAGGGCCTGTGGAGCCAGTCAGCCCAGAGTTTCAATCCTGCCTGGGTCTTTCCTGGCTGGGTGCCCTTGGGCCAGTCCTACGGCCTCTCTGGACGGCGAGGCTGCTGGGAGGACTAACAGAGGGGATGAGAGACATCCCCGGGCCCGTGCCCAGTACTTGGCCCACGCTTGGTCACTGCCTGTTCCGAACATGCTTCTTCTGTGAAGCCCACAGGTGGACGTCTCTGGCCTGAACTCCTTCACATGCTCTCTCTTCCTCCCTCCATCACCTCACTCACCTGCCTCTCCCTCCACCAATCAGTCCATCTGTCTGTCTATCCATCCTCCTACCAGTCACCCAGGACCCTCTGTGCAAGGCCCCCTGAGGGGCCATGGGGAAGAGACTCGACATTCGACCCCTACCCTTGGGCCCCTCCACACTGCCAAGGCCAGCCCAGGGGTGGGGCGGGGAGAACTGGGCATGCTGCAGGGGTGGGGAGGGGTGGGAGAGGACCAGACGCAGTCGGGAAACGCCTCCTGGTCGGTAGCATCTGAGTGGGACTGTGCAACTGGTGAGGCGGGGAGGGGAGAGGTGGGCCAGGTGGGGGTTGATGTGAGCAAAGGCAGGGGGCAGGAGAGTCCAGGGAACAGTGGGTGCTGCCTTTTGGTGGGAGCACGGGATGCCTATGGGGGCCCCTGACTGTTCCCTCTATCTTGGTGCCCTTTCCTGCTCTTGCAGACTCAGTGAACTCCTAGGCATCCAGCGTGACCCCAGTCAAATACCCCTTCTTTGGTGAAACCAAAGCTCAGGGATCTTGGCCTGTCTGTGGAAGCCTTGGTCCCAGGGCCCTGGGCCGTTCATTGTACCCCTGTGCTCCTGTCCCCAGCCTGTAGGGAGGGCTGTGTCTGATTCCCCTCTCTGTCCCCGCACTGCCCAGCACAGGGCCTGGCGTGGAGCAGGCATGGGAAGTAAATGAGGTTGGAGAAGCCCGTGAAACATCGCGCTCCGAGTCCTCGGGAAAGCCTCAGATTACCAGCCTGGAGGGCCTCGGGCACGCCCAGGCCTCTGCCCAGGTGAGACAAGGACACCCAAAGGTTGCAGGGCCCTGAGCCCCACAGTGCACGCCTGAGTGTGGCCCTGTGACCCCCTCCCCAGCCCTCCCTCTCAGCGACTTCCTCGGAGGCCTCATGTCCCCCACGTGTGCCCCGGCAGCTGCCTCAGCTACCTCTTCCAAGCCTGTTCCCGGAGCCCCCTCCTCACTCTGGAAGGGTCATGCTGAGGGGTCTCCGTGCCCCTTACCCAGCCCAGGGCCTGGCCGGAGCGGGCAGCAGGGTCTGCTGGGAGCCCCAGGTGGACCGATGGCATCCTCCTGCCCTTCGGCCGGCTCACCTGGCTGTCGCCAGGGCTGGGCTCAAACTCCACCCCCTCCTCCCTGAAGCTCTCCAGGCCCCCAGGCCGTGCTCCCCGAGGCAGGAGCGGGTCCTCCCGCTGCCCCACCCCCCGCAGGCAGAAGCTCCTCTCCTAAGGGGAAGGCAGTGGGCTGGGGAGGGGTCGGCCCTCAGGCCCGGCTGGTCCAGCCTGCAGCCCGCCGGGAGGGGAGGGAGGGACGCCCCGGGCTTGCGCAGAATCGGTCCCTGAATCCTCATCAGCCAGTGGGGGCTCTGCCGCGTGTGTGTTGGGGTGAGAGGGAGCAGAGGGGCACGTCCCAGGATGAGCTCCCCACCAGTAGTGGGAGGACGTTTCACCGTCGTGGGCTGTGGGGTGCACGGCCCAGGGGATGCCTGGCCACGCCCTCCCCTGGAGGGTCAGGTGCCCGGTGCCCCTCTGCCGATCCCGGGGGACCCATCTCTCAGAGAGGGTCTGGGGCATGTCTGTGGAGTGGACGCAAAGAGGAAAAGGCCAGGAAGTCTGGCCAGTGGGACGAGGGGACGTGGGCTGCGGGAAGAGAGGATGAGGTCTCTGGGACCCTCCCTGGCTCCTCCACCAGCCTCGGCCCCAGCCGGGGCATGTTTCTGGGGGGAGCGAGTGCAGGGCTGAGGGCTGGGGGATCCCTGGGTTTTGGGGGACCTGGTTCCTTCTGACGGAGCTCCAAGGCTCTCAGGAGGGAGAGGATATAGGGGATTCCAACTTGGCCAGAGTTGACAGAGGCCCCCAGAGGGCGAAGCCCAGTAGCCTCCTGGGCCAGGTGGCCTGGGATCCCCAGGACGGCCCCGCAGCTGGTGGGAGAGCCCCTCCCTCACCTCCCTTGCAGAACGGCAGGGGCTCCGGGGTCCTCTCCCCAGCCAGGCCTACCCTCTGCCCTTCACCATGAGGGAGCTCGTTCCCGGCCTCCACCGCCTGCCCTCGTTCCCTGCCCCTCCCGGCTGCCGGGCCCCCACTGCCCGCTCAGCCTCACACCAGGCTGTCTGGGTCCCTCTCATACCACCACTCCCAGCTTTGGGAACTATCTCAGGATTCTTGAAATGACCAAATGCTTTCTCCCTGCTCTTCCCTCCTTCCTGCTGCCAGCAATGTCTCCCCACTCCCTTGGTCAACTCCTCCTCGACAGAAAGGGCTTTGGTGGGTCACCTCCTCCAGGAAGGCTTCCTTGATGCCCAGGGTGTGTTAGGTGCTGTTTTCAGTGCTTCTGTTCGTCGTGGTACAATCTGGGTAAGACGGTGATGAAGTCCTGGTCTTGCCCTTGGGAGCTCACGGCCCAGTGTGGGGGACCAGGAGGGGACCAAACGTGCAAGAGAGGCCTGGGTAGATCTGTGTGCAGGACCCAGCGGCAGGCGAGGGGGTGTGGGCTGTTCCACGGGGCCCCGGGCAGGAAGTACAGGGAGCCCTTCTTTGAAGAGGACCAGGGCCCAGCACAGAGGATGCACTCGATTAAATGCATCTTCTCCATATCTACCACATTTAAAATTTTTTTGCGTTTCCTAATCCCTTTCATCTTTCTAATATCAGCCAAAAAGAGACCTCCTCCAGGAAGCCTGCTGGGATTTCTTGGCAGAGCCTGTTCTCTCTCTCCCTTGAACTTGCACAATGAACCTGCCCTTCTCATGAAGTGGAGCTCCCCTTCCTCAGGTTGGGATGTCCGTTTTGGAGTCACAGGTGTCTCCAGACCCCGGAATCCCAGTGCCCAGCCTGGGCGCTAAGCAGGAGTCCTGGGCACACTCGTTCCTGGATGAGATGGAGCTGAGTGAAGCCACTGACCCAGAAACACGTTTCCGTGCCGCGCTAAGTGGAAAGAGGGGCCGAGGCCCGTGGAGCGTGCGTCCATCGTTAAACTCGGGTCCATGTTTCCATCCATGACGTGCATAAAGAAACGACTGGGAAGATGCCACCCAAACGAGGTCACGGCGAATTTTGCTTTTGTTTGTATGTTTTCCCGTCCTGTTTGAAATTTTTATTTTACATTTTTTCCAGTATTATTTTTATTATCCTGAAAATCAATACGATTATTCCACTTGTGATTCCCATGGGCCCAGGAGGGGCTCTGCGTGTGCCCGCCTGCCCAGGCCTACCTGACTTCTCCCCAAGGTGGGCTTTCTGCCGGACAAACGTCCGTCCCTAGAGCCAGTCACCGGGCGTGAGAAGAGAGACAGCAGGTGCCCAGGACGATGCGGTTCAGTTGCCAGGTAACGGCGGTCACCATAGCAACGCTGCCTCCTTGGAGGAAGCAGAAGCCTCGGCGCCCCCTACCCGGCAGACAGTGGGGAGGGGCAGGCGCTGGCTCGGGGGTCCACCCTGGCCACTTGGCCGCCCTGATCTCCAGGAGTGTCTCTCTGCTTGGGGGTGGGAGGCTGTGGGATAGAGGGCCAGGGCTCTGGCTCTGCTCCCAGCTCCTCCATGGCTCACTTGTACCCCAGGCCTTGTTGAGCCTCAGTTTCCCCATCTGCCAAATGCAGGTGGAAATCTCTGCTCTTGCTCCCCATTCAGCGGGGTTTACCGAGCGCCTGCTCTGTGCCAGCATCTGTCCCCCTCGCTGCACGCGCTCAGGGGGTGCTGGCCACTTGGGACGAGTCGGGGTCAGAAGGGGCAAGTGGAAACTCATGGGGCCGGGAGACAGGCTGCCACATGGGAGCTGGTGACCTCGGCAAGTCCCTTAATCTCCCTGGGCCTCAGTTTCTCTCTCTGTAATAGGGTGCAGGTTTCCCTTATCTCTGCCCCGCTCAAGGGTGTTTTGAGGCAGCAAAGAGGCAGGGGCTGGGGCTGTCCTTGTCGGGCACAGGCGAGGGGGACAGTGAGGGCCGGGCTCGGCTCCTCTGCCGTCTCCCCACTGCTGCCAGGTCCCCCCCACCCTGCTGGTGCCTCTCCACCAGGCTTGTTTCCTGGGTAATCACCCGAGTTCCCCGTCGCCCCCCTCCACGTCAGTGGGTCCCCCAAGCGTCTGGGGACCAGGCATTGGAGCTCCAGCCCTGACCGTGCACTCAGCCCACCCTCCTGCACCCTGCACCCCGGGACACCAACCAGAGCCCCCCTGCACCTGGCGTCCTGACCTTCAATGTGGAGAGGGTCTGAGGGCCGCCCAGCCCCCCAGCACCGGGTGCAAACCAGGGCAAGCCATGCAGCAACTGTCCCAAGGCTCTGGGGTGGCTGGGGAGCCAGCGCCCACGAGGTGCCCCCAGTGCCTGGCATGGGCCGCCACTCGGCTGTGGAAGCAGGGGTCTTTGGTGGGCCTCTGTGCCCCTACGCCTCCTCTGCTGCCCTCAACCCTGTTTTCGCTGGCTCCCCTTTCTTCCCAACCCTGTTCACCCATTGCCCCCTGGGGTGTTGGCTTCCGGAAGGTTCTGCACCCCACCGCCAGTGCCTGTATGGGTGACCCCGATCCCAGGAGGGGCTGCCAGAGGGGGCCCCAGCTTCCGCCAGTTGGAGGGGGACGCTTGAGGCTGCCAGGCTTCCCCCATGCCTATTAGTCGCCATGGAGACCTCCTAGCAACCACACGGAAAGGCCGTGTGCACGGGGCTGCAGCTGGCGCTGCTGGGAGAAGGGGATGACGCCTGGGCCGTTGAGGGCCCCTCAGGCAGGCCGAGGACAGAGGCCCTGGGGGTGGCCTCACCCCTGCCTTTCCCTCCCGTGACAGCACAGCGGCACTGCACGCCCGGCCCAGGGGCCACTGGCTGGGGGGAGTCCTCTCGGTGGGTCTGGGGGCGGTGGGACCCCGTTTCTACGTGAACTGCCCAGGTAGCCAGGCCCCTCTGCCCGGGTCCTTCCTGAGCGTCACAAGGCCACGGGGGAGGAAATGGGCGTGAGAGGCGGGGGCCCAGCTCCTCCCCCCACACCCACGCCCCGACTTCACAGCGCTGGAGGTCTTCCCTGCTGAGAGAGGAGGCAGCTCCCCAGTGCACGCACACAGACCCACACAGACCCACACAGACACACAGACACACACAGACACAGACACAGACACAGACACACACAGACACACAGACCCACAGACACACACAGACACA
>JAKSZT010054301.1:7540221-7696643 GCA_026826555.1 Tolypeutes matacus | reverse complement strand
AGACACACACAGACACACAGACCCACAGACACACACAGACACACACACAGACACAGACAGACACAGACACAGACACACACAGACACAGACACAGACACACACAGACACACACAGACACACACACAGACACAGACACACACAGACACAGACACACACAGACACACACACAGACACAGACACACACACAGACACAGACAGACACAGACACACACAGATGCACAGACACACAGACACACACAGACACACACACAGACACACACGACACACAGACCCACACAGACCCACACAGACACACAGACACACAGACACACAGACCCACACACACAGACACACACACAGACACAGACACACACAGACACACAGACCCACACAGACACACACACACACACACAGACACACGGACACAGACGCGTGCGTGCACACACAGACACACAGAGACACACAGAGACACACACCCACACCCACACAGACACCCGTGGCACACACACCACACACACACACACACAGATACCCGTGGCACACACACCACACACACACACACACAGCCTGCACACAGACACAGCCCGTTGCGCAGACCTGTCCCACATACTCAGAAACACACCACAGTCACCCCCCCACGGGCCCCTTTGCTTGGGATTCCACTGGATTGTGACACTTAACCAGACTTGTGGGTGCGCTGCCTTGGAGGGGCGCCAGCCAGCCGAAGCCCCCACCCCTCCAAAACCATGCGGAGAGGGGCCACCCTCCCTGTCCTCGCTGCAGCCCCAGGTAATTTACCCCCACACTGGTTCTAGCTGTGTCTGCCCCATGGGGTGGGCACACAAACCCCGGCAGCCAGGACACACACTTCTGCTCACCCCCTTTTCCCAGAGGAGCCTGGACAGCGGGAGGCAGAGGGTCCCAGGGGGGCAGCTGGACGGTCCCCCCCGAGGTTACCCAGAGACCGAGTCTGAGGATGCGCAGCAGAGAGGAGGTGCGAGACACTTTCCGCCCTCCCTGGGAAGCTGGGAGAAGGAGGGAGACGGGCACCGTGGCCTCGGGGTGGGCGGGAAAGTCAGGGGGTTGACTTGTTCCCTTTTATGAAAGAACCAGGCTCCGTCATCTTAGTTTTCAGTTGTGTGCTGTGTAGTACCGCAGTACCACCTCCTTCTTGTGCACCCAAACTCCTGGGTGTGTGTGTGCGTGTGTGTGTGTGTGCGTGTGTGGCACAGAGAAGCAGGGCCAGAAGAGGAAGGAGGGATGCAGAGAGGTGGCAATCCTGTGGGAAGCGGAAGTGGCCGTGTGGACGGAACCCTCTGGAAGGCCACAGGATGGGGACCCTTCAGCCACCCCCACCCTGAGCCTTGCTGGTTCCTGCCCCGGTTTTCTCTCCCTGGGTCACCGGGTGGGAGCGTGTGTGCATGTGTGTGGGTGGCAGGTGTGTGGGAAGCCCCGCCCGCCCCGCCTTCCCCTCCTCCCCTTTGCCAGGTGCACGGGCAGGTGTGGCAGGTGCTGGGGGCGGCCCTGGTGTGCTGTCGCCCTGTGGGGCTGGGGAGCAGGGACGGCAGGTGACTTTGGGGCTTTGTGCCCCTGTGTTTCTGCACGAAGGGAACAGCCAGCTGCTTCCACTTTAGCCTCGACTCCTGCCTCTAGCGCAGGACGAAGGCACGCTTTGCTTCACCCTCTGCGTGTGCTGGCCTCTCCATCCAGGCCAATGTTTTAACCTTATTTTTAACATTTGCATCGTGGTCACACATATGCAACCCCGATTTCCCCGTCTTAGCCACTCTCCATCACCCCACTGAGTAGTCACTCCCCGCCCCCTCCCCACCACCCTGCCCCTCGTGACCTGTGACCAGCTTTCTGTCCCCAGGAATTCACATGCTCTGGTTGTTTCACATCAGTGAGATCCTACAGCACCCGTCCTTTAGTGCACGGCTTATTTCACTTGTATCAGAACCTCATTCCTTTTTATGGCCGAGGGATAGTCCACTCTGTGGACAGACCACATCGTGTTCATCCGTCCATCTTTTATTATTATTTTTTTTGAGATACCGGGGCTGGGGTTTAAACTCAGGACCTTGTGTGTGGGAAGCTGGTGCTCAACCACGGAGCCACATCAGCTCCCCCATCCATTCATCTTTTTTTTAAAAACAATTTATTGAAGTCTATCATTCATGCATGAACATACATAAACTATAAGTGTTCAGTTGACATCGTGAACTTACAAAACAAACACGCATAACATCATGCAGGGCTCCCACCCATCACCCCCCCCCCCCAAACACCCTGCATTGCTGTGAAACATTCGTTAACAAATTGTGAAAGAGCATCGTCAAAGTATTACTACTGACTATAGTCCAGGTCTTACTCCCCTATATATATATTTTTTAAGGGTTTATTTATTTATTTATTTATTTACTTTTATCCATTTTTTTTTTTTTTAAGATTTTATTTATTTATTCATTTATCCCCCCCTTGCTGCTTGTGCTCGCTGGGTCAGCTAACCACGCCGTGCGGGCGGGCTTGCCTTCACCAGGAGGCCCCGGGAACCGAACCCGGGGCCTCCCACATGGCAAACGGGAGTCCCACCGATTGAGCCACAGCCGCTTCCCAACTTTTATCCATTTTTAACCCGCCCCCCCCGACCCCGTTTTTGCTGTTTCTGTGTCCATTCGCTGGGCGAAACTCTGTGTCCATTTCCTGCCCTGTCTTCTCATCCTTCTCCTCCTGTCTTCACTGGGATTCCATCCTCGGATCCTCCGATGTGGGAGAGAGGTATCCTACCACCTGCGCCACCTTAGTTTCTGGTTTTTCAGTGCCTCTCATCTTGGTTCTCCCTTGTGTCACTTTCCTGTTAATGTCGTCATCTTGCTGCGTGGCTGGTGGGGCCTGATGGCGCTCCCACACGCAGGGCCTGGTGGCCCGTACGCCTTCTATATTTTTCTTTTTTTTCTTTTTACCGGGAGGTCCCGGGGATCGAACCCAGGTCCCTCCATATGGAAGACGGACGCCCAACCACCCGAGCCACATCCTCCCCCTGCTATATCTCTTAAGGTTGACCAAAGATACCCAAAGTTACAGTCATTCCCCATACAGGATGGTCATATAATAAATCAGGCTTAGTTTATCCCCAGCATTCCAAAAACCAGACCTAGGGAGGAAAACGAGGTCTGGGGACACATGCGTGGCTTCTAATATAGCGAATGTTTATCCTACCCTGATATCACAGAATCAGGACGGCGAGAATGTTTGCACGTCCATTCATCTTTTGATGAATGGGTTCATCAAAGGATGGATGAGTTGCTTCCATCCTTCGGCAATTGTGAATCATGCTGCTGTGGACTTGGGTGTGCAGATACCTGCTTGAGTCCCTGCCTTCGATTCCTTGGGGATCCGCCTGGCGGTGGGATGGCTGGGTCACGGGGTAAGTCTCCGTCTAACTTTCTCCAACAGCGTAAGAAGATTCCTGTTGCTCGGCGCCTCGCCGGCACTGGCTAGTGATTTATTTCATCGCCTGGGTCCTAGTGTGTGTGAAGGAGCACTTGGTTTGGCTTCTTCACTCACCGCTTCCTGAGCCCCGGCCCTTCCCCGACCCCAGGAGGGCTTGGGTGTCCCCCCACGTGCCCTCAGCCTGCAGGATCGAGTGTTGGTGCTATGCAGGAGGTCGTGGGGTCCGTCCTGGAGCTGGGGTGCCGAGAGGACTTTGAACCCTAGGGCACCTCCCGCCCCCCCACCGGCAGTGTGGAAAAGCCAGAGCATCAGTGAGGGCAGGGACGGCGCCGGCTGCCTGTCGTCAGCTGCACGCCTGGGTCTGGTCTCCAGAGTCTCACCCTCACGGGACCTGGACCTTCCCCAGCCTGTCCTGGGCCCCGCTGCCCGTGACCAACAGCTTCCAGAGAGGCCCTGGCCTGAGACGTGCTCGTGGTGAGGCTGGGGGCCGGGGGGAGGCTGTCACGAAGCCGGGAGGCACCTCTGGGCACCCATCCCCGGACTGTCCTTGGAGACAGGTGACCAGGGAAAGCGGAACCCGGGGCGCCTCCTGGCCCAGCGCCAGGAGGTGTTACTAAGAATTTGATCATCGCAGCCACCATGGGTGCTTGGCTGGGTCTTTTCTCTGGGACATCAGGAGGGACAGTAACGTCTCAGAGGACAGCGCTCGGGTGACAGGCTCTGACAAAGGAAAGTGGCGTGGAGATGCTGTCCTGGGTGGGCGTGTCTGCCGCTCCCCCCCCATCGACCTCGCAGTGCTGCGCCGTGGCCTGGGGGAGGGTGGCCCAGGGCCCTGCTGTGTCATCAAGCGCTTGCCTTTGGTCTCAGAAGTGTCTGGGCTGGTTTGGGTGAAAACCTTTGTGGCCCTTCACCAGGCATCACACGGCTCCTGGGTAGCACCATGATGGGGGGGCTCCCTGGCCAGGAAGAGAGCAAGCCCCCCGCTCTAGGGCGAGGTCCCGGCCTGGGTGCTGCCCAGCTCGGCCCCTCGAGGCTTGGCAGCAACGTTTCAGGGAAGCCCCTAGAAGCAGGGTCCCTCCACCCGGGGAGCAGCCGGAGGCTGGAGAAGGAGGCCGGGGGTGGGGGTGGTTTTGGGGGTGCGTAGAGCCGGTGCTGGAGCCTGGGCTCCTGGGGACAAGCAAGGGCGCCTGGGAGAATCCCGCCTCCGCTCCTGAGCTGGGCCCAGCCCTCGGCACAGCCGCAGGCAGGGGTGAGGACGCTGGCGGGGGCTCCCCTGGGGCGCGGGACCTCGGCGGCTCAAGTCCCATCCGGCCCTGGGGAGGGGCCCCTTGTGAGAGGGCGGGGACGGCGCCCGGCCCGGGACAGATGGTCGCTCTCGAGAAACTCTCTCCTGTCGCTGAGATGTTAAACGCACGCGCTGTCTCTTCTCGCCGCGGTGGCTGCGAATGTGTGCTGCGTCGTCACTGCTCTAGGACCTTGGTCACGGCGCGATCCGTGTCGTTGCCGCTGTCATCCTCGTGGCTTCCACGGCCGGTCCTGCCTGGTTCCGGCTTCCCCGGCTGTGCGCCAGCTTCCCTCAAGGCAGCCCTTGCCAGTGTCGGGGAACGTTTTTGGTCGTCACACCGGGCAGGGGTCAAAGCCTCACCTCTGCGAACCCGACGTCTGGGTCCTTGCCCGGCTCGGCGGGAGCCGTCGTTGGCTCACTTTAATCCACTCCTTGCTTCGTTGTGGCTCCCAGTAAAGCCCGCCCCTCTCGAGGGCGCTGCCCCGTCCGCTGACCCACGTGGGACCAGCTCCTCCCTGCTCAGTGCCTTCCCCGGAGGCAGAGGCTCCGTGGGCCATGGGCCTGCAGATGGTTCCGGGTGCTCTGGAGCTTTACGTCGCTGGGATCCCACAGCCTGGGGTCATTTCTGTCTGGTTCCTTTTGCTCCTCGTTGTGTGGCAAGATCCACCATTTTCTTGTGTATAGCAGCTGCTTGTTCCCTTTTTTTTTTTGGTGTTTTTCCATTATATGAATATACCATGATTCATTCCTTCTTCTGTTGATGGATGTTGGGTTTGTTTTCTGCTTTTGGCTATTTTGAAAAAAGCTGCTAGGGATATTGGAATGCCTGTCTTTTGGTGGACAGAGGGTCTCACGACTTTGGAGCATACATTTCTGAGCGAAATTGCTGGGTCACAGGGTGGGTGTGTATTCAGCTTTAGTAGACCCCTCCGAGCCCTTTTGTAAGGCAACTATTTATCATCTTTTTTACGTTACTTAAAAAATGGAGATCATTATACATTCAAACGCACTCGTAAGAAATGCTGCAGCGGCCCTCGGTGCCTGCCCGGATCCCCCGGTGGTAACACTGTGCAAAGCTCTAGCAGCAGCCCACAGCGGGCATGGAGACCACCCGCCCGCCCGACACAGGCCCCCTGGTCCCCTCGGGTCATTCGTGTGTGTGTGTGTGTGTGTGTGTGTGCATACAGCTCTGCACACTTGGCCGCCCTCCCATCACAGGCTCCCTCCGTGGCCCTTTTACTATCACACCCACCTCCCTCTTAACCACCCCCCATCCTGTTCCTCACCCCTCACAACCCCTAATCTGTCCTCCAATTCTAAAATTTTGTCATTTCAAAAATGTTATATAAATGGAATTGCACAGCACAGAACCTTTTGAGATTGGCTTTTCTTCCCCTCAGTATAATTCCCTGGAGGTTTTCCAGGTTGTTCTGTTCGTTCCTTTTTATTGTCGAGCAGCCTTCCGTGGTATGGCTGCAGAGTCCGTTTAACCATTCGCTTCCCGAAGGACGTCTGGGCTGCTTCCAGCCTCTGGGTATTGAACATCAGGCTCTGTGAACGTGTGTGCACAGGTTTTTGCGTGAGCCTACCTCCTCATTGTCCTGGGATGAGTGTGCAGGACACAAGTGTTGTGTTGGATGGTTGTTGCATGTTTTAAATTTTAAGGAACTGCCAGACTGTTTTACTGAGTGCCAGCGTCATTGTATGTTCTCATCAGCAATGCGCGAACGGTCCTGCTTCTCTGCGTCCTCTCCAGTGTTGGGTGGGAAACTGAGGCTCAGCGAAGGCCCTTGGTCAGCGGGAGCAGAGACCCTCCCCAAGGTGTCCCTCCTTGCCAGGCAGGGCTTAGGAGAGGCTGCGGCACCTTCCATCTCTCTGGCTTCCTGAGAGAGCAGGGCCTCCAGGAGGCAGCGGCGACGGAGGTGAGTCCAGGTGAGCATCCCAAGGTGGCCTGAATTCACCCTGCAGGACCAAGCTGCCAGAGGAGGTCATCTGACTGGCACTTAGGGCAAGCTCCAGGAGCAGCTCACCCCCAGTGGGTTAATTCCCTTTGGTCGCCTTGCAAACCACCGTGCAAATAACCATGCAAATCACCATGCAAATCACCTGCTGGTCTGGGAGGCTGGAAAGTCAAGGAAAGAACACCAGCCTGTGTTGCCTGAAGCAGAGTTAAAGACTGTCTGTCTGTCTGTGCAGCTGTGCTAGGGTTGAGGCACTAGATGTTGGTGGGAGCCCCAGGTAGGATGGGGCACAGGTAGGCTCACCTGGTGGGCTCCGAGGGGGATCGGATATAAAAGTTTAGAGGGCGGGGGTCTGTCCTATGGAGTAGGGACTGATAGAGGTAACTCAGGGATGGAGAGGAGGGGGCGTGGCTGACCTGGAGCCAGGGCAGGAGGGTCAGCCTCCAGCTGCACTCGCCATGCTGCTTTCCAGGCTCCAGCTCCAGCAGCAACCTGCTCGTATGAACACCCCTTGGGCAAGACGGGCTGTCCTTGTTTTACAGATGAGGCTGCTGAGGCTCAGAGAGGGGATGTGACTTTCCCGAGGCCACACAGCTGGAGCCCGGGACCCCCGGGCTCTTGGAAATGGGAACTTGGGTTGTGCATCTCCGTGCCTCTGTTCTGCTTATCTCCTTGGACAAATGGGCTGGACCTCCAACCTGCCTCGTAGGGGTGTCTCCTTAGGACTAAGGTTGAGAGCGTTTGAAGTGTGCCTTGCTCTGGAAGGCTGGGCAGGGGGCGGATGCCGCAGAGGGTACCTGTAGGATCCAGAGGTTTCGGTCCGTTCGAGCCAGTCCCCTGGATTCAGGCAGGTAAAGACTTTAGCGCCCATTTTGCAGCTGCAGCACCTGAGGCCAGGGAGAGGGACAACCTGGCCCTAGGTCACAGAGCAGGTAAGTGTGAAAACCTGAGCTGGGACCTGTGAGGCCTCCCTGCTGGGCTCCACTGAAGCCAAGACCCGGCTTTCCTCTCTGTGGCGGCTGTGCCAGGGCAATTATAGACAGTGCTTTCCCTCTCTGAAGGGTCCCGGCCCACACAGCTCCCCATCGGAAGGCTTCTTGGAGAAGCTCACGCCAGCTTGGAGGTTAAGGAGTAAATGGACAATCATCCTATGTAAGTGGCCTCCTGGTCCCTGGGTTGCTTTTTTTTTTATTTTAAATTTTACTATGGTAACATCTCTGTAACATAAAATTTGCCATTTTAACAATTTTTAAGTGTACAATTCAGTGGCATTAATACAGTCACGATATTGTGCTACCTTTACCACCATCCACTACCGAAACTTTGCATCTCTCCAAACAGAAACTCTGTCCCCATTAAGCAATAGCTCCTCCTTCCCTCCTTCTGCAGTCCCTGATGCCCTTTAATCTACCTTCTGTCTCTCTGCATTTGCTTTTTCTAGATGTCTCATGTAAGTGGAATCATTCAATATTTGTCCTGTGTGTAGCTTCTCTCACTCAGCAAAATGGCTTCAAGTTTCATCCAAGTTGCAGCACGTACCACACGCCATTTCTTTAAATGGCCGAGTCGTAGTCCACTGCGTGGGAAGGCCACATTTTTTCAGCTAGTCTTCTCTCAAGGGACACTAGGGTGGCTCCACCTTGTGGCTCTTGTGGACAATGCCACTGTGAACATTTATGTGCAGATATCTGAGTCCCTGGGTTCCTTTGATGTGGAATGTCTTGCCGGTGGGCTGGGGTGGTGGGAAGCCCTGTGATGGTGGGAAACTTCTGTGATGGTGGGTGTATTAGTCAGCCAAAGGGGTGCTGATGCAAAATACCAGAAATGGGTGGGTCTTTATGAAGTGTGTTTATTTGGGGTAGAAGTCCACAGTTACCAGGCCATAAAGCGTAAGTTTCTTCCCTCACCACAGTCCATTGCCACGTGTTGGAGCCAAGACAGCTGCCGGCGTTTGCCAGGGTTCAGGCTTCTGGAGTTCCTCTCTTCCCGGGGCTGCGTTTCTCTCCGGGTCTTAGCTCCTGTTTCCTCCACAAGGTCAGTTGTAGACTATGAGCTCTCTGGGCTCTGCCTCGCTCCCCAAGGCCAGCTGTAGCCTATCAGGCGAGTGGCTCATCTTTATCCCAGGGCCGTCTTTCCTTCCTCAGAAGCTCCTCACGACCAAGCTCCTCCGTCTGCTCGCCTCCCCGGGCTCCAGCATCAACACTCCAACTTCAGAACTGCTCCCTCTGTCCTTTCTTGCCTTTTATATTCGATTCCCCCACCCACCAAGGGGTGTGGCTGCACGTCCTACTGATGTGGCCCAGTCAACGCCCTAATCATGCCCAGATGAACAGACCAGTTTACAAGCATGATCCAATATCTATTTTTTGGAATTCATAATTACATCAAACTGCCAAACGGCTACACTGGGTTTGCCGAGCGTCTGAGCCTGCCCCTTCCCTGCCTTTGTCTCTGTTGCTTTCTTTGTTCCACCCCAAGCTAATGATCTTTACCCCAGAAGAGGGGCAGGTATGGGGCGCCTGCCAGGAGGCCGTCCCTTGGGGTGGCCATCGTTGACCTGGCACTGGGTACTGCGTTCATCGTTGCTTTGACCTTGTCCTGGGGCTCTGTCTCAACTCTCATCTTCCCTGGCCTCATGCTGTGTCACCCTGGGCCCCTCTGCTCTCTCAAAGCTTTCTCCTCAGTCTCTTTGCAAGACCCCTTCTCCCAGGCGTCCCTCTACCTCTGTCACTGCTCCTTCTAGGCCACCTGGGTGGGCTTCTTTTCCTCTCAGCAAAGTTGGTGTTCAGAGGCCCATTCTGACGGCGTCTATTCTTTTATTTTTTTTTAGGAGGTACCAGTGATGAGCCCTGTACGTGGGAAGCAGGAGCTCAACCACTTGAGCTATATCCGCTCCCTAAAGAAGGCTGAACTCTTCCATTCTTCCTGCGCCTCTCCCTGGGCCCCTCGATGTCTCCAGGGGCTCACTGACCATCTCTGTGACGGGGACTCCTATCTGGGCCATCGCCCGGACCCTCCCAAGCCCCACTCTAGCATCTCCATGCAGAGATGCTGTGAGCACTCACCTGTCTCCAGACACCTGGGCATCACGTGCGGCCTTTCTCTGTCTCCTCCCGGCCTCTGTCAGTCCTGCCTCACCCTAACAGGCCCCTGCTCCATTCCTGGGCTCAGGCCTCACCGTCCTCCCCTGGTCCTGCCTCTGACCTAACTGGTCCCCAGCCTGCATGTAAGAGAGTCTGGGCAGGGCATGGGCATCTGCCTAGACAGTGACCCTGGGGCTGCTGGCCCAGGTGCCTCTGGTCTCCAAATCAACACTGGCGACCACATAATCCTCTTAGGTTGCCACCAAGATACCCAGTGTATGAAAGTGTTCTGTGAACCAAAAGGGCCAGGAGGTACTTTGATAGGACTCAGTAAGTGTTCGTTGAATGGAAATGGAAGGAAGGCAGGAAAGAAGGTGGAAAGGAAGGAAGGAGGGAGGAAAGAGGGAAGGAAGGAAGGACGGAGGGAAGGAAGGAAGGATGGAGAGAAGGAAGGGAGAAGAAAACAAACCTGGTGACGAGCAGGGGTGCTGGGGAGCCGCGTGCCCGTGGGTCACAGGAGAAGCGGCAGGAAGGTCGGGCTGGGTGGGCCCCCGAGCAGCAGGGCGTGGGGTGGGCAACTCCTCGTGGCTCCTGGTGAGACGGTTGCTGTGTGCAGCCGCTCTGCTGCGCATCTCAGAGCCATCCTGCGTCAACCACCATCCCTTTGAATCTTGTGCTTCTGGCATCAGATGCCTCAAGAAGGTTTCCAGAGGGTCAAGTTAAAAGAAACAGAAAAACATGGGCCAAAAAGTCAAGTGAGGAGCCAGGAGGGGAGATGAACCTTTAGGAAGCAGCTCGGCACAGGGGATGCTGGGGGGGAGATGGGGTACATCTCACTCTGACACTCCATTTTAATAATATTCGCACTGTTCTAATTAAAGCCTTTGTGCTCCCTTTGAAATACTAGCAATTACAAAGATGAATAATTGCATAATAAATATTAATTTGCATCATCGTAATGAGGCCCAGAAGCATCCAGCTGTTAAGTGAGAATTTAGCTCTTTGCACTGTTGGGGTGGGGGTGGGGGTGGAGCGGGAAGGGAACCTCGCCGCCGCCTCCTCGGAGGACCCAATGCTGTGGCTTGCTGGGCGGGGCAGCTCGGGCCCTAGTTCCTCTCAGCTTTTGCAACTCTCAGCCCAGGATGATCACTGCCCTTTTCCGGCCCTCAGTTTCCCCGAATGAACGACAAAGTTGGCAGATTTGATCTCTAAGGGCCCTGCCAACTCAGCCAGCCTAGGAGGTGACCAGAAGTTTCTGAGTTTGTTTTAACCAGGTCAGGCCCCGTGTCTGGAACCCCTGGGCTACCAGCAAAGCTGCCCCAGAAATCCACTGATGCGAAATCCATCCCATCTAAAAGAGCCGCCTCCAGACTCTCTCTGCTGCAGGCCGCCCCACCGTCCTTCAAAGCCTTGGCCACTTCCCGACACCTCACCAGATCCTTCTGTTTATTGTCTGTTGCTGTTGGAGCGTGAGCTCCCCAAGGGCAGGACCTGGTACCTTGACACTTAGGAGACAATGAATAAACAAGATGCTCTTTAGTCTGTGCACAGCAGCAGCTGGCAGCTCCCAGAGCTCTTTTCGTATTTGATCCCGGTGAAGGCAAAACCAACCACCCACCTACCCAGCCTGGAGCTTATAGCTTATCCCATCCCGCTGCCGGGGAGAAGGGAAACAGTTCCTCGTCCCCCGCTTCCCGAATAAATGAAAGCGTGAGCCCTTCACCTAAGTGGGTCTCTCCTCGCGTGGTGCCTGGCTTCTGCCGTGCTGCATGTCTGGGCGTGCGTGACAACCTTTGCAGATATGCTAAGCGCGTAAGAAAATTGCTGTTTTTCCACCACGGACGGGGCAATCTGTAAGCTTGGTAACTGTGTGTCTCATATCCCCCCTGTATATCCCTCTCGTCCTTCTTGAGCCTGGACTTGCTTGTAAACCTTCTTTGGAAACGAATGGCTTCTCTAGTTGGGGGGCCCCCTTGAGCCTCCCCCTCTGCTCCTGGCAGGTCTCACGAAGCAAGAGAAGCAAAGCAGATGAGGCTCCAGTGATTGAGCTCCTGCTTCCCACATGGGAGGTCCTGGGTTCAGTTTCTGGTGCCTCCTAAGAAAAAAACCACAACCAAACAACAAGCAAAACAAACAAAAAAACCAACCCGGGGGAGCTGAAGTTGCTCAGTGGTTGAGTGCCAGCTTCCCACATAAGAGGTCCCAGGTTCAATCCCCAGCCCCCAGTACCTCAAAAAAAAAAAAAAAGCAAGCAAGCAAAGCAACTCCCACTGGCCCTGAGTGTGTTTCTGGCAGTTTCTGGCTCTGGCTGGTGCACAGCTGCTGTATTTCTATGCTGGGAAGCTGGTCTGAATGGTTCTCACTGGGCAGCAGAGGGCAGGAACCTGGTTATCCTCTAACGCTCATTTCTTTGTTTGCCTTGAGGATCCTGCTGTCCCCTGGCATTAGTTGGCACCTGCTGGTTGGGTGGGGCTGATGCCAGCCTTGGCCACAGGCTTGGGAGGTCATGCTTGTTACACTCCACGCCACATGTTTGCATGTTGTCTTTCTGTTTGTTTGTCATGGTGGACTCCTCCGTGGTTTATCTTGTTTGCACATCCCGACAAGATCAGATCTGTGTCCACTGGGACAGGTGGTCACCTTTGGGTCCTTTGGGTCTGACCTTCCTGCTTCTGGAGCTGCTGCACCAAATCAGTGCAATTTTGTGTTCTGCATTTCTTTCTGGCTCCTGGTTAGAGCTGTAACACTGAGGCTGGGAGTTCTCTTAGTATGTAGATGAAAATAGCACCTTCCCTCCTTGTAAATGGAACATTCTTCGGCCTCTATGATGGTCCCTTTAAAACGCAAACCCTTTTCTTGATCTGCGGCCTGCTGGCCAGTTCCTTCTAATGCGGCTATTGGAGATGGATTGGTAAGAAAAAAACGGACTATTGATATGCACTGTGGGGACTTCTAACGCACACAGACAGACCTCTGTAAAAACGAGATGCATGTCACAATCCAAAGAAATATTAGAACTGTTTCTACAGCTTGTAGGAGGTTCTGCTTGGTTTGTGTAGCGACTGTTCGAATGGGCCTGAAGGTGTGTTGGGGAACACGCCTCCTTGGCTGCTTGGAGCTTCATGGCCTAAGAAATCGGCAGGGCTCAGAGGGAAGGGACATTTTCTCTCTCCTCTCTCAAAAGAAAATAAGGAAGTCCATAAAGACATACAGATGGTGTGTTCACATCTGGTTCTTCTCTTCATGTCTTCAGTGCCGCTTAGGAAGGAAGGGAGATCTCAGAGTTCACATCCCCAAGATGCCAGAGGGGGTGTGGTAAGCAGAACCCCGAGGTGGCCTCCAAGATTCCTGGTGCTTGGTGGATACAGGTCTTCTCCCTGTTGTCCGATTAAGTATGAACCTAGATGTAAATGAAAAGGGATTTTGCACGTGTAATTTAGGTCCCAAATAAGTTGACCTTAAGATAATGAGATTATCCTTGGTGGGCCTGACCTAAGCAAGAGAGCCCTTTGGAGAGACTAGGCTCTACTGGTGGGAAGGACTTGAACCATGAGAGGGAGTCAATGTGAGAGAGATTCTCCATTGCTGGCTTTGAGATGGAGGGGCCAGGGGGCAAGGAATGTGGACGGCCTCCTGGGACTACACAAGGCTCTCCACTGATCACCAGCCAGGAACCAGGGACATCAGTCCTACAATGGCAAGGAACTGAATTCTGCAACAGGTCCCCACCCGATGAGGCCAACACCTGGGTCACGAGATCCTGAGCAGAGACTCCAGCCACACTCTGCCTGGACTTCTGACCTCTGCAGCTGTGAGCTAAGAAATGGGTGTTGTTTGGAGCTGGTCAGTTTGAGGAAACGAATGCAGGGGCGCTGACTTGGCCAGGGTCACCTGCTCGTGAGTGCAGAGCTGAGACCAGAACCCAGCTCCTTTCACCCTCTTGGGCCGTGGCTCTCTCCATTCAGCTAAAATCTGTTTTCAGCAGTGCCTCTGCTTTCAACAGCCACCACCCATCACCTCTCCATCACCTGACGTGGCACCCGTGGAGGAGGAGGGTTCCAAAAGAAGTGTTGCCAAGGTGGAGCAGACCTTGAGAAATGGAAGCCAGGAAGTGGGTGGTTTTGAAAGTCCTTTGCGTTGCTGGCCTGGGTTCTGTAGGCACTGTGTCGCTCGGAGGCCAGACCACGTGGTCACAGCCTCCTAAGTGTCACGGTCAGGATAAAGGCTTTGTTTGCGGGGAAATTGTGTGCGGGCATTGCAGGGAGAAGGAGGAGCCCAGGCAGGGATGTGGGGGAGTAGGTGAGAGTGGCTGTAAATGGTGGGAGTTTGGGTTCACAGAAGACACAGGGAGTGGACCAGGGGAGACGTGGTGGGAGAGGTCGGCAGAGATCAGGTTTCAAAGGGCCTCCCGGCCAGTCTGTCCTGAAGGCAATGGGGAGCCATGGAAAGTCCAGGGAACAGCTCTGATTTCTGCAGTAGAAAGATCCCTTGATAAATCCTCCTAAACCAAGAATCGTCCTCAGAGCTGGTGGGGTGGGCCCACGGGGCGCAGGAGGCTGCTGGGAAGCGGCTGCAGTTGTGCAGGGGAGAGATGAGGGTGGCTGGGCCTCTCCTCTGTCCTCCTGGACCTGACTCAGCAGGCCAGTCCTTCAGAGAGTCTTCTGCATGGCCAGGGGGAGGAAGAGACCTCCTTTCCGGGCTGAGCCTAGGTGGCTGAACCAAGAGTGACAGGGTCCTGGGTGACACTTCACCTTCCAGAGCTTCCACTTCCCTTGTCTGTAAAAAGGGGATAAGAATACATTCCTCATGGGACCACCGTGAGAAGACAGGCAGGAAAGCGCTTTGCAAACTGTAAAGTGCTGGTCCTGCATGATCTGGCCGTGCCAGCGGCTCGGGCCTCATCGCCTCCACGTTTGCCATGGGTCTCTGCACCGCAGCGCTGGCGGCCTTCCGTTCCGTTCCTTTGCACGCTGTCAATGCACGGGTGGCTTCCCTCACCCTTCGAGTCTCAGCCAGGAAGCCCTCCTGGACTGCCGGTCTGAAGTTACCCTCCCCCAGGCCCATTCTATCTTTGCAGCCTGCCTGAGCCATGTGGGTAGCTGAGGCTTTCACTGTCACCCTGGCTAGACCTTAGCTTCTGAGGCAGGGAGGGGGTCTGGCTTGACTCACCACCGTGCCTGGAGGGGTCGAAGCAGAAGCTCAGTGAACAACTGTGGAAACAAGTTCCCTCTTTCTGCTTGCATTGCATTGCAAAGGGCTAAATGCCGCCGACAGCCTGGGATGGGGGGACCTGGAGACCCCAGCCAAGGGCAGGCCGAGCCCGGAGATGACCCAAGCACCCCGGAACCAGCATCCCTTCCCCCTTCCTGCCCTGTGTCATCACCACTCGCTGCTCCATGTTTTCCCACCAAAGGCAGGTGTCAAATTCTCCAGGGCCACTGAGGCCACAGAGCCGATCATTCCTGAGTAATTAAAACATGATTTGAAAACTGGGCCTCCTGGGATGTGTTACCGCTGCCAGGGACTGCAGCTTGGGGCCCGGTCCCCTGGAAACCAGCATTCAGGGCTGGAGGGAGGCCCTGTCCTCTCCCTGAGCCTTGGTGTCCTCAGTCCATGATCAATACCCCACAGCCCAGGGGCCCCAGGCCAGCCTCTGCTCTGCTTCTTCAGGCTCCCCCATCCCGGCAGCGGCCTCCTCACTGGGCTGCCTGCGCCCCCCACCCTTAGCCCCAGCCTCCTCTCCACACAGAGGTCAGAGCCAGCCTGTTGAAAGACAGACGAGCCAGGGCCGCCAGGTGGCCCTGGAAACTCCCCAGGTGCTCCCCAACTCAGAGAAAAAGCTGAGGTCCTCGCGGTGGCTGCAGGCCCTTCCTGTTCTGCTCTCAGGCACTGGACTCCTCTCCTTCTCCCTCCCCCACCCCCACTGCACCCCAGGCGGCCCAGGCACAGGGCCACCCCAGGACCTTGGCACTGGCTGTGTCTCTGGACCTGTGGGAACTCGCATCACACTCTCCCACCAGGCTGAGGTCAAGGCAGAGGACCCCTTCGTTTCCCCATGGCAGGGGCAGAGGGTGATGCCGGAGTACACAGTGGGTGCCAGAAATCCCGCCCCCCCCCGCACCCACAGCTCTTTTCCCCCAGGGGAGCGGGTTGGGCATCACTTTGGAAATATGGGGCACTTGGAACCTACATTTTCTTCTTTTTCTTCCGCTCCTCCCCTTTTCCTCCTCCTCCTTTTTCTTCTCCTTCTTCCTCCTCTTCTCCCGTCCTCTCCCCCCCCCACTTTGGGGCCTTTGGGGCCCTGATGATCAGAGGCCAAGGATTCTGACCTCACCTTCCCGGGCAGCATAACTCGCCGCGGTGTGGCACACTCTGCGGGCCCCTCGGTGTCCTCTCCCCGAGCTGCCACTCCTCCGGGACTGCCTGAGCGTCCTCGCCCCCTCGCCTCCTCCAGGGCCTGGCGTGCAGAGGCGGCCTCTTCCACCAGCGGCCTCCGGCCTTGCGGGATTAAGCCGCCACCTTTCCTCGGCTGCTTTATGGCCGAGCACGAGGGCCAGGCGGGGGCCAGACCATGGCCCCCCCAGTTCCCAGCGCGGCCTCGCCGCCGCTGTGCACCTGAGGAGCCCGGGGGGGGGTGTGTGTGTGTCCTGGGCCGTTATGGGGTGAGTATGCTTTGCAGCATAGAAATCTCTCACTTTAGGGGCTATTACCCATAGACTGAGAATCTGGAAGTTTCCGTCGAAAGAACCTGGTGTTGGCTGCCCACCTATCCAGCCCAGCCTGACCCCACCCTGCTTACTGATGCCTTCTACCCACCTCCTCGTGGCTGTGAGCACCTTGAAGACTGGGGCCAAGTCTGGGCTACCAGTGGACCTGGAGACTTCCGGAACACATGTGCCAAGGAGGCAGAGATGTGGGGGGTGGGCTGGGCCTGAGTCTCCAGTGAACTCAGGAGTCAAGGTGAGCTCTGGTCCTGGGGAGGTTTCTGGACAGAAGTGGGCCAGCGGCCCCCCGTGCAGTCTGGGGCGGGGATCTAAAGGGCCAGCTCCCTGGACAGGGCTGAGCGCCATGGGCACCCTCGTGCCCGTCCCCATGCCCACCTCTCCGCCACCGTGTGCTGCAGCCTTGTCCACCTTCACAATGACAGATAAGGCAGGGCCGGATGCTCCAGGAGGCCGCGAACATTTCCCGTGAAACGCGCGGCACTGTCACCATGGCAACCGCCCGTCACATCTGCCTGGCACCTGGCAATTCTCAACGGGCTGTCATGGGCGCTGAGGTGGCCTTGGGCAGATTCTGTAATTATCCCATCCTACAGGTGGGGAAACTGAGGCTGGGCAGGGTGAAGGGGCATGGCAGGTGAGCGGTCTCCTGGCCCCCAGCAGGGCGGCCAGTGCAGGGGGGCATCCCATTGGCACACCCCTTTCCCGGGCCAGGGGCAGCGGGCCCAGACCCTGCTTTCGGGGCAGCTTGCTCTGCCCATGGGAAGGGCTGGGTCAGCCACGCCTTCCCCTCGACTCCTCTGGGGCCTCAGGTGTGTCATGCACATGAGACCCCTGGCAGGTCCCCTATTCCCAGGTACTGCTGGACCCCGCCACGTACTGTCCTTTACAGGATCAAATTAGGAAATAAAGGTAAAAGTGTATCTCAAACCACAAAGGGCTGTTTCTGTGAGAAACAGCATCACGGAGAATGCCCTGTTTGCCATCACCAGCCGGAAGCTTCTGTGGCTCTGCCGGGCCCCCGGCCCCCAGCCGCCCTCTGCAGGCACCCCCGCCCCACTCCTCCAGCTTCTGGCCGTGGGACGTTCCTGGTGCACTCAGGCGCGGTGCCGAGGGAGGCCGACCAGGGCCCGGGTCAGGCCAGATGCTGCCGCCAACAAGGTTGAGCTGCACTTTCGGCCACTGACTGCCCGCTGCTAATGTCAGACTGCCCAGCAAACGACCCTGGCGAAAAGGCCGCCACGGCAGGCAGAAGGGCAGGGGCAGGGCTCGGCAGATGGACACAAGCAGCCGTGGCGATTGCCTCCGCCAAGGGGGCGGTGTGTGTTTGCGTCCTGATTCGGTGGTCTCCTAGGGGAAGCGTGAAAAGCCCAAGTGTGTAAATTGCAGCACAGGTGGGGGGACCTCTGGGGGGTGTAGGGTGGGGGCTGCGGTGGCTCTTACGGGCATTATTCACACTTTGTCGTTTCTTTGTCATTCATTCATTCATTCAATCATCCATTCATCCATCCACTCACCCACCCATCCATTTGTCCGTCCATCCTTCTGTCCTTCCATCCATTCACTGATCCAGCCAGCATTCCATCAGCAAAACCCTCCATCCTCAGTTGTCCCTGGCTTCCCTCTGCCTTGCTCCCACCGTGACCCTGGTCCTCTGTGGCCCCTAAGAGAGGGCTCCCCCCCACCCCCACTCGCAGGCCTGGAGCCGGGACAGGTGTTCTCGTACATCATTCTGCAGCTTCCTCATCGTTGTCCTTCCCTCCTGCCTCAGTCTCCAGATGGTACAACTCCTGCTCCTGGTCGTCCACCCCTGCCCTCATCTCTGTGACCTCTGACGTCCACTCCCCTGGCCGCCCCTGGGCCTCTTCTCCCCTCTCGCTAACCCTCCCCCCATGGGAAATCTTGCCCAGCCTCCTGGTCTGGGCGACCCTGAACTCACTTCTCTATCCCAGACCTCTCCTTCGAATTCTAAGCTCAAACATTCACACGTCAACTTGGGGTCCCTCTTTGGATGGCCATAAGTGAACTCCCAGGCACCCCTCCACCCCTGCAAATGGCTCGGTTGCTGCCAGGTGATGGCACAGTGGGCTGCAGGGGTGGAAGGGGGTACAGGGGACAATCTGGAAACCGCTGGTGGGGGCTCGGGCCTGGCCAGGAGCCGTGGACTGTAGACAAGCAGCTGGACCTAGGGATGTTTGGAAGCAGAGCCAAGAACATTTTTTGCAAGCTTGGAGATGAACCGAAGGAGTCAAGGATGATGCCAGGTTTCCAGGCCGAGCGTCTGGAAGGTGGGGGTGGGGGGTCCACTTACTGAGAGGAGCACTGCCGAGGAAGCGGGTTTGGGGGACGTTTGGCGTCGCCCCATCGGGATGCGTTGATTTGGAGGTTCTCCAGGGCCTTTGCTGCTGAAGCCTTTGGTTCCCGACGGGGAGACTAGGGCAGAGGGGTGGGGCCACCTGGAGGGGGGCACGCCCTGGCCCACCCTGGCCTGGGGTTTCCTGGTCTCCTCGCGTGTTCAACAGGCCTCCCTAAGTCTCACGGGCAGCTGACGGTGAAGGGAAAGCTGACGAGAGTGGGTCCAAATGTCCAGGCCTGGCTGCCCTGGAGAGATGGCGAACTCAAACGTCTGCTTCACTGTCATTCCCGTGTTTCCTGGAAATCACCCACCACCTGTTTACCGGGCAGAATCTCAACTGGGAGTCGAAGCCGAGGCCCTCTGCTCCCTGGAGACTAACACCCAGGATGCAGGGACACGCTGGGGGCAGGGAGGGCCGAAGCTGTGCTCCCTCCCACCCCCTGCCCGCCTGCTGCAGGTGACGCTGGCCTGGGCACCTGGGGTGCCATTTCGGGACGCAGTTATCGCTGGTGTGGCCGGCCTCGTTATTTAGATCCCTGGTCTCACTGGCCCTGTGAGGAGGCCTCGAGGGTTTCAGAGCGCAGTGGCCACCTGGCTACCCCTGCCTCAAAGTCGTGGCTCCTGCAAAAGCCACGGGAGGTCCAGGGTGAGGCGAGGAGGAGAGCGAGGTCGGGAGGGGTTTCCGGGACGAGGATGGAAAGCAGGGGCTGGCGGCGGCTGGTGGGGGTGGGGAAGGGGCAAGCGCGTCCCAGGAGTCCGGGCCAGCGGTGGGCAGGGCCTTAGCGACCCGGCCCCTCTCTCGGGTTGCCAGGACCGGGGTTCTTAAACAAGGGGACTGCCGTCTCACTGCTTGGGAGGCCAGAGGCCAGCACAGGCCACGCTCCTTCTGAGGGCTGCAGCACCCGGCGTGGCCTCCGCCCCGTGGCCGACTCTCTCCGGGTCTGTCTCCTCCTGCTGCATCCCCACATTTGCTCTGCTTGTAAGGACCCCCTCGTCCTGGACGAGGGCCACCTTCACCCAGCCTGGCCTCAGCTAGCCCACCTCAAGCTCCTGTTACAGAGGCGTTCGCAGCCCCAGGACGGGCGCTAGCACTTGAGCCTGTCTCTGTGGGGGCACGACTCCGCCCCGCACAGTCCCCAACCCGCAGGCCCAGGTCCCGTCCCTCAACCCCGGAGGCATCAGCGCTCTGCTCACAGCGCCCGGTGGCCGCTTCCACATGACTCCCGTCCGGGGCCCAGCCCCCCGCAAGCTGGCCTCCCATCCTACGCGGCCCACCCTCCAGCCTTGAGGTGTCTCTTCACTCCTCGGCCCTCCCTCTCCGTCCCGGCTGCGCTGGCCTTTCATAGGTTCCAGAACATTCCGCGCCTGGCCACTTGTGGTCTCCGAAGCCCGGAATGAGGACTGGGTCTTGCTGAATTTGTAACAGGGCCGCCTCTGGGGTCTTTGGAGGGTCACCCGAGGTGGCCAGCGCCTGGTACTTGGGAGTGACGGTCATTAGTCTGTGATTGACGCTTTCACCTCATGGAGCTGCTTAAAGGGTGACCTGAGGCGACGGAGGGGGCTGGGGTCAGCGCCTCCCTCGCCCGGGGCTGAGACAGCACCAGAGCCCCACAGCTGCGCCACTATGAATTTCCCGTCGTCCAGGACCCCCGCAGTATTTGCAGGGTACACAGTGAGAATGAGGGGCCCCTCGTTCAGAGATTACGAGGATTTCAGGGGGGCGGAGCGCTAAACCAAGCGCAGCTGTCCTGTGCGAGGCACTCCTGAGCGGGTCCTTCTGAGCAGGGGGTCCTCCCGGGCGTGGGGCCCTGGGGGCCCGTGCGGGTCACACACCTGTGAGGCTGGCCCCGCGGGAGGCTGGGGGTGGGGGACCGAGGGGCCGCTCAGAGAGGCCGAGCTCGTGGTTCCACGTCAGCTCCTCCGGCGCTTATGCTGGACGAAGCTCACCCTCCTTGGTTTCAGGCCTGTTTCAGGCTTGGCCTGGGTGAGTATTTTACTAGGAAATCCTTTCTCGCCATTAGGCTGGAGGTTGAGAGCTTTGCTGCAGGGTAGGGGGCTGGGAGCCAGGGTCCCCCAAGCAGCAGCGGAAGGGGCCTGTCAGCCTGGAGAAGAGCAGGCCTGGGGCTGGGCGGGCCCAGACCCCCGCCCGCTGTCCCCGGGCAGTGGACGTCAGGGCTGGCCCCCAGGGGTGTGTCTGGTGCTCAGGGGACAGGACCCAGGCAGCACACTGAGCCCCTCCCAGCAGTGCGCAGGCTGGTTCTGGGGGAGCTGGGCAGTGCTGGGGGTGCTGGGGAGGGGGTCGAGCCTCAGGAAGGGTGGGGGAGGCCAGAAGGACATTGCGGTTCCTTCCAGGCCCACCGGAGGCCCAAGGGGGCTTCCTGAGTGTGCTCCTGTGACTCTGAGAACCTCATTATTAAAGGAAGACCCTCAGGTGCCTTCCGCACCAGCAAGCGGAGGAGAAGAGGGCAGGGGCGTCTGAAGTCACCAGTCACTACCCAGGGGCCTCCGGGGGGCCGATACGGCCCTGGTCAGCGGAAACGCATCGTCAGTGGGAGCTGACCAGCCGACAGCCCCTGCGCGTGGGTGGCTTTCCCTTGGCGCGGCTCCGCCGTCCGAATGCTTACTGCGCCAGGCGCTTGTGCCCAGCCCCGGGCTGGGCCCCCAGAGCCCGTTATCCGCGTCCTCCTCCCGGCTGCCCAGGAGGCAGGCCCCGTTGTTACCCCCAGTTTAGCCACCCGGAAACCGCCCCACCTGAGGCGGGCAGAGTCTCTGCCTCCAAGGCCAGAGTCTGGGAGAACCAAGCTCTGTCCCGCGGCCAGGGCCTGCCTCCCCACCCTCCCTGTCTCCGTGGCCCTGCTCCTCTGGGCAGGAGGCGGCAGGCAGCACGGAGGCTGCTCTGGGCTTAGGCAGAGGCGGGCAGAGGCTCGGGCAGCGGGTATGTCCAGCTGGTCACGGGAGGGGGGACAGAGTACAGTAGCAGCAGTGTCACCCAGGAAGTGTTAGAGATGCAGTTCTGGGCTGGCCGCGGACCCCCTGGGTGGGATGTGCGGGAGGTGGGTCCCGCCCTCTGTAGAACAAGCTGTCCAAGGATTCTGGGGCTCACGAGCAGTAGGAGTCCCCAGGCCCGAGGTGAAGGCAGGGTCCCTGGGCTGGTGGTCTGCACTGGAGGTCTGGCTGCATCCCCGAGCAGGGTGTGGCTGGCCCATGTCACTTACCATGCCGTGCCTCAGTTTCCTCCTTGTTACATGGGGCTAGCAGTGGTACCCGCCTCCAGGTGCTGGAGGGCTGAACAAGCGTGTGTGTTTTCCCTCCATCTTCCCCTGGGGTCAGCTCACACTGTGCCCTGCTCCCCTTGGAGGCTGTGGGAGGCTGAATAGCAGCCCCAAAGACGCCCACGTCCCCAGCCCCCTTACCTGGCAGACAGGGAGGTATCCTGGATCTTCCGGGCAGGCCTGATGTCATCGCAAGGGTCCTTATAAGAAGGCTGAAAGGGGAGGTTTGAGGACAGAGGAGAAGGCGATGTGATGATGCGAGGTGGGACTGACGACGAGGGAGTGGCCACGGGCCGAGGAGCATGGGCGCCTCCAGAAGCCGACGCAGGCCAGAGGCCAAGTCTCCCTGGAGCGTCCAGGAGACACCGTCACTTTAGTCCAGGGACACTGATTTCAGACTTCTGAGCTCCAGCCTGGGAAGGAAACACCTTTGTGTTGTTTTAAGCCAGTGAATTTGTGGTGATTTGTTGTAGCAGCAGCAGGAAACCGAATCCATCAGTGAGCCCCGAAGGGAAGGGCACAGGGCAGGATCACCTTACCAACCCTCCCCGAACCCCAAACCCCAACCCGAACCCCAAAACCCAAACCCGCCCTGGGCTTGCACCCCGTCCTCTCCCTCCTAGCTGTGCCGTCCTGAACAAGCACATGGCTTCCTGTGCAGCGGTAACAAATGGTCATAAGCGGGGGGACTCCAAACAGGACTGTCTTCTCTCGCAGTTCTGGAGGTCAGAAGCCCAAATTCGAGGTGTCTGTGGGACCGTGCTTGCTCCGAAGCCTCTAGGGGAAACCCTGTCCCCTGCCTCTTCCAGCCTCTGGTGGCCCCAGGCTTCCCTGGGCATAATTCCAAGCTCTGCCTCCATTTTCACGTGTGTCGGGATCGCGGCTTCAAATCTGCCCCCCCCCATATAATGACACCAGTCATTGGGTTTAGTGCCCCTAATCCAGTGTGACCTCAACTTAGTTCTGCAAAGACCCCATTTCCAAATAAGGTCACATTTACAGGTACTGGGGTGAGCAGGTGGACAGAGATTTTGGGAGGCCATAATTCAACTGAGTACAGCAAGCCACTTCCATTCCCTGAGCCTCGGTTTCCCTCTGACAAATGGGGGTACGGTAATGACTTTGCAAGGTCATGATGGCCGAAGCGGGGTACCAAGCTTGGCTCCAAACCCGGGGCCCACTGTAGTGGACCCCCACAGACAGCAGGTCTCCCCCCACCCCCATCTGAGAAATGAGGCAGGGTCTCTGCCCAGCTGGCAGCACTGCCCAAGAGGGGGCCCAGGCTGTGGCCTGCCGCCTTGTCTCTCCCCATCAGCTCTGCTGCTCCGTCTAAAGGAATAAGGGGGAGGCAGGCGGGCTTTGCTCCCACACCTGGCTCCCCTACCTGGCTCAGTATTTTTAGCTCTGGACCCCTTGCTAGCAAATGAGGCTCTAGAGGCTTCTAGCAGCCATTAGGGTGGCTTCTGCCCGGGATGGGGCTGCAAGGAGGCCGGGGGTCCCTGTGTCTCCAGGCTGAGGACAGGGCTGGGCTGGGGTGTTGCCCGCTGCAGAGTGAGAAAGGGGGACGGTTGTTGATCGCCTCCTGGTCCTTGGGTGGCCAAAGACAGATGGACAAGGCAGGAAGCCAAGGTGGGTGGCAGTGGGTGGGCAGCTGAGGATATGGAGCCCGGTTTTGGGGATGAGTAACCCCCACCTTTGTGCAGCTCCAGTGGCCTGGGCCGCGAGGCCAGACGGTCACTCGGGGAGGGCCCAGCCAGGGAGGAAGCTCCCCCTCACATAATGGGGCCACTTCCTAGTTGAAATTAAGGGGCACCAGGAGGGGGCACTGTCTGCAGGGGGAGCGGTTTGTCAGCCGGCACCTCTGTGGGCCTGGGGCTTGTCTGCCCCACCTCCCCTGCACTGGGCTTGGGTCTCCCTCTGCCCCTCGCAGCTGCGTGATGTTGGGGGGCCCTCACTTGTCTCTGAGCCTCAGTTTCCTCATCTGTACTAAGGGTATGCCATAGTCTTGTCCTCACTGTGGTGAAATCAGGTGAGACGAGAGAGGCCTGACCCAGGGGTCAGCTGCCCCCAGCTCCCCTCCCTGGTTTGCGTTTGGCGGCCCCCCACCTGCTGGTGATTGTCTGGGCCCTGCCTTTCCCCTGGCCTCCCCTCGCTCGCGTGTCCAGCTTCCTCGGGGCCTGTCCACTTCCTGAGATCTGTCCTAGAGGTTTCTCCCAGTCTCTGCCTGTGTTGACCCTAATGGGGTTTCTCACCCTTGCTGTCCCCCAAGCAGTCTCTCATCGGTCTCCGTGAGGAAGGTTCTAGGTGGTGGGAGGTGATGGCGAGAGTGGGCAGTTCCTCCAGCAGCCGCGAGGTGGTGCCTCTGAGGCATCCCCACGTCAGCTGGCCTGGGGCTCCCCAGGCGTTTCTCCTCGGCTCAGGCCTTCTGGTCTTCTCCTCTCGGCCCACAAGTCCCCGCGGCTCCTACCTGCTGGTGCTGAGCCAGCCTCCGGCCAGGCGGGGACGAGGCCCCCTCTCACCACCAGGGGCCTCTTGGGGTGCACATCCTGAGCAGGCGCTTCCTGACGGCAGCTCCGAGCTGAGATTTAACACAAGACTCCGTTCCCTCTGCGCCACGGGTCCCGGCCTGGTGGGCGCCTTCCTTGCCTGCCTCTAGGTGAGGAGAGGGTCTGCTGGCCTCACCTGGTGTGATGGTTAAGCTCACGTGTGCATTTGGCCAGGTTTTGGTGTCTGGCTATTTGGTCAAGCAAGTGTTAGCTGATTACTGCTGGGCATTCCGTGGCCTTGAATCCTCAGTCAGCTGATTGCATCCGTGGCTGGTGACATCTGCAGTCACCGAGGAGACGGCCTTTGGCAGTGAGCAGCGTCTCACCCAGTCAGCTGGGACCTTAAAAGGAGTGATGATCTCAGCAGTCAGAAGGGAGAACTCCCACCTCTGCTTCCACCAGCCAGCTTCTCCTGGGGAATTCATGGAAAACCTCCACTGGAGCTCCCAGCATGCGGCCTGCCCTACGGAATTCGGACTTGCCCATCCCCACCGTCGCGTGAGCCGGTTCCTACAATACATCTCATAATATTTATCTCTATCTCTATCTCTCTCTCTCTCTATCTCTCTCTCTCTCTCTCTCTCTCTCTATCTCTCTCTATCTATCTCTCTCTCTCTCTCTCTCTCTATCTCTATCTCTATCTCTATCCCTATCTCTATCTCTCTCTCTCTCTCTCTATCTCTATCTCTCTCTATCTCTCTCTCTCTCTCTCTCTATATATATATATATATATATATATCTCTATCTATCTCTATCTCTCTCTCTCTCTCTATCTCTATCTCTCTCTATCTCTATCTCTCTCTCTCTCTATCTCTATCTCTATCCCTATCTCTATCTATCTCTCTATCTCCTCTTCTGCTTCCCTGGAGAACCCTGACTAACACACCTGGTGACACCTCAGCCCTGGCCCCATGGCCCTCCTATCACCCAGAATCCATTGCCAGGTTGTGGCCAAGCTGAGGCCCCGGGTCCAGGGGTTCTGAGGCCCCCACCCCCAGAGCCATGCCCTCTCATGTATTCCTGGGCCAGCTCCCCTCCAGGGGGGCGGCTGGCGTGCTGGGAGCTCCAGAAACCCCAGGCAGGCTGAGTTCACAGTTGTTTGCTGCCCCTCTTGCCCAGATCATCAGTCTGACCTGAGACTCGTCACCTGCAAAACAGAGCTCTAGACCCTTCCTCGTGACGGTCAGCTATGGACACACCAGACCTGTCACTCAGTGCGGCCCCTTCCGCTCAGCATCTGTGTGAGTGAGCCTGGAAAGCTCTGAACTCTCAGAGCCCTCCGGCCTCTCTGCTGACTCTAGGATCTCCCCCTCGACTCTTCCCAGTGTTTACGGCGCACACTTGAGCCCTGGCTGGGGGGCAGCTGGTGGGTCCTTGTCCCGCAGGCTGTTTGGGGTGGATATCATCAGGACTGGTGCCGAGGAGGGAGCCACTATGGCTTATTTCTCTAACACTTTTTTTTTTTTTTTAAATAAAAAGAAATACAAAAATCTTCAAAGGACTAAAGAGATGCATGTTTCTACCTCACAGAACCAGTCAAGTTAACATTTTGGCATATTTGCTTCTAATTTTCTTCTCACTTTTCCTTCCCTTCTTTGTCTTCCTCCTCCTTTTCTCCTTCCTTCCCTCTCTCTCCTCCTCTCTTCTTCCTGCCTCTCTGTTGTTAACAATACATGGTCACTGTATCAGTTAGAATAACCCTGGTTGTGCTGCAGTAACAAACAATCCCCAAATATTGGTGACTTGAAAAAAAAACAAACCTTTCCTCTGAAGAGACGGTATTCATTTTTTCACATTCTGTGGGTCAAAGCAAGCCACGTGACACACCTAAAGTAGAGGAGCCAGGAAAGCATGAGCTGACCATGTTCTTGAGGGAGAGCCTTGCAATACTGAGAGCATCCCGCATACCCACCACCCTCATCAGAGAGGAAACAGGCAGAGCCGGGGCATCTAAAGGTGAAGGTATCAAAAGCTCCACCCCCACCATCCAGAAGTAATCGCCCTTAGTATTACTTGAACATCATTCTAGACAAGTGAAGAGAGAGAGACTTTTATGGAAATTGTATGTCACTTTTGAAGATTTTGAATGAAAGCATAATATTTGATTTTATATTCAAGTAAAATCAAGACAAAATTGAAGTGAAACTGAAGAAATGGTTAAACTTCAAATCAACAATTTCTCGAAAGATCCCTTTATGATTGAAAAAAGAGCTTCTGGAAGATATTGAAAGATTGGCACGATCATAGTATGCACTTCCTTACCGGTGCCAGTTTCAGACGGTCTCCACGAGCCCCCTACGGTGAAACGTAAGGTCTGCACCCCTCAGCTCCAGTCCCTTCAGCTCGTGACTTTCATAGTCACATTATTATTATTTTGACATTATCCCAGTTGTAACATGTATGTTCTTTTCTGTAACTACCATTCCAAGACTTGTTTACTGTTATCTGCATATTTAAATTGATTGGGCTTTCGCCAGTTCTTTAATTGGCTGGATTTCTTTGTAATTTATTTATACTTTCCCCCCGGGAGGGCTCACGGGTGTGTGTACCCTAAGCTCTTTCTGCCAGTTTCTTCTTTTAACCATCAGCTCCCCAATGTGAATATTATTCTCGAGCCACATTTTCTTTCCTTCTGAACAAGATGTTTTGTGGTCTTGTGAGGTGGAGTGAGTGTTGCTGGGGAGAAGCCTTAGGGAGGCATTTCTTTTCCTTCTTGGAAACACTTTTCCTTTTCAACCTAAATGGTTGGAGGATTCTGTGTCCTTGAAATTCATGGCTTGGCCAAGGAGTAAATGTGGAGCATCCTCCACCAGGTATTTCTGGAATATGGGGTGCTCTTCGTTTTGAGAAAGCCCTCTTATGTCATATGCTACCACATATTTCATAGCACTTTTTAGGTACTGCAAACCAGGGGCACCATTATCCTTGTGTTGTATTGTCTTCCACATCTATTCAGTTTTTCTCTAATTCTTTTTTATCTCCTCTGTCTTTTTAGTCCACCATCACTGTGCTTATCTCAAGGTTTTTTTTCATCAGTGTCTATTCTGTTTATTCATTCATTCACCACCTATTTATTGTGCGCCTTCTGTTTACCAGGCATCTTTCTTGGTGTTGGGGGAAACAGTGAATGAGACGGTGAACTGTGGTGGGGAGAGAGATGACGGACAAAATAAAGACATCATAGAGGATGTGAGAAAGCGATGCAGGCCATGACGGAGATAAAGGGGTGAAGTGGTCAGGGAGATGCCACTGGGAAGGTGACAGTGGAGCAAGGCCGTGACGGACAGGGGGCTCTTTGCTGCTTCTAATTCATTAGGCCCTCCAGGATGTTTTTGCCCTTAATTTGTGTCCTTAGGCCTGGAATGTCTCTTTTCATCTTGCTCTTTCGCCTTTATTTACCTGTGAGCTTTTGTTCTGTGGGATTCAAGCTCTAAGCCATTCTCTAGTGTGATGCAATTGATTGTTTTTTCTTTTTAAGGTACCGGGGTCAGGGATTGAACCCGGAACCTCGTACATGGGAAGCTGGTACTCAACCCCTGAGCTACACTGGCTCCCCATCCTGGTCAGGCTGGTGTCTCTTTTGCGTGTGATGATGCTTTCTCCCTTTTCCCTCTCTCTTTGGGTGCTATTTGCATGGTTGCCATGGTGTCTTCTCATCCCGCTCGTGCTTGGGCATCTCGGCCTGATAGTCTATTTGTTCTGTGTACTAGCAAATTTGCTTCCAGTTTCTCTCTTTCTCTTTGGTTTTTCTTTGAAAAATCACACCATGGAGTTTGCTAAATGACACACACTTACCGTGGGTGGCTTTGGGAGTGCCTCTGTGACTTTTCGGAGTTCAGTCTATTTCTCTTCTAGTTTTTGTCTGTGGTGGGTGTTTGGTTTTGGCCCCTGTCTGGATAGGAAAATCTGGCTTTGTTTTCTCTCCTGAGGTGGCCTTCAATGTCTACCGCCCTGGGCCCACCTCACCGACAAAGGGCCCCTGGGGGGGCACCCCCCAGTGCAATGCGGCTCCTGGCCTTCACACTGCTCAACAAGACCTGGCCCTGCTGCCCACTCCCCCCACCTTGTCCCCCTCCCCCACGGCCACGTCCCCTCTTCTTTGGTCAGAATGGGAGGAAGCTCAGGATACCACCCATTTTGGTGTTTTCAAGATCTGCTTCACTTTAGATTTTCAGAACAAAGAGTCAAGAGCTTGTTGGAGTTGGGACACTGGAGGGGTGGGCTGGGAGGACGGGAGGCGGTGGGCACGTCGCCCTGAGAAGGTGTGGTGGGCCCCGGGGGTCCAGGGGCAGGGCTGCAACAAGGAGGGTGGTGGGAATAAAACAGGACAGTGTAAGACTGGGGTGGGGGGCATTCAGGGAGAGGGGGAGCGTGGCCTGGAGGCAGCAGGGGGGAACTAGGAGGCCTTGGTGGTCAGCAGGGTATTGGGGAGGAAGCAGCCCCCCAGAGGGGGCCCCCAGGGCTGGCTGGTTCTCAGGGGCAGACTGGGAGGCAGATGCAGTTAGGAGGTGTGGGTGACTACTGGGGGCTGACCTCCCACCCCCCAAAATTATGTCCATGTCCTGGCATCTGGGGTGGGAATGTGACCTTACTAGGGAAAAGAGCCTTTGCAGCTGTGATTAAGTGAAGGAGCTGGATGTGGGAGCTTCCTGGGCATCCAGGTGGCCCCTGGATCCAGTGACCAGGGTCCTCATAAGAGAGTGGAGGAGCCAGAGATGGGAGGGTGCAGCCGGAGCCTCCAGAGCCTGGAAGCGGCCAGGAAGGGTCGGCCCCAGAGCCCCTGGAGGGAGAGCGGTCCTGCCAGGTCCCTGACTCCAGGCTTCTGGTGTCCAGAACCGCGAGAACACGTCAGCGGTGACAGCCAAGCTCATGGGAATTTGTTGTGGTCGCCCCAGGAGACCAAGACCAGGAGGGTCTAGCCGAGGGTCCGGTCTGGGTGCTCCTGCTCATGCTGACATAAGCCCCCAGAGCACAGCTTTGGGGGTGGGGAGGGAAGGGGCGCAGAGCGAGGGGCTGGGGAAGGGGTGTGCGGCGCCTTACAGGGATGCGGGGTGACAGGGGTCCTGGGCTTCCGGTGG
Source organism: Tolypeutes matacus (assembly GCA_026826555.1). Taxonomy (NCBI): domain Eukaryota; kingdom Metazoa; phylum Chordata; class Mammalia; order Cingulata; family Chlamyphoridae; genus Tolypeutes; species Tolypeutes matacus. The sequence goes on along the minus strand of JAKSZT010054301.1, from coordinate 7,666,908 downwards.
GCCTGAGGCCATCAGCAGTTAGAAGCCTCATCTGGACCCCGAGCCAGATGGGGGCTGGGGGTGCAGAGGGGGCCGCTTGCCCAGGCTCGCGAGGTCCTGAGCGCCGGCCTGAGTTTTACTGGTGAAGTACAGTGTCGGGGGAGGGGTCTTCTTCTGAGCCGGGAGGACCAGGGACCCCCACCACTGGCTGGCTGCAGGGCGGGGGCATTGATTCTTAGCCCTTTTGTCTTCAAGTGAGAAATGCCTTCCCCCTGCTCCCTGCTCCCTGCTCCCTCCCTCCCTTCCTTCTTCACCTAGAGTTTGCTGTTTTCTACCACTCCATCCCTATTCCCCAGCCAGCATTCGCCGAGGCCTTTCCTAGTAAAATTGACTTTTTAGGCCTAAAACCTACTAGATGTGCTACTTATTGATTGAGCAAGGAGTAGGTTGCTGTGGGGAGTTTGGCCCCACAGGGTTTTGAATCTTGGCCCATTTAATAGTTGGGGACCTTGAGTGAGCACATGGCCTCCCTGAGCCTCAGTTTCCCCATCTAAGAGGAGGGAGTAACAGGGCCGACCACGCCCGCTGCTGCAGGGGTTAGCTGGAAGCCCTTGGTGCCAGCTCCCGTCTGCTCACTCAGCCCTCAGCAGCCCCACGGGCTCATCCTGTGGCCCCGGCTGGCAGAAGACGGTTGCGTCTCAGACATCACACAGGGGGCATGGAGCTGGGGCTGGGATTTTAGACACAGTGGGACTCCCCTCCCAGGCAGGACGCAGCCAGTCCCAAACACCCAGGCCGGGACAGCCGAAGGGGTCAGGCAGCCAGTGCTCTACACGAATCTGAATCCCAAGCCCTCTCCTCCAGGCAGCCTCCTGGCTAGCTCACAGGCCCGTAGGGGTCCCTGCACAATGCACCCTCCAAAAAGCTCTCTGCCCCCATCTCCTCCTTGGTGGGCTCAGCAAGGATTTGGTCATACCCGTGGGGGCCAGACACTCTTCTGAGGGCCTGCGAGAGACCAGGGAGACCCCTGCCCTGTGGAGCTGACCTTGCTGCTGGGGAGTCGGACAATACCGTGCACAAAGTACCTGTGCACATAAAGCATACAGGTGGCGGCTAGCGATCAGTTCCGTGGGGAAATGTGAGGCTTACGGGCCAGCCAGGGGTGGGGGCGGGGTGTGCAGTTTTAAAGCGGATGGTCGGGAGGTGGTGTCTGCACGAAGCCTGGCAGGAGGCGAGGGGCGGCTCTGCAGACACCGGGGACGATGCCCAGGCCGTGGTATCCCCAGAGCCAAGGACCCGAGCACCCACAGGCGCTGACGCCGGGGTGGGGCATCTCGAAAGGAGGGGGAGCCCCCGGAGGGTCGAGAGCAGAGGTGGCGCTGGGAGGGACAGGCGCTTTAGGGTCACTCCAGCTGCTGCATTGAGAACAGCCCCCCAGGGGAGCCGGGGGTGGCAGGAAGGCAGAAGTGTGGACAGTTGGGGGCTTGGAGCCTCGCCCAGGAGAGAGGGGCTGCTGCTGGTGGCTTCGACCAGGGCAAGGGAAGGGCGGGGAAGACCGGAGATGGGGGAGACGCGCCCCCCTTCATGAAGAGCTCTCTTAAAACAGGACCCCACAGAGCCACTCTGAGATGTGGCTTTCCAGGGGTCTCTAGGAGTCATGAGGTTCCGGAAGGCTCCCTCTCCGTCGACCCCAGTCCCTCGTTTGGGGGAAGGGCCCTGGTCCTGGGCTCAGAAGTTCAAGTCCTTGGCTGTGCACTGCTTTGCTGTGTGACCTTTGGCGGGTGACTCGCCTTCTCGGAGCCTCAGTTTCCTTCCAGCTTGCTTGGCAACCTATGAAGGGAACAAAGAAGTCATCTGGGAAAATTTCCTGGTATTACTGGAAAGAAACCGGAGGCGGCCCTCCCCACCTCTGCTGGTAAATGACAGCTCCATCCTTGTCCTCTTTCCAAGATCAAAACACAAGCAAACTGCCGCCCCCGAGGCATCCTCGCCTCCCTGCCTTATTGAGCTGCAGAGAAGGAGGAAATGAAAGAGGGCTGCTGCCCACAAAGAGCTGAGCCAGCCACAGCCTCTGCTGTCAGCGTGGGGGTCAGCCTGGGGGGGGGGGGACAAAAAAGAACCCCCGGGGGTCGCCCCCCGGGGGGGGGGGGTGAGAGACGAGAAGGTGGAGAGTGGTGGGTTCTACCTTGGGGGGCGGTGTGGCAGTCAGGGACGGCTTCATGGAGGAGGTGGCCTTTTAGCTGGGTCTTGAATGATGTCTTAGATGTGGACCACAGGGAATGGCAGGGAAGGGAAGTGCAGGCAGAGAGCAGGAGGAGAAGAGGGGCTGGATTTCAGAGGAGCCGAGGGTGCACGGGGAGCAGGAAGCTGCCCGACCTAGGGCTGCAATAGAAAGCTTGAACTAGAGGTGATAGCCTTGAATGACCAGCCCCCTTACCTTCTTCTATTATAAAGACAGGAAATCAAAACCCTCAAGTTCCCAGCCTCTCTTGCAGCTAGCATGGCCAATCTGAGATGGACAGAACTCCCTGGGGGACAGCTCCCTTCTTCTAATGAAAGGGCACTTTTTGTGACTCTCAGCCTTTGGCCCTTCTCGTATTTCTGCTTGGAATGTGGACATGATGTCTGGATGCACAGCAGCCATCCAGTTACCATGAAGAAAGAGGCCTGCACTGCGGATGCCAGAGCAGCAAGCCAGAAGGAAGCTGACCTTGACGTCTTTCCTGAGTATCCACCAGTCCTGAGCTGTCTACCCCTGAGCACCAGTGCTTTGTGGCTGAGCATGCACAGGGGCTGCCCAGAGAAGCCCCTCGCAGAAGTCTCCCGGGAGGGGTGGTGCCTAGAGGCTGATTAGGGCTCAGGCAGGCTCTGAAGCTCCCTCCAGTCTGTTGCCTCCTCCCCCGAGGACTTGAGTCTCGCTCACTGGGCCTGGCCAGAGGAAGGTGCTGGATCCATTTGTGCTGTGTGAGGAGAGGACAGGGGTGGCGTCACAGGATGAGCCGTACAGCAACGGGAGGGCACGGCTGGGGGAGGGCCGAGTTTGAGGACCAGCAGGTGGGACACGGAGGCTGGACTGAAGCTGGTCCCTGGGACTCACGAGCAGAGAGAAGGTGGGCGAAGACGGAGGGGAGAAGAGAAGCCTGGGGAGCTGCCCACATGTGGGGTTCAGGAGGCAGCCAGGGAGGAGGCAGGAGGGGGGCCCAGGGCATCACCCCAGAAAGACCTTCCCTGTATGGGACTGATGGAGGGTCCTGGGGCGGCTGTAACAGAGGACCCTACACTGGGTGCTTGAAACAACTGCAGTCTTCTCTCATGGCCTGGAGGCGAAGAGTCCGAAATGGAGGTATGGGGGTGGGGGGCTCGAGGGGAGGGTCCTTCCCGGCCTCCTCCTCTCCTCCCTGCATGCCTCTGTGCTCACATGGCCTCCCCTGCAGGGTGAGCGCTCTTCCCCAGTCCTTGGATTTCGGACCCATCCCAAATCCAGGATGATTTCATCTCAAGACACTTAGCCAATTACATCGCAAAGTCCTGATTTCCAAACAGGCCCCATTCTGCGGTTCTGGGCGGACGTGAGTTTTGGGGACATATTCAACCGGTGTGGGCCCCAGAGGCCGCTGCGCCCCCGGGGTTAGCTCTCTGGGCCCAGGGCCGCGGGGAGGCTGGGGCGGCCCTGCCGGCTGCAGCCTCGTGCCTGCGCTAACGTTTCCTATGATTATGCTCCCGAGCCTGAGAGAAGCTTCCCGGCTCTCCTGGAGACACATGGACAGGGCCCATAATGAGCTCTGCCACCCAAAATTACTTGTTTCTGGGGGCGAGAAGTAATTTTCTGTCTGGGACTAATTAAACTCGAGGACCCGAGCAAAGTAAGCTAAAAATGGGAGAAATAGGGAGTTGAAAGTTCTGTCTGGAAAGGACTCTTAAGAAAGCTTGGCTGAGAGCCAGACTTGGAGGGCCTGGCTGGGCTGGCACTAGAGGCCGCAGGCCCCGCTCACCCTCGCTGTCTCTCCTGCTGCTGGCCGGCCGGCACTGACCACTTCCACTAGGGGCTCTGCTCTCCAGAGGCTGCTGGGCGGAAGGCGCTTGGCAGCAGAGGGACAGGGGCTTGGGGTCTGATAGTATAGACTCAAATCCCGACGCCAGCCCCTGGAGCCTCAGCTTTTTTTCCTGTAAAAGGGGTTGATGTGACCCCCACGGGCTGCCAGGAACGAGGACGAGACGGGACAGCCTGTGTGACACGTGGCCATGGACCAGACAAAGAGGGGATTGTTCCATTGAATTGGAAGCTGGGCGACATTGGGGCTGGCTCCATCCTCACCACTCGCCTAAGCCTTTCCTATCCCTGGGCAAACGTGAATGGGGCAAGGGAGAGCAGGGCTGTTCAGAGGTGAGAGCGAGGTGGAAAGAGCATGCAAACTGTAAAGTGCGGTCCCTCTGTGCTTTATGAGTAACAATAAGAAACCTCCTAACCACCACACCTGCCTGCCAGTCCAGAGCTGCCTTTTCTCATTACCCTGGTGGTTCCCAAAGTGTGTTCTCTGAGCCAGCAAGCATCAGCGGGGAACTTGCTAGAAATGCAAATTCTAGGGCCGCTCCCCAGAACAGACCCAGTGAGGCAGAAACCCTGGCAGTTTCTAAAATCTGTGCATACTCGGGAATTCTGACCATGCTAAAGCTTGGGACCCTCTGCGTTTCACATTAGCTCACCTGCCTGGCTCGGAGCCCCCGAAACACATTTGACACTCGGCTGCGCCTTAGCCCTTGTCAGAGCTTCCCTGGGGTTGCCCCTCCAGAGAATACCCCCCGCCCACAGGGCAGACGCCTCTGTGGGGAACCAGGCTGGCTCCTCACCCCGCAGAGATGCTTCTCCAGGAGCCTCTAGGTATCGGTGACCCTGGGCCTAAGTCAGTGAAGAGGGGATTCCTTCCTCCAGGCCCCCACTGGGGCCCTGCCCCGACGGCCCCCTCGCAGCTTCTGGCAGCCTCGCGGGGGCCCGGCTGCCTCCAGCACGCAGGGCCCGGCTCCCAGGCAGCCGCTCAGCCTCGCGGGGGGCCACCCTCCTGCCAGCGCAGCTCTGCCCTGGGCCCGCGTCCTCTGGGCCCAGGACTCCCCAGGCACAGGCAGAACAGGGGAGGCTCCAGCCCTGCAGCAGGACACGCCGACCTTGGGCCTTGGCGACAGTCCTCGACGGGCTCCACAGAAGGGCCTCTTGAGCCCCAAACTAGCGCTCAGCTCCAGGGCGGGGAGGCTCCAGAGCACCATCGTACGGTGGGGACAGGTGGCATTTTCCACTCGGGAATGAGACAGGCAGCCACCCCGGCTGCTGTGTGATGACTTCCCCAGGCAGTGGACCTGGGCACACATGTCCTCACCCACTGCTCCCAGCTCCTAGCTTGCAGGCGGGCACCTCCCTGCCCTCACCCAGCTGCCTGACTCCAGGAGGGGCAGACGAGACAGGCAGACAGACTGACACAGCAGGTGCCCAGAGCAGGCATGGTCCGGGCCTCGGCTGTCGGCAGCCGTGAGAGCTGGAGTGGGCACTCAGCCTGCCTGGGCCTCCGCTTCCTCACTCTAAAATGAGGGGTGGGCAGCAGCCACTAGTTCCCACTCCATTACCTCCAAGGGATACGTCTTCAGCCTTAGAGGCCTTAGGGGCCTTAGAGGAGATGGGGTCCCCTGGAGCCCCGGCCCACGAGACACTAGGCAGTGGGTATCTTGCTCGGGGCGGGGGGTGGGTCCAGGAGGACAGGCCTGTGACTGCCCCGGTGGCCTCTACCTCCAACGTGGTCCTAGAGCCCGAGTCAGGGAGCCTGGAAGCCATCCTGCCTGGACCTGGCCCTGCTTGCCTCCTGTGATGGGGAGCTCACTCCCACCCAGGCAGAGCAGCCCTTGTGGGGTCCCTCTGTCTCTACTGAGACTGCCTTGGGTAGCAGCCCTCAGGGATGGTACCTCAGACCTGCCTGACGTTGTTCACAGGTCTCCACGAGAGGAAAGGCTGGGGCCTGCTCTTCGCCCGCAGTCGTCTGCTGGCTGCACCCAGGGTTCCGTGGGATAACACGAGGGGCCTCCTTTGACCGAGAGCTCTGGGCCAGGCCCGGGGCCACCACCTCTCGTGCCTCAGGTGGTCACGTCCTCACAACGAATCTGAGAGGCAGGGATTTCTGCCTCCTTTTCATAGTCGAGGAAATGGAGGTTCAGAGAGGTGAAGTGACTTGCCCAAGGTCACACAGCTGGCTGCGGGGGTTTCACTCCACCAGTTGTGCTGTGAACTAACTCTCCATGATGGTGATCAGGCACCCCAGTAGAGCACCCCATTTCCCCCAGGCCTTCCGAGTGGGCTGGGCTTCCGGACACTTCCCTCTGAGATCGCCCGCCAGGCCACCTCTGGTCCCCACATATTCTCCAGGTACTGTGGCCTCAGTTCCTGGCCACCTCACCATGGGGCTTCTGGGCCATCTTCCATTCTGGGGCTGGAGCCTGCGGGTCCCTAAGTACCTGACCCCTAGGTCTCCAGGGGGCCCCAGACTTTGCACTCCTTCTTTCTAATAGGCATTACTGGGAGCCTGGCTACCTCACAGGTAGCTCGGGCTTCGTCCCAGCTGATCTACCCACCGTGCTTCTGCTCGCCCTGGCAACGGCCCTCCCCGTCCATGATGCATGGCTGCAAAGCCAGGAGAGCTATTTCCTCCTGCAGGCCTGCCCACGCAGGACCCACACCAGATGGGGCAGGTCCACGCTCATGCCCCCTCTTCCCGGGGCTGGGGACTGGACAGCTCCCTCCGCTGTGCTCCAGTCAACACACCAACACACCAAGAACAGCCCTGCCTCAGGGCCTTGGCACGTGCTATTCCCTTTTGCCTGAAATGCCACTGTCCCAGATGGCTCCTCCTCACAAGGCCTCTCCACCCAATTCAAGTAGCCCCCACCTCTCTTGATCTGTTACCCCGCTCTGTTCTCTTCTTTGCATGTGTCAGTATACACAGCCTCGCCTCCTCCTCTACCCCCCTCCTCCCGCTGCTCCCCCTCTTCCTCCTTTGCCTTCCCCAGCGGCATGTCAGCTCTGTGAGAAGGTGACTCGTCTGCTTTGCCTTGGCTGGGTTCCTGGCGCCCTAGCGGTGGCCGGGCACAGCACGGCTCAGCGGTGCTTGCCGGTGCCTCGCTGATGCTCCTGGAGGCCGTGTGATGTGGACACTGGCCGTGGCTTCAGGCCGGACTGAAGCCCTGGACGAGCCACGGCGCCTCCTGAACCTCGGCATCCACCTCTGTAAAAGCAGGGAAGCAGTTCAGGCCCGACGGTGAGGACCCCACCCCAGGAGGAAGGGCCCAGCCCCCGGCCGGGGAGGGGGGGCCGCGGCGTCGCCCCTCCTCAGCCGGACAGCGGCAGAGGCTCCCTTCTCGCTCCCGACTCAGGCGTCCACGACACGTTTAGTCTGATTTAGGGACGAAGCCGTCTCTTAGGTTGGTGGCGTTGGCGCTTGGTGCTGAGCCGGCGGCTACGTGGGAAAATTAGCATCGTCAGGGATGAGTTTGGAGCCATCTCTTGGCAGCGGAATCCCCGACATATTGATTAAGCCTGATAAATGCTCTTGTCTAAAGATCCCTTTTGAACGATGGCTCCAGTCACCCACTTATTAGATGGGTACAAGCTCCCGTCAGTCTCCGGGGCGGCAGGCAGGGGTTCCTGCGCCCGCGGGCACGCTGCTCCCCCAGAGGTATCAGCAGGTCCTGGCCGGCGCGGGCAAGGGGGCCGAGCCAGCAGAACGGACGCACTGCAGGGGCCGCTTGTCCCCCCGCAAGTCTCTCGGGGTGGGGGCCTTTCTTGCCCAGGGAGAGGAGGGTGGATGCAGCAGCCCCCCTCCTGGAGGAATGGCTCCCCAGGCTTTCAAGCCCGTTCACGGGCCCCTTCGTGCTCAGCACCCCGGATGCCGGGAAAACCCGCATCCCATAATGAGCTCCAGCAGGAGGCATGGGCCCACCCGGGTGTCACCAGCTGGGTGCTGTTCAGCAGCCCCTTTCCCGTGCCCCAGCCCTGGAAACGCCAGCGAAGCCCAGGACTGCTCTAGGATCAACAAGAACTTGACCTTACCAGGGCCCAGAGGCAGGCCCCCCCGTCATGTCGGCCGGGGCACCCCAACTCCAGCTAACTCTACCCCAGGCACCAGTCGGGACTGCTGAGTGCAAAGACGTGAGGGGCTCAGGGCGTCGCCGCTGGGGAGCGAAGACAGGTCCAGAGGTCGCCAGGGGAGACGGAGGGCGGCGTTCAGAGGCCCAGGAGTGGAGGAGGCAGCAGGGGTGCCAGGGTTCCCTAAGACCTTGGTCTTGGCTCACCTGCTTTGGGGCCACCCCTTCTAAGAGGCCCCGGCAGGGTGCTGTGGCTGTGACTTACACACTGGGGTGGAGGCATGGAGGCTGCGAGTCCGCTGGCCTCGGTTTCCTCATCTGGCCCTGCCTTCCTTGGTGGTGAAGAGCCAATGGGGAAATCGGGGGGTACCTCCCTCCTCCGGGGCTCAGCACAGAGGGGAGATGCTGTCAGCCGGGCCGAGCTGCTCAGAAGTGGGGTTTCACGGACCCAGTGGGCAAAGGAGACGACCTAGCCTGAAGGCTGCTGTGTGGCCACCCCACGCCCAGCCGCCCATCTATGCAGCACCACCCTGCAGATGGAGCCGAGTAACAAAGCGGCCCGCCGCTCCAGGCCCAAGTTGCCAGGCCCCGGCGGGCTGGGTGGCTGTGGCTGAGGTTGCAGTTGTCTCAGAGAGAGGAAGAATCCCTGTGTGGAGCAGAGACAGCGTCAGGCCTGGGGTCGAGTGCCCCTGAAAGAACCCCCCACCCCACCCCGTGGCCTCTGGCCCCTACCTCCTCAACCCCATGTACCTCTCTGGTCGTTTCTCGTGCTTTGCCCCTGGATCGCCTGCCCCCCTCCAGCCACACCGACGGCCTTTTGTTTCTAAAGGCCTTTGCAGATGCTGTGCCTTCCTCCTGGCTTGCCCGTCTTTCCTTCCTTCACCTCACTGACTCTCACTTATTATTTACATCAGTTCAAAACTCACTTCCTCAGGAAGACCTTGCCTGATCTCCTGGCATGGTCAAATCCTCCTCCTGTAGGCTGTGTTGGAAGGAACTGAGTGGAACTGAGAGCTGAGACCCACCTACAGGGGCTCAAGAAAAGTAGAGATTTATCCTCTCTTGTTAAAGAAGTCTAGGGTCAGCAGTCTAGAGTTGGGATGATGGATCCACAAAGTCATCAGGGACCCAGGCATTTCTGTCTTTCTACTCCGCATTTTTAGTGTGTGGCTTCTAGCATCTAGGTTGCCTCATAGTCATAGGTGGCTGCTGCAGCTCCAGCCATCTTGTCTGTATGCCAGGGAGGAATAAAGGAAAGGGAAAGGGACAAAAGCACATCTTTCCTAGGTGAGTCAGAGTCCTTCAACAACATCTCCTGGAAACCATTCCTAACGACTTGCATTTGCCGCCCTGGCCTCCGGAGGGGTCGGGGTGGGGGTGGGGGAGGGCTGGGACATCTTTTAGCTGGGTTCATTAGGACCTCTTCAGTCACTTCCTAAGGAGGAGGGGAGAAGGGAGATTGGGCAGGTGCTCTGCCACACAGGTGCCACTGCCTGAATGACTTGCAGCATGCCTCAGCTGCAGTTAGTTTGGGTGTTGACTAGTCTGAAGGCTGCGAGCTTCCTGAGAGCAGGGCTTTCCTGGGTCTCCTATAGTCCCTAGCAAACGGAGGCCTGTGTAAAGACTTGCTGAGTGAATGAAAGAATGGGCAACCTTGCTGTGTGTCCCTAGACAGGCTCCTTTCTTTCTCTGGGCCTCAGTTTCCCTACCTGTAACAGTTTCCCTTCTTGGAGCCTCCTCCTGTCTCTGAGCCTTGGGATCTGCCCTTGCCCCAGAGCTGCTCTGATGATTCAACCAGGGAAAAATGGGAAAGAGGGAACTAACTTGTATTTAGCACCAGCTGTGTGCCAGGCCCTAGGCAGGGCACTGGGGCCCGGAAAGGAATCTGAAGTTCTGGCCTTCAAGAGACATAAGCAACTCCACCGGGTGGCCAGTACTGGACACAGGGAAGCCCAGAAGAGGCACGTGGCCTGGATGGAGGGTCAAGGGAGGCTGCCCAGGGCCTTGGGGGGTGAGGTGGAGAAATGCCAACGGCAAAATATTCCTGTGCAAAGGTCCTGGGGTGGAAAGAGCACAGGCTGCGTTCCGGGGTGGTGTCCCCGTGAGGACGGGGTCAGGGCCTGAGCAGCTAGCCCAGGCCAGGTGGCAGAGGCTCTGGGGACAGTGGGGAACTGAGACTAGTTTAAAGCAGGGGAGGGTTGTGCTCAGAACTGTACTTTAAGAGGAGCAGGCTGAGCCCCCTGTGGAGGCTGGCCTGGGTCAGAGGCTGCTGGGCTGCCGTGCAGGGGCTGAACCAGGGCCGCGGCACTCGGTGACGGGTGTGGGTGGAGGGCCTTGCTGGCTTGTTGGCCCATCATCTGCGGTGGACCTTGGGCAGGTTCCACCTCTTGGCTCCGGTGGACAGGTCTGCTGTGCGTCGAGTGGGACCCGTTGGAACTCATTTAATCCCAGGACGGATGGCCCGAGTGCAGGCATTGGTGCGAGATTGCAGTAATGGCCGCATCACCTCTGACCCTGGACCTCTGACCTGGGACTTGGCCCTGGGACCTGCTCTGGCCAAAACAGAGTGAAGCAGAAGTGACCATGTATGTGTTTTGAGCCCAGGTCTCAGGGGGCCAGACAAATGCCAGCCACCTGGGCGGGCCCGGGCAGGAGCTGAAGTGCGCGGCAGAGCCCGGCTTAAGCTGCGATCTCAAGCGGTGGACTGGTTTGTTACGCAGCATTACCGTGTTGAGGCTTGAGACTCTCAGGTTCTCATGGCTGGGCTGTGGGAGAACCGGGAGCTGAGCCCAAGTATCCTGACTCCCAGGCCTTTGTGCTCCCAGCTCCGGGGCTCATGGGCACCGAGAAAGCGACCGTGCCCGGCCCCCGGGGCTGCCTGGGGCTGCTGGTCTTGGTGCTTGCTGGCTCATCATAACCCCCGCCCCCCTCTGGGTTTCCCCGCTCAGAGCCGGGATGGCTGCCGCGGGCTGAGTAGCGGGAGCACAGTTATCTCTCAGTCACAGCGGCGTAAGTCTTAATTTAATTCTGAGGCTCACATATCAGCACACAGCTAGCTGGCGCTGGGGAGGCAGGGCTGCATTGGAATCGTCTCTGCAAAGCTGGAAGTGTCAAGGAAAATACCTTTGGGAGGGTACAAAGAATGCGATGGCATTTGCGACAGATGGCAACGAAGCGAACGCTTCAAGTCGCCGGGCACGAAGCTGCTCTTTATTCTTCACTTGCCTTCGCAGAGCAGATCGAGTCAGGTCTCGTTATTTCTCTCCGGGCTGACGGCAGAAATGCAGAAAGCCCGGGCGGGGGTCTGGTGGGCAGGGGGTGTCTGACGCCTTCTCCAGCTGGCCTGCCCAGGCTTGCTTCTGTGGTCACCTCTGGGGACTCCGGGAAGTAGCAAGGAGCCAGGAGGCAGGCAACTGGGTCTGGGCCCCAGGCCTGCCTGTCACCTTGCGGTGTGGCCGGGGACGAGGCTGCCCCCCCTCTGGTCTTGGCCGTGTCACTGGCTGTCAGAAGGGCCTGGCTTTGGTGGCATCTGAGGCTGCGAGTCCAGCAAAGTGGACGTGAATGAGGCCTGGCCTGGAGGACTGCACAGGGAGACGGATGTGGACTCCGTCCCTACGTGTGGGGACCAGAGCAAGACAAAGCCCAGAGGAAGGGAGAGCCAGGCAGAAGAGTGGATGTCCAGGGGCTCTCCTGGCAGGGGCCCGGGCTTGGGACAGGCAGGCTGTGTTTGGGCCCAGTGGGGGAAGCTGGGCGTGGGGTGGCCACAGACAGGCTGGCGAGGCCTCCTGGACCCTGAAAGTCCAGCTGGGGTGGGCATAGCCTCGGGGTCTGGGGGCTGCCACTACTTCTTCCCTCCCTCTCTGAGCCTTGGGCTCCTCTTTGGAGGATTCAATGGTGCAGTGTCTAGAACTGTCTAGAAAGTAGCAGCTCCTTGTAGGTGCTGATTGAATAATGGTTCTTGCTATAATTAGGACTAATGAACGTCCTGCTGATAACAGAGACCTTTACAAGGTGTATCAGTCAGGGTTCCATTAGGAAAACAGAAACCACTTCCTCTGGGAGGAAAGGGATGTAACTCAGGGAATTCCATGCTTTCCAAACCGTCGAAGGCTGGAGGAGCAAGGGGCTCAGGCTGCCCATGGCACAGCGTGGGGCCGGGAACCTGCAGTGACCAGTGCCAGCCTCGCAGCTCCTTGAGGGCATGGTCAGCTCATCCAGCCACTGCAAAGCCACGTCTGGGGAGGTCACACCTGCTGGCCCAAGGAGGACGGGCTCTTGGACAGCTGGACGGACAGGAAATCACATCTGAACTCTGTGTGCAAGGGAGTCTGAGGTAGCCCCTGAGATACGAAGAGTTGGCCCTTGCGGAGTCCCCTCACGGCATCCAGGGCGCAAATGCCCTGCATCTCCCTCCTCTGGGTTGTCCAGGGGGCCTGTGAGCCACAGCAGGTCTATGCAGGGGAGAGCAGAGCTTCGATGTGCACTTTGGAGGCTCCTGTGGGCGGTGGAGGGGAGAGGGGCGGAGGGCCCAGCACCCTCATCCTCTCCCCCTGCAGCCCTGTGTTGGGTCAGGGGTCTGCCAGGCCCCTGGGCTCTCCAGACACTTCCCAGCCCCACTTCTGGGCCAGGGCTCCTGGAATTTCCACGAGCTTTCTCCTGGGGATTTTAAAATTTTTAATTTTTATTGTAAAATAATGTGCTATAGGTTTTCTTTCCTTTTTCTTTTCTTTCTTTCTTTCTTTTTAAATATAGAAAACACATGACTTATTAGATGGACCTAAAAATCATCAGAAATCAATTTTAGGCACTTTTCTTGAGTACAGACTACAGGAATTTTCTACCAAAGAACAGTAATAACTAGCAGGCAGCACCATGAACATTTAAAGTTCAGTGTTTAGAACAATACACCAGGGCCAGACAACTGAAAAGAAACATGGCATAACTACCCCACTGTGTCCTGTTATGCTCTTTCCAAGTCCACACACAACTGGAGGGTGTAACAGAAAGTCCTCTTTTAGCATGCAAAAGCTTAAATTCCAGGTCTCTTCCCTTTACTCCACCGTCACGGTCTTAAAAGAACCTGTCACCCCCAGAAGCTTTGCTCGTGTGCAGGCCTAACGAGCAGCTGCTGTAACTATCACCCAGCTCAGGAGCTAGAGGTTCGCCATCCATCCCCAGGCCGCGCCACGCGCCCCTTCCTCGTCACAGCCGCTTCCTTCCCCTTAAAACAAGCCCCACCCTGACTTCTCGAGTAACCACTTCCTCGTGCTTCTTTATGAGCTTATCACCTGAGCAGGAGAAGCCTTCCACGCTTTTGAAAACGTCATGTCTTTTGAGGCGCCTTTGGTTCACAGACGCTTCTCCATCCCTTGGTTTTCCTTGCAGTTGTTCCGTGAGCCTGGGCCTGTCGGACCTGGAGAGCGGCCCACAGCCTGGAGTTTGCCGATGACATCTCCGAGGTGCCGTCGGCCAGTCCCTCTGGGCTCCGTGCTTCTGGTTCAAGGAGGCCGATCCCCGTGCTGGGGTGTCTTCTTTGGGGGGGGGCACGTGGTGTCTCCCCCGTTTTACTATTGGCAGCTGTTGAAGCTCAGGGCCCAGATCCACAGGCTCACCGCAGGGTTGCCCAATGGCCGTAGCTGGGGTCTCGCCCTCCATTTCCCAGTTTGTAGGATAATATTCCCCTGATGAAATATGCCGCGTGCCTTGTGGGTCTTGGCGACAGGGCAGTGGCAGCAGCGGAGAGGGCGGCGCTTCCTCTGGCCCGCGTGGCACCCCTGGTTTGCTCCCTGCAGTCGCCGAGCGGCCGCCTGCCTTTCTGCTCCGACCAGCCGACGCGGGCCCTGCGCCTGCAGCTCAGAACCCCGGCCTCCGTGCCCACTGCCCATTCGGGGGGCGCTCGGTCTCGGGGCTGCAAACCACCCTGAGCGACACCCAGGCCCAGTGCAGGGCGCCTGCTGGCCCGAAGGGAGCCCACGGCTGGGTGTGCGTGCCTCACCCCGAGAAGGCCACGGGGACGGGCTGGGGGCGCTCGGTTCTGCCACGAGAGCCAAGGCGGCCCCCCCTGAGGAGGCAGCTTCTGAGCTGGATCGTGGAGGATGACGTGTTTGTGGACTCGGAAGAGCTGTGAGCTCCTGGGCTGCAGCGGGGAGGTGGGAGGGCAGGAGGGCTGAGGGTACAGCGAGGGCAGTGCAGGGGCCCAGGGAGGCTGTGGGAACAGACTCAGAGGTGGTTGTGAGGATGTGGGGTGAGGGGTGGGGGGGGAAGGATGTTGCTGGTTCCAGCTGCTGTCCAGGCGGATGAAGGCCACGCGGAGGTGGGGGCAGGGGGAGGAGGGTCAGCGTTGGGGGGGGGGGACGAGTGGCTTTTTGCCGCCTGCAGCCAGGGATTGGGCCCTTGCTCCCAGCACAGCAGGCTGCCTGGAGGCCCCTCTGAGGCACCTGCCCAGGTACCATGTGTGCTCAGGTGTGGCGTGCTGGTGGGTGCCCTGCCCGGGCCAGCTGCTCTCCGGGAGGTCCGGTGCCTGGGCCCGGGGCCTCTGCTTCCTCACCTGGAGGAGGAGGAGGGCGTCTGAGTCCCCCTGCCCTGGCCCTTCAGGAGTGCATCCAGCTCACTGGCATTGGCAGCATCACGATGAATTCCAGGCCCCCCCCAAACCCCAACCTTGCACCTCTGGGCTGGGCACTGGGGTCCCCACAACTTATAAACACACAATGACACACCAGGGGGCCGTGGGAGCCCTGAAGAGATGGCCTGGGAGTCAGAGTTGCCTCCCTGGAGGAGGTGACGGTGAGCCAGATTTGAAGTAGAAACACAAAAGTAACACAAAGCCCCCGGCGGCCCCTGATCAACGGTGGGGAGGGACCATCTCCGGGTCCAGGATTTCGCCCTTAATGTGCTTTGTGACCCAGTGACCTATGCTGGAGGATTTCCACTAGAATCCAGCGAGGACATCTGTGGAGGGGCATGGGCGTGCCCACCTCTAGCTGGAGCCTTGCTATGCCCCCTGGGGAGGGGGCGGCACACGGGGAAGCCACGACTGCCCAGGCAGAACCGGGGGTCCCTGGGATGGGAGCCAGGAGCAGACTTCCCTGGAGCTCAGCAGAAGAGGAGTGAGAAGGCAGGAGCGGTGGGCCTTGGGGCTGTCCCCGGCCCCCGCGGCCACTGCTGGGTTTTCCTCCAAGGCCTCCATGGAGCCAGCTGCTGCCAGCTGTCACCAAGGCCAGGGGGTGGGGCTCGTGGACTTAGGCGAGCCCTCTGAACCACAGCCGTCCCCAGGTCCACGCCGCATCCCAGCCTCACCCCCTGGCCTGGACCTGCAGCAGCTCCCCTGCTGCTCTCCACGCCTCCCCCCGCTCCCCCCCTGCCCCCGCTGCTTCTCCCACCACCCCCAGTTCCCTCTGCCTCCACAGCCAGAGTGCGCTTTAAGTCAGCTCGTCAGCTCTCTCCCTCCCTGCCCGCCTGTGGCCTCCCACGCTCAGAGTGGGATTAGTGGTACTGGCCTCGCCGACGAGGCCCCGAGCCTGGGCTGCTGGCCTTCCGTGGCCTGGGGCGTGGGCCCTGGACTCCCACAACCCGGGGTTTGTCTTCCCAGTTGTCACTGGCTGCCTTTGGCTTCCTCGCCTGGGAAATGGGGTGGTGCTGGTATGGGCCTCTCGGGGTGCACTAAACGAGAAAGTGCACGTGAAGAATTGAGGCTGGGGTAGCCCGGAGAGGCTGGGAGAGGCCCCTCCAGCCGTGCGCCTCCAGGCCGCCGAGCGCCTCCACTCCTCTGCCTGGATGTTCTCGCCCTGCCTCCACCAAGCTCCCCTCCCTCAGCCCCCTCCCCAGAGGCGCCTCCCCATCCTCTCCCGGGGGCCCTCCAGCCTCCACCTTCGTGGAACCCGTGGCTGTCCTCCGTGGCTTGGGCAATCGTGTGTCTATCCTCCCCCATCGGTGCCCCCAGGCTGAGCTCCTGGGGCGTCCTTGGTGCCCTGCGGGCCGAGCAGTGGGCTCAGATCCTGGCCTGCCCCTTCCTGCCTGGGACCACCCTGCCTTGTTTCCTCTTTGGCAGAGTGGGGGGCATCCCTGAGGGCTGTGTGGGAGCCCACGGGCCACGAGGAGGAGTGGGCCGAGGTGACGTCCGCCCCGGCCCTGGTCTGAGTCGGCCCCCAGCACGTCGTGAGGGCGCACCTGGCCCTTTAGGCTTCAAGTGGGGGGAGCTGGCCCCCCGCAGACCCGTGTCTGCTGCCTGGGGAGGCGGCCGCTGGGTCTACCGAGGGTGCCAAAGCAGGCGTGGCGTCGGGAACGGTGCGTGGCCGCCACCAGGGGCCGCCTGGCCCTCCGTGGGAGGCCGCGGGCCCGCATCTGCCTCCTCAGACTCCAGCCCCCGGGGGAAACCGGGGGTCTCGTTTACAGATGAGGAAAACGAGGCTCGGAAAGCCTGCGTGGGTGGGCCGGCCGAGGCTGGGACCCAAAAGCTCGTGGCCCCTTCATGGCTGTGCACCCAAAATGGGTGGGTGGGTTGAGCACACGTGTGAGGAGGGAGGGGCCCGCCGCCGCCCTCCAGCCGGGCCCAGCACAGCCTCTTCTCCCTGGAACCGCAGTTTTCTAGTCTGGGATTCAGGGATGCAGTGTCCCCCACCCAGGGCTGCCCGGGGCGGGTCACAGGGCGAGCCCCCCAGGGAAAGCCCCCTGCCTCGAGGGGGTGGCTTTGGGGCTAGGAGCTGGACTCCCTTCCTCACTTGGAAAACGAGGGTTGATTTTGACGTATCCTGGGGCGCTCCCAGCACCCCGGGCCCTGTCCATCTGTGAATGACCCCGAGGCTCGCTGCAGGGACTGCCCTCGGCCAGCCGGAGGCAGCAGAGGGCACAGCAAGCAGGCACTGGACAGTGGGGGCTCTCTGAGATGGACCTGTGGGAGGCCCCCAGGCCTGCAGATTCACCTTCCCCTGTGGGCCCCCGGATCCATCCTTCCTTCTCACAGCCCTCCCAGGTGCCCCCAAGGAAAGCAGTATCCAGAGACAGGCAACTGGGGGTTCTGACAATCCTGCTCGATAATTGTTATTGTGTCTGTTGCTAAAGGGTAAACCGAGGCTCCGAGAGGGAGCTGGGATTTAAAGTTGACTCCTGAAGTCACGCTCTTTCCATGTTGCCACCTCCCCCCCCCCAATCCTCTTTTCCTGGGGCTCCTGAAACCTTTACTGAAACTTGGTGGCGTCACACAGCTCACACGCATTCTCTTGGGGTCCTGGGCTAGGAAGCCTAAATAAAGCCAAGGTGTGGGCAGGCTGCACCCCTTTCTGAGGCTTGAGGGGAGGCTCAGCCCCTCCTCTTTTCCTAGTGCCTAGAGGCTGCCCGCATTCCTTGGTTCGTGGCCCCTTCCTCCCGTCAGCCCAAGTTCTGCTCCGTAGTCACCTCTCCTACTCCTGTGATCTCCCCTGCCTCTTACAGACCCCTGTGGTTATACTGCCCCCACCCCCCATCTCCAGCTCCTTGATCCCGCCTGCAAATCCCTTTGCCATGTAGGCAGGAGACCACATTCTCAGGCTCCAGGGGTGAGAGTGGGCGGCTTTGGGGGCCACTGCTCAGCCTCACGCCTCTTGAGCCTGCTCAGCACCCCCTCTCACCCCCCACTCGCCTTCAGGGTCTGCCCAGGTCCAAAGACTCGGGCACCACACAGCTCCGTCCTTGACCATCCGCCTCGACCCCTCGAGACGGGCTGTGACCTCTTTCATGATGCCAGTTCCTTGACCTGCCCCCAGTGGCCCTGGGTGGTGGGCTCCGTGTTCCCAAATCCCAGGCAAGAAAACTACAGTCCTGGGGGAAAGTGAGGTGCTGTGTTGCTGGCTGGGCTGGCAGGCAGCGGTGCACTAATTTGTCCCTCACCCACTTGCTCAAGAGCGCAGCCCTTTGCACAGGGTGAAAAGCTAGTGCCCTCATCCCACCCCTTCCAACTGGGAAGCTGTCCGCACCCAAAGCTCCTCTCCCTCCATTCTGACTCTCCACTTCTTGAAGGGACTCTCTTCATGCCACCTCTGGATTGCCACCTCCTACAGGAAGCCCTCCTGGATGTGTCAGACCATGCTGGGGTCCCCCTCGCCCGGCCCCCATGCCTTTGCTGCAGGAACGCTTGCTTCTCCCTACATCTTGCTCGCTGAGAGGGGACCTCTTTGGGGGGGCGCTTTCTAGGGTTCCCACCAAGCCTGTCCTAGCCCCACTGCGACACAGCTGCAAACAGTGATGAGGGCGCCATGTGCCGGACACCGTGGGGTGTCTGCATTTGCTCTGAGCCTCTGTGATCATTTCCCCCGGGGGGCGTGGATGGCAGAGCTCCCCACTCCTGCGTTTTGGACCCAGGCGGCACCCACACCTGCTTCCAGCCTGGCCTGGCACTCACTGCCCTTGACCCGGGTGGGCAGCTGGGCTTCTCTGAGCTGCCGTGCCATCCCAGGGCGGCAGGACGGAGGCACCAAGGCCGTGCAAAAGCCTTGTCAATCCAGGGTGCTGGGCGGTGGTGGGCAGGGGCCAGAGCACGGCACCTGGAAGCCGGCTGGCTGAAGAGCCGGCTCTGCCCCTAACCGGGCTGGGGGCAGCTTCCCCAGCCTGGTAACCCCATCTCTAGAGAGGGGACAGCGTGGCTCTCCTGGAGGACGAACTGGCTTAAAACAACAGACAGTGACCTTCTCACAGCTCTGGAGGCAGACGTGCGGCAGGGCCTCCGGTTGCCGTGCCCCCAGCGTTCCTTGGTTTGTGGCTCAGCTCGCCCTCGGGCGCCGTCAGTGCGTCTTCTTTGTCTGTCCATCTGGATTTCCTCTTCTTAGAAGGGCACCTGCCCGACGTTGGCTCGGGACGACCCCTCTCTGGCGAGGCCTCATCTTTATTCATTGCTTCAAAGATCCCGTTTCCGAAAAGGGTCATTCACGAGCCCGGGGTTAGACGTGTCTCTTTGGGAGAGTCAATTCAGCCTTCACAGTGCACCTTCCGGCCCCCAAAATTCATGTCCTTTCCGTGTGCAAAGTGCATTCGCCCCACCCCTATGTGCCCCGAAGTCTGACGCCATCAGCATCACTCGGGCCTGGGGTGCGACCCGGGCAGGGGGTTCCAGGCCTTGGAGCCGGGTCTGTAGATCCCCATCCAGGGCTCATCCTAGGGCACTTCATGCACCGTCAGGACCCCCTCCAGCTCGAGCCCTGCAGCTGGGCTACGGGAAAGCACCCGACTCTGGGCCTGGGAAGACCTGGGTCCCAATCCTGGCCCCCTCTCTGTGTGGCCCTGGGAACGTGATGTTAGGGTGATGATAGAAGCCGTGCCTTACACGGCACCCCCATGTCTGGTCTAAGCATGGGGCCAGGTCCTGTTATTATCCCCATTTTACAGGTGAAGAAACTGAGGCACAGAGGGAGCACAAAACTTGCCTAAGGTCACCAGCCCAGGAAGGGCAGAGCAGGAACTGGAACCCAGACAGGCTGGCTTCTGGGTTTGGGCACAAACCTCTAGGCTTCCCTGCCTGCCTCGGGGGCATTGTGAGGTGACAGGGACACTGTGTGGAGGCCTAACCCCTGGCACGTGGGGTCGCTCGGTAAGTGCCAGCTCTGACCCTGCCTCCCCTGCCTCCCCTCCACAGCCGCTTGCCTGTGCCTCCAGGTGTCAGAGGCCCTGACCTGCCCGCTGCCGGCACCTGCTTCCTGCCCCTCGTCTCCACCCACCCTGAAGAGGAAGGGGCCTTGGCCTGAGCCCCCACCCCTCCTGCCTGCTGCCAGTGGACCTGCCCAGCCACGTCACCCTCTGCGTCAGCCCCCGGTGGGGCTTGTTGGAAGGAGCCAGGGCGCCAAGAGGTCAGAGGGGAAAGAGGTCAGAGAGCGCCAAACACTTTCTCCAGCTGCAGGCTGCTGGAGAGGAGATGGCCTGAGCAGCCCAGCCTGCCCTGGTGACCAGGCCTGGGAGGCCCCCATCTCCCTGAGCCTCAGTTTCCCCACCTGTAAAATGTGCAGGGTAGTGGCTAAAGTTCCAGGGTATGAGGCGTGTCCTACACATAGTAGGGCCTCAGGATACGGGAGCCACTTCCCTCCTCCTCCATGGGTAGGCCAAACTCCAGGGGGAACAGAGTGCCCTTCTGACGTGGGATGCAAAGGGAGCTGCAGGGGTGGCCGCAGAGCCTGTGGTCAGCTTCCGGGGCCCTCTGGCATCCTTGGGCGGGTGGCCACAAGGAGATGTACTGTTCCTGGAAGCTGGGGCGGTCCCTTTGAAAGGCCACAGGGAGACTCTTCTGTCCAGACCCCCACTGTTCCCCCCCCCCAAGCATGGGCGAAACCTGTGTTTGTTGACCTTTTCTTCTCTGATGAGGTCTGGGAAGGAGGCCACTATTTTTAGCATCTCCAATCAGGCCTGAGCTGCGCCTGACTGTCGTTAGCATCTCGGCTCGACACTCCAACACTTGGAATTGGGGCCTCCTGCAGAAAGGGACATGGTCACCTTTCCAGGAAGCTCAGCAAAGGGGGGGACCCGCCTCCTGCTGCCTGTCCCCAGGCCTGGGGCAAGGACTGTGGTGAGGGTTGGAAGAGGAGTCAGGGGCAGACTTAGGAGCGGGAAGAGGACCGGGAATTAATGTGCAATGAGCTTCCACTTTGTACCCGACCCTGGGACTGTCACCTGACTCTGGCAGCCCTTCTCTTTGCCCACCCACTCTTCCCCATCTTGGGGAATCACCTCTTCCCCGACATAATGCTATCCTGATCTCCCACCTGCTCCACTGTTACAGGCGTGGGCAGATAACCTGAGCCAGCCAATCAGGTGCTCCATTCCCTCTGGTTTCAGTGATTGGCTCAGGAATGGGTACATGGCCCAAACAGAGTGTGGGAAACCTTTGCTGGAGTGGCAATGCACCCACCTAAAAATGTATTTTCCAGACTCCCTTGCAGCCAGGGTTAGTCCTGTGCTGTTTTGATGTATGAGAAAGTCTGCCGGCTTGCTTTCCTGTCAAAGGGGACAGTCTCATCTGGCACAAACTCTTCTTCCTGCCTGGAATGTGTATTCAATGTCTGGGCAGGGGTAGCCTCATTGCAACCACGAGGATAAGTGTTGCACACAAAGGACAGCAGGATAGAGCAAAGACTGGGACTTCTGGGGAAAATGTGATGTGGACACAAACACATGTGCATTTGCCCCCTCTTGAAACCCCACTAAAATGACAGTCACAATCATTCTAAAGACGTTACCCTCAAGTACAAAGAGGAAAGGAGAAGAAAACAAGCAACAACTTTTTGGAAGCTGGAAAATGGGTGAATGAGTGGCAACTCAGTAAGGAGGACCGAGAGAGCTGAAGCTCAGATGGCAAGGTGGAAAGCTGAGAAGCAACAAATGGCTCAGAAATTGGTGACACCAATTAGTAGAAACAAGAGCCGTTAGCTTCCCTCTTCTGCTTTCATGGCTGGGAGTTTGCCCCTCCCTGGCCCAGCAGAAAACCAAAGGTTTATTATTTGGAGGGGATACAGCAGAGAACCTGGGGTCTACCAGGACATTGAGGACAGGGAGCCCTGCTGAAAGCAGGGGCACATAATGAACAGTGACATACTGGGTGTTGAGGTCCCCGTCCTCTTCCCCATAGCCGCTGACTGGCAGCCAGTCCTTATAGGAGGTAGGAGGATGGGAGAGCAGGTAGGAGGATGGGACAGCATTTCTGAGAGTCCAGTCTTTCCAAGTGGGAAGCTCTGACACTGGGTGATCCCAAGGAAACTGCCCAGACAGATACCTGCTGTGAAGACAGCAACCATCAAATCCTACCCAAGGGCTCAGAGCTTCCAAACAGCTTTTTTTTTAAAATGCAGTATAATTTATATTTAGTGAAACGCACAGATCTTAAAGTACAGTTGATGAGTTTTAGCAAATGTATACACGTGTAACACACACCTCTCTCAAGGTAGGGAATAGTTCCACCAACCTGGACAGACTCACCCGTTCCCCTTCACAGTTCCACCCCAGCACCCATCCTCCACCCTTCCACCCGAGGCAACCACTGCTTTGATTTCTCTCACCCCAGATTAGTTTAGTCTGTTCTGGGGCATCACATAAATGGAATCCCACAGCATACATGCCTTTGTATCACAATCCCTTCACTTGGCACAATGGTTTTGAGAGTCATCCAGGTTGTTGCATTATCGGTAATTTGCTCTGTTTGTTTAGATACAACATTATTTATCCTATTCTGCAAATAGGCGTTCAGCGTGTTGAGAGTTTAGGGCTATTACAAATAGAGCTGCTAGGGACATTTTTGCACAGGTCTTTATGTGGACACACATTTTCATGTTGTTATCACATAAATAACTAGAAGTAGAATGGTTTGATAGGGATATGAGATAAGTTTGAGAAACAGCCATATCAATTTTCAAAGTTGTTGGGCCACTTTACATTTTTATCAACAACGCACGAGAGTTCTAGTTGCTCCATGTCCCTGTCAACGCTTGGTGTGGTCAGTCTTTTTCTTTTTAGCCGTTGTAGGGGGTGAGTAGTGATGTCTCACCATGAGTTGAATTTGCACTCACTTAATGACTAATGAAGTTGAGCATCTTTTCATATACTTATTTGCCACCCACATATCTTCTTTGCTGATATGTTTTTCCAGATTGTTTGTCCACTTTGTAGGTCTTTTTATTATTGAGTTATAAGATTTCTCTATATGTCTAGATACAAATCTTTTTTTCCAATATACATTTTGTGTATATTTTCTTCTAGTCTGTGACTTGTCTTTTCATTTTCTCAACAGTATCTTTTGAAGAGCAAGCACTTTAAATTTTGATGTAGTTCAATGTATGCAATTTTTCTTTTTATAGTTTGTGTTCTTATCTTTGTTCCTGTGTATGTGATGTTTCTGTTTTCTCTGTTTTTAAGACTGACCCTTTAACGTCAGTTTCCAGCAATTTGATTAGAATGCAACTTGGTGTGATTTTCTTCATGTTTCTTGTGCTTGGGGTTCATTGAACTTAATCAGCCACTATTTCTCCAAATAACTTTTCTCTTCCCCCATCTTTCTTTTCTTCAGGGACTTCAATTACATGTATGTTGGGTCAGTTGATGGTCCTTTTACTTGTTTGACTTTTCTTCTCTTTTTTCATTATTGATAGTTTCTTAACCTTATGTGTTCAATTTACCCTTCTTTTCTTCTGCATTGGCAGATCTGTTGGCAATCCCATTTTAGGTGATTTTTCACTTTAGACATTACGTTTTTAATCTCTTGAATTCTGATTTGATTCTGCATATATTTTTTGTATATTCTTATTGCATTCATGCTTTCCTCTGCTTTTTTGAATAAATGGAGTAGATTTATTATATTTGTTTTAATATCCTTGTCTAATAATTCTATCAGTATCATTTCTGGGACTGTTTATGTTGTACAATTCTCCTCCTTATTATGGATTTTCTTTTTCTTTGTTTCTTTGCCTGCCTGATAATTTTCCCTTGGATATCAGGAATTGTGAACTTTGGTTGTTGGGTGCTTGATTTGTTGTTGTTGTTCCTTTAAATATTTTTGAGTTGTTTTTTCCTGGTACATAGACAAGTTATTTGGAAATAATTTATTTCTTCTCAGGATTAATTTTAAACTTTGTTAGGCAGGACCAGAGAAGCCTTTGGTATAGGGTTAATTTACTTCCATCACTAACAGGATATTTCAGAGTATTCAACTGGCTGCTTCACATCTTACAAGATTTCTTCACTTTGGCTGTCAGGTGTGTGAAATAGGCCCAGGCCTGTGTGAGCTCCAGTTATTGTTCTACCTTCTCTTTTCCAGTGTGTCTTTTCCTAGACTAATATAATTTCCTCACTTGCATGTGGTGATCGATAGTCAGATGAAAAACTGAGGAAAACCCCTTGAAGATCTGCAGAACTCTCTCTCTCTCCCTCTCTCTGTGAAAGTCTGTCTTTGGTACATTTCCCTGCAAATTCTAGCAACCTTGGCTTTCCTGAATTCTCAGCTTTAGCTCCTCATCTTAGGAAGACTACCAGACTCTGGGTCCCTGCTCTCTGTCACTGCAGCTTGGAAATTTTCTCCAAATCAATAAGCTGGGGAAATTATACAGCTCCCCTTATTGACCTCACTGTACCACATTTCCACCAACCCGGAAAGACTCTAAGTTATGGAAAGTGGTAAATTATATTTACCATTTCCTGTCATTTTCCTTCCTTTCTGTAAATCCAGAGCTACTTTGGGTATCATTCTAATTTGGCCTGAAAAATGTTCTTTAACCTTTCTTCTTGTGCTGGCATGATGGTGATGAATTCTCTCTGCTTTTGTATGTCTGACAAAATCTTTATTTTGACTTCATTTTTGAAAGATTTCCTCCTCTGAGTATAGAATTCTCACCTGACAGGTTTTTTCCTCCAACGCTATAAAGATGTTGCTTCAACACTGTAAAGATGTTTCTTCACGGTGTTACGGCTTGCATCATTTCTTACAAGGAGTCTGCTGTCATTCTTACAGTTGTTAACATGCCGTTTTCTCCCTTGGCTACCCCCCCCATATTCACATTGATAATTCAGTGCTGCTAATAACGTTGACAAGGTCATGCTACAATCACCACCACCCTCTGGCAATTCTCAAGGTTTCTCCTTATCACAATTTTAAGCAATTTAAAAAATTAAGCAAAAAGCCTTGTGTGGTTTTCTTATGTTTATTTTTCTTACAGTTTGTTAAGTTTTTGCATCTCTGATATAGTTTTCATCAAATTTGGGAAATTTTTGGTCCTATTGTTTAAAAATTTTTTTATGTCCCTCCCACCACCTTTCCTTCTGGGACTCCAACTGCACATATCCCAGGCTATTTGCAAATCTCCACAGCTCAATGATGCTCTATTTTATTTTCATTCTTTGCTATTTTGCATTTAAATAGTTTCTATTGCTATATATTCAAATTCGCTAATCTTTTCTCCTGCATTGTCCAATCTTCAGTTAATTCCAGACAAGTGTATTTTTCATCTCTTATGGAAAATATGGGTCTTCTTATGACTTCCATTTCTCTTCTCATGCTTATGCTTTCCTTTGATCTTTCAAAGCATGTTGAGTATGTTTATTATAGTGATTTAAAAATCCTTGTCTGATCATTCTATCCTCAGTCATTTATAAGTCTATTAAAATTTTTTTTTTTCCTCCTTGTTACAGGTCATTTTTCCCTGCTCCTTTGAGTGGCTGGTGGTCTGTGATTGCATGCTAGGAGGCCAGGACGTGACGTTTTTGTTATTTGGTCCTTGAATTTTTGCATTAAAAAAATATTTTCAGGCTTTGTTCTGGGATATATTTAAATTGGCTGGGAACATTTTGGTTCTTCCAAGACTTGTTTTTAAGGTTTACCTAGGTCCAGCTAACTTGTCCCCGCTGTGGAGTCACACCCTTCTGAGGCATCTGCTAGACGCCCCATGCATTTGGGGAGTTTTCTTTCCTGGCTTGCAGGAAGACAAACTACTCTTGTGGCCACAGGGTCCCTGCAGTGCATTCTGGGTGCTCCTTCATGACTGTTCTCCCCTTGGCCTTGGCCCCTGCCCATCTCTGGAGCTCTCTCTGTCTCTCCAGGGTTCTGTCCACACACTCAGCTGCCTTTGCCTCCCTGTACTCTGAATTCTGTTTCCTTAACTCCAAGAGACCCCCAGCGACCTCCCTGTGCCGTGGCCTGGAAACTGCCCAGGTTCTCAGCTGGGGCAGTCGTACGGCCCACCTCATTGGTTTCCTGCCCTGCCTGCTGTCCAATGTCTGAAAACCACTATTTCAGATGTTTTATTCACTGCTTACATTTTTAAAGGCAGGAGAGTAAATCCAGCCTCTAGCACTCCATCATAGCTGGAAGTGGATGTAACCGTGGCTTTTGATGAACAGAATTCCTTTAATTTTATCAAGTTCATTTCATTGGTTTTTTTTCTTTACATTTAGTACTTTCCAAGTCCTGTCCAAGAAATCTCTGCCTACTCCAAGGTCATAAACATATTTAGCTTTTACATTTAGATCAATGATACATCTTGAATTAATTTTTGTGTAAGGTGTGATGCATGGGTCGAGGTTCTTTTTATAAAATATAGATAACCAGTTGTTTGGGCACCATTTGTTGAAAAGATTTTCCTCTCTCTGTTGACTTGCTTTACTGCTGTGGTCAAAAATCAATTGACTGTGTAAGTGTGGGTTTACTTCTGGATTCTATGCTATTCTGTTGATTTATTTTTCTATCGTTATGCTATTATCTTACTATCTTTATTATCATGGCTTTTTGCAAGTCTTGAAATCATATAGTATCAGTCCTCCAACTTTATTCTTCTTTTAAAGATTTCTATTCTGGCTATTCAAGGTATTTTACATATCGATAGAAATTTTATAATCAACTTGTTAATTTCTAAAAAATATTTAAAAACAGATTTACTGAGGTATAATTAACACATAATAAATGACACACATTTAAAGTGTACAATTTGATGAGTCATGAAATAAGTACACGTGTGAAACCAGTATCACAATCAATATATGAATATAATCATCATTCCCCAAAGTTTTCTTCCAACGCTCCTCTTCCCTCATCCCCAACTGTTTCAGTTTGCTGAGGGTGGCCAATGCAATATACGAGAAATGGGTTGGCTTTTACAATGGGAATTTAACAGATTAAAAGCTTACAGTTCTGACTTCCGGGAAGATGGCGGACTAGTAAAACACGGGAATCTCTTCTCCAGAAAAATAGCTAGAGGACAAGCTGAAAGAGCCCCGAAAAAGATCTTCTAGGGTTTAGGACAGCAGGTGAAGGCTGCACACCACCCAGAGGAGAGAGGGACAGAAGAGGGAAATCGCGACTACAGAACCGTGAGTGGGAAGTAGCAGCTTCTGCTGCTGCCGGCACCCTCCCCCACACTCTTCAGAATTCTCGGGCCCCTGGGCCTGTGACCACAGACAAAGGGGGCTTCAGGGATCTGCCACTCCCAGAAAGGGGAGAGAGAGGGACACAGCCTTAGGCTGACTCAGGTTCTGACCTGAAATTTGGGCTGCGGAGCCCCACGGACCCTTCCACATGGCGGTGGTTTGCCCTGGGAGCCTAGGAAGGACTGGAGAAATCCGATCCTCGCAA
Source organism: Tolypeutes matacus (assembly GCA_026826555.1). NCBI lineage: Eukaryota > Metazoa > Chordata > Mammalia > Cingulata > Chlamyphoridae > Tolypeutes > Tolypeutes matacus. The sequence continues at coordinate 7,639,748 of JAKSZT010054301.1, read as the reverse complement.
CCTCCCTCTCTTCTAGCCTGGACTAATTGTTGAGGCCTCCACAGGAGAGGGGAGAGAGAGCCTGGGGCTGACCCTGCTTTGGACTCCCAGGTTTGGTCTGCCCTGTCCCGAGAGCCCTTCCAGGCTGGGTGGGGCTGCGCCATTGTTTGCCTTGGAGCCTGCAAGGGGCTAAAGATACACAAACCTCCCAATCTCCTCCTCTACTAACAGGGACTGATTGTTGAGGACTCAGAAGGGAGTGGAAATATTTCCTAGCTGGGAAAAGGGGGGCGCCATGAGAGAAGTCTGGAGAACTGTCTCAGAAAGTTTGAATCACAGGGCTCTTAGCCCCCAGACAGGAAGCTCTACCACATTGATCTGGTCTGTGTCACAACAAATACGCTCCGACCAGGCATTGAATTGAGAGCTGCCAACAAGCGCCATCTCCTGGCAGACCAAGGAAGTGCACATACGAAAATTAATAAGTAGAAGAGGCTTTTCCTGGCCTCTATAGCCTCCCTGCCCAAGGCCCTAGGAAACGGCTCTACAACCAATAACTGGGTCCAGTGCCCAGTTTTTGAGCAACCAGCAGAACAATCCTAACAATCAAGGTTGAGCCAAAAATCAAAGAGCTGTGGTAACTCACAGCCTCCTGCCACTAAAACCCCATAAAAGAGAAAGAGATAGAGCATCTAAGTAAAATACAAACTAACCAGATGCCTAAGCACCAGCAAAAAATTACAGGCCATACTAAGAAAATAGAAGACATGGCCCAAGAAAAGGAATACAGCAAAGTCCCAGAAGAGATGCAGAATTTGAGAGAACTAATCAGTGAGATGAGCACAAATTTCCAAAATCAAATTAATGAGATGAAAGAGAATATAGTTAAAGAGATAAATGACATCAAGAAGTCATTGAGCAAACACAAAGAAGAATTTGAAATCCTAAACAGAAAAGTAACGGAGTTCATGGGAATGAAAGACGCAATAGGTGAAGTCAAAAATACATTTCAGGCATACAACAGCAGACTCAAAATGATAGAAGAGAGAATAAGTGATACCAAAGACAGAGCAGCTAGAATTGAAGAGAGAAAAGAACAGAGAGAGAAAAGAATGGAAAAAATTGAGCAGGGGCTCAGAGAGTTGAATGACAACACAAAACGCAACAACATACGTGTCATGGGAGTTCCCGAAGGGGAAGAGAAAGGAGAGGGGCAGAAAGAGTATTTGAGGAAATAATAGCTGAAAATTTCCCAACTCTCACGAAAGAAATGAACTTACATGTTCAAGAAGCACACTGTACCCCAATGAGAATAAATCCAAATAGATCTACACCAAGACACATATTATTCAGAATGTGAAATGTAAAAGATAAAGAGAAAATTCTCAGAGCAGCAAGAGAGAAGCAAACGATCACGTACAAAGGATGTCCAGTAAGACAGTGCAGTTTCTCTTCAGAAACCATGGAGGCGAGAAGACAGTGGTATGATACAATTAGGAAGCTGAAAGAGAAAAACTGCCAGCCAAGAATTCTTTATCCAGCAAAACTGTCCTTCAAATATGGAGATGAATATAAAATATTCACAAACAAACAGAAACTAAGAGAGTGTGCAAAAAAGAACCCACCTTTGCAGGAAATATTAAAGGAAGCCTTAGAACCTGAAAGAAAAAGACAGGAGAGAGAAGCTTGGAGGAGAGTATAGAAGAAAGAAAAGCAGAAAGGATAACCAAAAGAGTAAAAAGAGAGACAAAAATAAGATAACATATGAAAATCAAAGAATAAAATGGAGGAAATAAATAGTGCATTTTCAGTAATATCATTGAAGGTGAATGGATTAAATTCCCCAATCAAAAGATACAGGCTGACAGAATGGATAAAAAAACATGAGCCATCCATATGCTGCTTACAAAAAACTCACCACAGACCCAGGAGCCATCCATATGCTGCTTACAAGAAACTCACCTCAGACCCAGGGATACAAGCCGGCTAAAAGTAAAAGGTTGGAAAAAGATACTCCACGCGAACAGTAACCAGAAAAGAGCAGGGTAGCTATACTAATATCAGACAAAACAGACTTCAAATGTAAAAAAGTGATAAGAGATGCAGAAGGCTATTATTTATTAATAAAAGGGACAATCCTCCAGGAAGATATAACAGTCATAAATATCTACGCACCTAACCAGGGTGCCCCAAAATATATGAGACAAACTCTGGCAAAACTGAAGGGAGAAATAGACATTTCTACAATAATCTTTGGAAACTTCAACACCCCACTCACATCATTAGATAGAACAACTAGACAGAAGATCAACAAGGAAACAGAGAACTTGAACAATATGATAAACAAGTTAGACCTAACAGACATATACAGAACACTGCATCCAACCTCAGCGGATTATACATTCTTCTCAAGTGCCCGTGGATCTTTCTCCAGGATAGACCACATGTTAGGTCACAAGACAGCTCTCAATAAATATAAAAAAGATTGAAATTATACAAAGCACCTTCTCGGATCATAATGGAATGAAACTAGAAATCAATAACAGACAGGAAAAAAGGAAATTTGCAAATGTGTGGAGACTGAACAACACACTCCTAAATATTCGGTGGGTCAAAGAAGAAATTGCAAGTGAAATCAGTAAATATATTGAGACAAATGAAAATGAGAACACAACATATCAAAACTTATGGGATACAGCAAAGGCAGTCTTGAGAGGGAAATTTATAGCCCTAAATGCCTATATTAAGAAACAAGAAAGAGCTAAACTCAAAGATTTAACTGAACAACTAGAGAAACTAGAAAAAGAACAGCAAACCAATCCCAAAGCAAAAAGAAGGAAAGAAATAATAAAGATTAGAGCAGAAATAAATGAAAATGAGAACAGAAAAGCAATAGAGAAAATCAACAAAACCAAAAGCTGGTTCTTTCAGAAGATCAATAAAATTGACAAACCCCTTGCTAGACTAACAAAGGAAAAAAAGAGAGAAGATGTAAATAAATACAATCAGAAATGAAAGGGGAGAAGTTACAAATGACCTCACAGAAATAAAAAGAATCTTAAGAGGATATTATGAGAAACTATATGCCAACAAACTAGACAACCTAGATGAAATGGACAAATTTCTAGAAACACATAACCAACCTACACTGACACAACAAGAAATACAAGAACTTAACAAACCAATCACAATTAAGGAGATTGAATCCGTCATCAAAAACCTCCCAGCAACGAAAAGTCCAGGACCAGATGGCTTCACAGGTGAGTTCTACTAAGCATTTCTAAAAGAATTAACACAAATCCTGTTTAAACTCTTCCAAAAAATTGAAGAGGAGGGAAAATTACCCAACACATTTTATGAAGCTAACATCACCCTAACACCAAAGCCAGATAAAGATTCCACAAGAAAAAAAAATTACAGACCAATCTCTCTAATGAACATAGATGCAAAAATTCTCAACAAAATGCTTGCAAATCGAACCCAACAGCATATCAAAAGATTTATACATCACGACCAAGTGAGATTTATTCCTGATATGCAAGGCTGGTTCAACATAAGAAAATCAATCAATGTAATACACCACATTAACAAATTGAAGGAAAAAAACCACATGATCATTTCAATAGATGCAGAAAAGGCATTAGACAAAACCCAACATCCTTTTTTGATAAAAATACTTCAAAAGATAGGAATAAAAGGAAAATTCCTCAATATGATAAAAGGCATATATGAACAACCCACAGCCAACATCATACTCAATGGGGAAAGGTTGAAAGCTTTCCCCCTAAGATCAGGAACAAGACAAGGATGCCCACTGTCACCATTGTTATTCAACATTGTACTAGAAGTTCTAGCTAAGGCAATTAGACAAGACAAAAAAATTGAAGGAGTCCAAATAGGAAAAGAGGAAGTAAAACTCTCACTGTTTGCGGATGACATGATCCTGTACTTAGAAAATCCTGAAGTATCCACGACAAAGCTACTTGAACTAATAAATGAGTTCAGCAAAGTGGCAGGATACAAGATCAACACGCAAAAATCAGTAATGTTTTTGTACACTAGTACTGAACAATCTGAGGAGGAAATCAGGAGGAAAATTCCATTTTCAATAGCAACAAAAAGACTCAAATACCTAGGAATTAATTTAACCAAGGAAGTACAGGACCTATATGCAGAAAACTACAAAACAATGCTAAAAGAAATTTAAAAAGACCTAAACAAATGGAAAGACATTCCGTGTTCATGGATTGGAAGAACAAATATCGTGAAGATATCAATCTTGCCCAAACCGATTTATAGATTCAATGCAATACCAATCAAAACCCAAAAGCTTACTTTACAGAATCAGAGAAGGCAATTACCAAATTCATCTGGAAGGGTAAGTGCACCCGAATAGCCAGAAGCATTCTAAAAAAGAAGAGCAAGGTGGGAGGAATTTCACTGCCTGACCTTGAAACGTATTACAAAGCCACAGTGGTCAAAACAGCATGGTACTGGCATAAAGATAGACATTGATCAGTGGAATAGAATTGAGAATCCAGAAATATACCCTCACCTATACAGTCAAGTGGTTTTTGACAAACCTACCAAGCCCACGCTAATGGGAAAAAACAGTCTCTTCAACAAATGGTGTTGGGAGAACTGGATATCTATAACCAAAAGAATGAAAGAGGACCCCTATCTCACCCCCTATACAAGAATCAACTCAAAATGGATCAAAGATCTAAATATAAAAGCCAGGACCCTAAAACTACTAGAATAAAACGTAGGGGAAACATCTTCGAGACCTTGTAGTAGGTGGTGGTTTCTTCGACCTCACACCCAAAGCATGTGCAACAAAAGAAAAAGTAGATAAATGGGACCTCCTCAAAATTCAACACTTTTGCACCTCACAGGACTTTGTCAGAAGGGTGAAAAGGCAGCCGACTCAATGGGAATAAGTATTTGGAAATCACATATCTGATAAGGGTTTAATATCCAGGATATATAAAGAGATGTTACAACTCAACAGTGAAAAGACAAATGTGACCCAATCAAAAAACGGGCCAAAGATTTGAATAGACATTTCTCCGAAGAAGAAATACAAATGGCAAAAAAACACATGAAGAAATGCTCAATATCACTCATGATTAGGGAAATGCAAATCAAAACTACAATGAGATATCATTTCACACCTATCAGAATGGCCACTATTAAAAAGACAGAGAACTACAAGTGTTGGAGAGGATGTGGAGAGATAGGAACACTTCTTCACTGTTGGTGGGAACGCAGGATGGTACAACCACTATGGAGGACTGTTTGGAAGTTCCTAAAGAAGTTGAATATAGACTTGCCACGTGACCCTGCAATACCACTGCTGGGTATATACCCAGAAGAACTGAGAGCAGTGACACCAACAGACATCTGCACACCGATGTTCATAGCCACATTATTCACCATTGCCAGAAGTTGGAAACAACCCAGGTGTCCATCAACAGACAAATGGATAAACAAACTGTGGTCTATTCACACGATGGAATATTATGCAGCTGTAAGAAGAAATGAAGTCATAAAGCATATGGCAACATGGATGAACCTGGAGGACATTATGTTGAGCGAAGCAAGCCAGACACAAAAGGACAAATACTGTATGAATGTGTTACTATGAACCAAATATATTGTTTGATTAAAAAAAAATTTATATGTACCCATTGCATTTAATTGAGAAATGTATATATTTATTAAAAAAAAAAACAAAAAAGAAACAAACAAACAAAAAAAGCTTACGATTCTGATGCCATGAAAATATCCAAATCTAGGCATTGTCAAGAGATGCTCTCACCCAGTGGCACTGTGGGCCATCAGGCACATGGTGTCATCTAAAGATGCCATCTCTGGGATCTACAGCTGTGGGTGGTGAGGCACATGGCAGGGCGCAAAGCCGGGGCACTCTTCTCTGCCTTCTCCTCCGGCCTCATTGCTAGCTCTGCTTTGGGCTGCTCCTTCTGTGGCTTTTCTCTCTCTTGGGCTCCTCTCTGAGCTCCTGGGTTCCTTCTCTCTGTCTCTGCAGCTTTCTTTCTCTGTGCCTCTGTGTGTTTCTCCCATTTACACAGGGTTCCAGTAAAAGGATTAAGACCCACCCTGGGTCATGCCCCACTGAAGTGATCTAATCAAAAGAAAGGTCCCTTAACTGAACCTAATCAAAAGATCCCATCTACCGTAGGTTTACATGCCCTGGATCAGCTCGAAGGACAAGATCTTCTGGGGCCCATCCATCTTCAAACTGTCCCAACAGCCTACCCCGGTACTTAGGCAACCACTGACCTGCCTTCTGTCACTATCTATTAGTTTGCTGAGAGTTTGGGATTGAATTGAATCAATAGATCAACTTGGAGAGAACTACCATCTTACAATTACTGAGTTTCTTCCAATCCACGATTATGGTATAGCTGTCCATTTCTTCATTCCTTTGTTTCTTTTCTTTCAGCATTGTTTTGTGGTTTCACTGACTAGGATCTCCAATAAGATATTGAACAGAAGTGGGGAGAACTGACTTCCAGGCCTTATTTCCAATCTTAGGGGAAAAACACTCAGTCTTCACTATGAAGTATGATGGTCACTGTAGTTTTGTTTTGTTTTTTTTTTGTTAGCTACCCTTTATCAGTTTGAGGAAGTACCATTCTATTCCTAGCTTGTTGAGAGTTTTTATAATTAATGGCTGTCAATTTTATCAAATGCCTTTTCTGCATTTATTGAGATATCAAGTGGTTTTTCTCCGTTACTTTTCTTACGTGGTAGATTGCAGTGATGGCTTTTGACTGTTGAATATCTGAAAAGAATTATTTCATATCTTTCCCCAGTTTTATAATTATTGACAGCAGGAGGGCTGGCGCAATGTCATCATGGCTGAAAGCAGTAATTCCAAATCAGCTTTCCTAGAGCAGCACTCCCAAACGGAAAAAGCAGCTAAGGATCGCTAGTGAGAGACAGGGACTGGAATAGACAATCAGCCGAAAGAAACCTGGAGGGAATGATAGCATGCAAAGAGAAGGGAAAAAGTTAAGAACTGTCAAGGCTGTGCTCAGAGGCATAAGAGTTCCTTGTATAAGAACCAGATGCTATCGAACAAGAACATTCAGAGAACTAAAGCGTTCTTGGAAAATAAAAATATTATAGCAGGAACCAAAAGCTCAGTAGAGGACCTGGAAAGTAAAAATGATCCAATATTGTAGAAGGAAGAGCAAAATAACAGGGAAATAGAAAATACGGGAAGAAAGATAAGAAAATAAAAGGAGAGTCCAGGTGGCAAACCTCCAAATATCAACATTCCACAGGGAGAGACGAGAGAATGCAGACGGAAGAAATGACCAATGAAACAATTTACAAAGTTTCTACTCACCAAGGCCACTGAGTGCCCAGAATAACTGGTGAAAGTAGACAAATACCAAGAAGTATCACCATGACATTTCAGAATGTTAGGGGCAAAGAAATAAATTCAGAGAAAAAAATGTTATCTGGAGGGAGCAGGGATGAGAATGTCTTTCCACTTCTCGAGAGCAACTTTGCAAGTGAGGAGACCGTGGACAAGGCTTGCAGAATTCTATACCCCGGGTGCTGAATGTCCTTCTGTCCCGAGCTTGGTTACTGAACCCTCTACCCTTGTAGTATGGATTAAAATGGGTCCAAAGGGGCTAATTTGCGAGTCTTGGGAGGCAGAAGGGAAGCAGTAGCCGTTTCTTTTTGAACGTCTTTAGTGTCGGATACAATGACAGGGAGTTGCAGAAGTGTCTGGAAAGTTCTGGCTTGTTCTCCATCTTTCCCTCACCCATTTAGCTCTTCCTCCTCACTGCCGACTCTACTGACCAGCAGCAGCCCCGGGTCCACCCCCATCCCCCCAGAGGCAACAGCTCAGCTGAGCTCCCTCAGGCCGCTCCGATTTGGTCCCACTTCGGTGGTGGGACACACTGGGCTTCAGGGATCTCCTGCCAGCTCTGCTTCACAGGCACTGCTCAGGGACTCCTTTTCTGACCCCGCCTCCCATCCGGGTCTTTGCTTCCTTCAATAAATCCCCAATCCCAGAACAGTCCTGGTGGCTCTGCTTCCTGGCTGGCCACGAAACGGTTCCAGAGGAACAGGATCTTCAGCCTGGAGACCTGGAGTCGGCGAGATTTAAAGGCACCACATGACCCGGTCGCCAGTGCTCGGCGTGGACTCGTCACCCACAGCAAACATCGACAAAGTGGTCACTTAATTTGTTACCCGCGGTCACCTGGACCAAGCCCTTCAGGAGGCAACGCTTTGGTGTCCAAGTAGCTGCTGCCATGGAACATTCTAGTGGCAATGAGGAGTATGTGGACTCTGGGCCTGGTTGGTGACTTCTAAGTGCTTTGGAGAATTTGGAGGAAGACACGATGAGCCCAGGACCATAAGTTTCCAGCACGGTCCCAGGTGGGAAAGTTTCTATGACTTCCCTGAAAGATATGCTGCCTCCAGCAGCTGCAAGATTGAGGGAGTTTTGAAAACCAAACCCAAAGTTGAATCCTGCAGGGTGATGAAGTACGAGGCAAATTAAACTCAAAAGGCTCCTTATCTTTAAATTAGAGCATTGATTGGGAAGGAGCGAGACCCCCAAAACTGAAGTGACCCAACATATGGGCGTATTCTGATATAACCCCCAAATTATGCCTTCAAGGAGCTCTTCCTCCCCTGAGGAGGTTGGCCGCCCTTTGCCTGAAGACTCTGTAATGGGTTTTCCTGAGCCTTACCGGGCTCTGCCGATCACCCCCAGACCCACCTCCAGGCTGTGACTAGACCCGCTGGGTGAAAAGAGTGACCTGCGAGCAGGTACCCCACATCCCCAAAGCGCTGTGAGACTTTGCCAATTTATATCAACATACACCTGGGACGACATATTGAAGTGAATCCTAAGGGTGTTGGATTAGGGCAGAGGAACAAATGTTGGGTCAGGCTAGATTTTTCCATTTGAGTGCATTAAGCAAAGATTTGGGCTCATGCTATTTCTTTTTTCTTTTAAAGATTTATTATTTTTATTTATTTCTGTCCCCATCCCCCCCACCCTTTATTTTGCACTCGGTGTCTGCTCTCTGTGTGTTCTTCTGTGTCTGCTTATCTTCTCTTTAGGCGGAGCCGGGAACTGATCCTGGGACCTTTCAGAGTGGGAGAGAGAGACGCTGAATCTCTTGCACCACCTCAGCTCCCTGGTCTGCTGCACCTGCCATTGTCTCTCCTCTGGTCTCTTTTTGTTGTGCCATCTTGCTGTGCCAGCTCACTGCGTGGGCCAGCCTGCCTTTCTCTAGGAGGCCCCAGGAATTGAACCCTGGACCTTCTTTATGGTAGACGGGAGCCCAGTGGCTTGAGCCACATCCGCTTCCCAGGCTTGTGCTATTTCAAGAGGCTGGGAGTTGCCCTAGACCTAAACCACCCAACTATGGACAACACGGAAGCTGAGATGCAAGAAGTTCCATGGCATTCCATTGAGGAAGGTCTCCAAGGGCTTTGGAGGACTGGGATGCTGGAGTGGAAACTCTACCCGTCTTGTTTCTGGCAGTGACGTGTATTACACTTGACTTATCCAGCATTGCTGACCAAAGAACTCCTTTTAGGGCAGATAGAGGCGGCAGTGGACTCACGGTGGTGGAGCTCACTGGCCTTCCACGTGTCCAAGCTCCTGGCAGTAGCTGGCCTGATGGAGTGCTGTATCCCCTGCACAAGGTAGTGCAGGCTCTCCTGCAGCTGCTCCTGGAGAAGCATGGGCTTCTCCACCACCCCCGAGGAACAGCCCACTGGGCACATTTTCACTTCCCGCTCCCGCAACATTGGGGTCTAGAGGTATTAGCTCCCAAGGACGGAATTCTTCTACCAGGAAACAACAGTGTTTCCACTGAACTGGAAGTGGCTCTGGGTTCCTTATGGCACTCAGCCAACAGGCAAAGAAGGAGGTTTTCGTACCGCGCTGGTGTGAGATTCTGAGTGCTTCAGGGCGAATCGGCTCTGTTCCACAGAGCGCAGGGAAGGGCATGTCCAAAACACAGACCCTTTGGGGCACCTGTTTGACTTCCCATGTCCTCTGATGGAAGTTAATGGGAAATGCCAGCAGCCTAATGCTGCAGGCACAGACCCTCCTGGGATGCAGATATGGGACCCCATCTGGCGAGGAACCACGATCAGCTGCAGTGCTGGCTTTGGGTGGTGGAAGGAGGGCCTGGAAATACCAGCCGCCATCACATGGACAGTTGCAGAAACGATGTTGAAATATCCAGCAGGGCTGATTCCTTCCATGGCTATTACTATAATTTTAAAATACACTAATCATTTCTTCTTCTTTCCTTTTTCCCTCTCTCATTCTCCTTAATATTTTTTATCCGTTAATTGTGATTAACCTCCTGCCTGGTCATGTAAGTTACATGACTCAGTGAGAAGAGGAAAGAGCCTCTCTAAAGATGGATACAGGATTTTTGGGGGGCAGGGGAGGGAAAAGGTTAACATGCCCTGAGCCTTATAAGGAAACAGCTGCATCGTATTTGGCAGAAGCCTGACTCTGCTCTTGTCTTTCTCTGGGAATTGAAGGAGCTTCATTGGGATTCCAGTCGACAACGTGCCCTCCTGTCGACTGCTTAGGCTGGGAAGGACTTCGCCCTGGATGTATCCAGGTTAGCAAGTGCCCTAAAGGGGACCGCGTGTGCTGTTCAGGAGGCAGAAGCAAAGCAGGAACCACTTCACTCTGAACGTCTTAGTGGAAAGATCTGGCGACAGGCAGAGGTTCCAGCTTCCCTGCTCTCCCTCACTCTCCATCCTCCCCCTCCTCCCTCCTGCTGCCCCTGCTGCCTTCAGCGGCCCCAGGCCCACTACAGAGGCGGAGCCCACGGCTCTCTTCACGCTCCCACTCCCGCGGCTGGACCTGCGTGGCTTCGTTGCTTTCCCTGCGAGCCCTGCCGTGTCCCTCTGCGACACGCCTCTTTTCTGGTCTTCCAGCTCCCCTCTTCCAGAACGTCATGTTCCCAGCTCTCGCTGTGATTGCATAAGGTCCAATGCCTACCGTGAAGCTCTTGCCCCACATGACGCTTCCCTACGGAGCTCTGACTAATATTCCCAGCCCAACTATCAACCAGAAAAGTGCACAGAAAAGTGATACTTCCAGGTGTGCGGCATATAAAAAATTTACCTCCTAAGAGCTCTTTCTCATGAAGGTACTGAAAGATGTGCTCCACGGAAACAAGGGAGCAGCATCAAGGAGGAGGAAGACGTGGCACACGGAGTACAGAAAACCCAGCCCGGGAAAGAGGAGAAGGAACATTCTAGAGCAGGAGCGCCACACCAAGCCAGCGCGGACCAGCAGGCGAGACGCGGGCCCGGCAGAAGCTCTAGGTGAGGGCGCCGAGCAGGGAACGTGCCTGAAAGTTAGTGAGCTGGTGGGAAGTTCATGGCTAAACTTGGCATTAAGACCCTGGAAAACCCACTGAGACCAACAGCTACCAAAAACAAGCAAAGCGATTAGTCTTAACTTCAGGAAAACAGAAAGCTGCCTAAGGAAGGGCGTGTGCTCGTAGTGGACTTGCTGCTGGGCTGTGGTGTGTAAGCGCTGGCTGCCCAGCCCACCAATGCTGTGAAATGGCCGTAGTGGGAGAAAGGGCTGGGAAGGGGCTGTGTGGTGGGAGGGCGATGTGAAGGAAGGCTCTAGACCCAGCTTCCACGGTGGGCTGTCAGTACATGGTGACGAATTAAAAAATAAGAAAGAAAGCAAAAAAAAACCAAAAATCCCCTCCACAAGCCAGCGGGGGCCCGGCGGGGAGATTTAGTGCTCCTGGGAGGTGACTCCTTCCCACCCCAGGGCCTTTGTGCATCCTGGTGCCTCTGCCTGAAATGCTCTCCCTGTCCGCTTTCTTCTGATTAGATTCCCTGATCTCAGTTCGCATACCAGTTCCTCGGGGGGGACAGAGGAAGCCCGTGTGGCCGGAGCAGCCAGCGTGAGGGCAGGGGTGCACAGGCGGGAGGGCCAGGAGAGCCCGTCACCCACTGCCAGGGGCTCCGATTTTATCCCAGGACCAGTGTGAAGAGGCTACAGTTTCCAGCTCGGCGGTGAGAGGATGGGATTTGCATTTGAAAACGGCCTCGTGGGCAGCCTGGCTGTGGAGAGCCGATTCTGGCACTTGTGTTTTTAAGAAAGGCCAGCTCCCACCGTGGCGCCTGCGAGGAAAGGGCAGCCCTGCGGGGACGCCAGCTCCGAAGGCTCGACTCCATTGAAATCTTTTACCAACGCTCCGTGTAAAAGGCTTATAAATTATTCAGCCCCACAGCTGCCTGGGCAGCGGGGGGCTCCCTGCCGGCCCCTAACGAGCAGCCTCCCCGAGGGCTGGCCTAGGAGTGGGCAGCGAGGGTGGTGGTTAGCGCTTGGCCGGGAAGGGCAGCCTTTGACTCTTCTCAGCCTCACAGCCGAAGTCTCAGGCCACTTCTAGACCAAGCCATTTACTCCACGTCCATGGACCTAATGATCTCTGACGGTCACCCTGCTCTAGCCACTGGGGAGCCAGGCACAATCCAAGCTGTGCTGGTGAACTGGGGAAGACTGAGACCTGGACAACATGGCAGGGTGATTCTTAGAATAGAGAGAAACTGGGATGGGGAAACAGGAGCCAGATCAGGAATGATGCCTCGGGTGACACAAGAAAGGGAACAACTGAGCTGGGTTTTAAAGGATGAGTAGGAGTTTGCCAAATGGATAAGGTGGATGAAAGACATCCCTGGCAGTGGGAACTACAGATGCAAAACTCTGGATTGCAGATGGAATCCAAGCAGCGGCCCTTGGCTCAACCCGCCGCCACCTCTGGGAACTCACCTGCTGCCGGCACCGTTTAGAGCCGACTCACGTTTCTCACCTCACTCTGTCTGCATTCACTTGTTCTTTCACTCTCGCATTTGTTCCCTCGTGAGTGGAGCTGGCCTGAGTGCCTTGTGTGGGGTCTCAGAGTCAAATTCAACATAGTCCTGGCCCACAGGGGACGTCTGAGGTACAGAGACGGTGAGAGCAGGGCAAGGTGAGCGCTGAGCAGGGGCAAGGACTGGACTGGCTTGGGCTGGGGGAGGCTCCTGAGGAGAAGGGAGGCTGAGCCGAGGCCCAGAGGAGGGGGCAGGTGGGGGCAGGGAGGGCACCAAGGGCAATGGCTCCAGCATGTGCAAAGGTCCAGAGGCCAGAGAGAGAGTTGACGAGTATAGGCCCTGGGGCACTGCGTGACACAGGGCAGAGGGCCTGGGGCTCAGATAGGCAGGCAGAGGCAGCCCCCAGAAGGCCTGAAATGCCAGCCAGGGTGTGGGGGCCTGCCCTGCAGGCGAAGGGAGCCTCTGCTGGTTCCCAGCTGGGGTGTGGGGTTGAGGTGGGACCTCAAGAACCCCCAGGGTGGGCTGTGGACATCTTGTCAAGATGGATAATGTGGTCAAGGTAGCGGGGTCCAGTCCACCCCATCGGGCTTGGATGGAGTGTGGGCCAGTGCCGGGGAGGGGACGGTGTGTGCCAGGCTGGCCCGACAAGCCGGGCATTGGCTGAGGGGCTTTCACAGAGGCCTTGCCCTGGGAGGAAGGTACTGTGGCCACAGGAGGAAACTGAGGCACAGAGCAGGGTAGAGGCTGCACAGTCTGTGGAGGAGCTGAGAGGACTCTGGTCATGGCTGACTCCAGAGCTCTGGCTTTTTCCAAGACACCACCCACCTCCCTGGGCAGGTGATGACCCATCAGCCCACCCCTCCCGCAGGCAGGTGACGACCCATCAGCCCACCCCTCCCGCAGGCAGGTGATAACCCATCAGTCCACCCCTCCCGCAGGCAGGCGACGACCCATCAGTCCACCCACCTCCCTGGGCAGGCGATGACCCATCAGGCCACCCACCTCCCTGGGCAGGCGATGACCCATCAGCCCACCCTCCCGCAGGCAGGCGATGACCCTGCGTGGCTGCAGTCTGGACAAGCCTGGAAGGACTCCAGGGAGGAAGTGGGCAAAAGTCTCAGACGCCCCACTTCAGCCAGCCCACCCCTTCCCCACCCCAGAATGTAGCCTCCGGGAGGGCAGGGGCCCTGCCTGGCTCCTGGCTTGGTCCAAGGGCACCAAAAAGTGCCTGGCACAGAGCAGGCGCTCCACGGAGGCTGCTGGACGAATGGACATCTCCCTGGACGCAAAAGCAAGAGCTGCCTGCCTGGGTGCCTGCTCCACGCTGGGACCTGGGGCTGCAGGCTGCCCTGAGGCAGCCCGTCGGGGTTTGTTGAAGGAACAAGGGTGTTTTAATAGACCTTAGTTTTTAAAGCAGTTGTAGGTTTGCAGAAAGATTGCACACACAGTACAGAGAATTCCCACTACGGCCTCAGGGCTCACAGCTCTGTGCATTTCTTTTTTTTTTTTTTGTTTTGTTTTGTTTTTAAGATTTTATTTATTTATTCATTTATCCCCCCCTTGCTGCTTGTGCTCGCTGGGTCAGCTAACCACGCCGTGCGGGCGGGCCTGCCCCCACCAGGAGGCCCCGGGAACCGAACCCGGGGCCTCCCACATGGCAAACGGGAGCCCCACTGATTGAGCCACAGCCGCTTCCCAGCTCTGTGCATTTCGACACATGCGCCATGTCATGTGCCCACCGTTACAGTATGGCACAGAAGAGTTTCTGCCCTAAAAATCTGCTATGCGCCACCTATTGTCTCCCTGCCCCTGAGCCCCCGGCCACCCCGGGTCTTTTTACCCCCTCTACAGTTTTTCCTCCTCCAGAACGTCATGGAGTTGGCGACCCCCAGTCCGCAGGCTTTTCAGCCGAGCAGCCTGCGTGAAAGCTTGTCCGTGAGATCCTACCGCCGCTGCCATCTCAGAGGCGGAGCGGCCGAGCGCGTGACAGAGGGCCCTGCTGGTCTGCCAGGGGCCCCTTTCAATAAGTCCTTCGGCTCAGCCCCTCATTTCTTCACCTTAGTCGTTTCTTTCTTCTGTCCGTCCATCCACTCATTCAGCAGCTCCCGGCACCGGCTCCCTGCTGGGCACTGTGCCAGCCTGGGAACACCCCACGAGGCGCCAGCTTCCGCTCCTGCCCTCCTGGAGCGTCTGGCAGGGGAGACAGCTATAAACTAACCAATAAAGGTGTCCACGTGCCATCCTGAGCGTGATGAGGTCTCATGGGACTCGAGGATGTGGCTCGAGGAGCTCTGGGGCCTCCAGGACGGAAGTGCAGCCGGTGGACAGGAGTCGCTGCCCAGGGCAGGGAGACGGCCTGGCAGGTAGAGGGCAAAGGCTCTGGGCGGAAGGGGCTCCATGGGAGCCAGAGGGGTCAGGGCGGGAGCAGAGCGAAGGCCGGGGGTGGGTGGGCAAGGGGCCCATTGGTGGCCCTCTATGTGACCCCGGTGAGTGACGTCACCTCTCTGAACCTCAGTCTCCTCTTCTGAAAATAGAAAAGTGTGCATTGCCTGAGGGCTGTTCCCTTCCCCTGTGTGGCCTCTGCCAGGGAGCCAGGCACCTGGGAGCTGGGCGGTGCCCCGGCTGCTGCAGTGGAGCTGGAGGACCTGCTGCCAGTCACCTGGACTGCTGGAGGCTGCCCTGGTCCCTCTTTGCTGGCCCAGGAAGGGCGGACTTCAGCTGGGACGAGGCTGTGTGTGTGCCATGGTGCCCAGATTGTGTGGGTCACTGCAGGGGCCACACATCCTCCTCCACGTCCACACTGTCCTCCCGAAAGAGGTGGGGCAGCTGGTTGAGTGACTGCCTCACTGGGCCACCTGCTGCAGTCCGGCCTGCATGGTGTCCCCTGTGCGGCCCTGGAGGGCAGGGACTGGTCTCTGTGTCCGGTTCTTCTCTAGGACCTCGCACCAGCAGGTGCCCCCACTCTGCTTGCCAAAGAGGGGCAGAAGGAGCAGACCCCGTCCTGTCGTGGGGCAGCGGTGGGTTCCAGGAGATGCAGTTGACAGTTCTGGCACCATCCTCCAGGCAGAGTGGGCAGCACATGCTCCTTGAAGCACAGGCCAAGACCGAATGATGGCTCAGGGTCAGTGGGGGAGGCTCCCTGGAGAGGGGCATTGAGCTGGCTCTGAGAGGTGGGGGGACTTCGGACGTGTGGGAAGATGGGCTTGGGGGGGCCGTGGGGCAGCCGGGCCGCGACCTGGGGAGCCCCACCTCACTTCCCCCTGACCTGAGCTCGGTCCCCCACAGCCCTTCCTCTCCGCTCTTCCTCCCCTGCCCACTCAGGTGTCAGCCGCTGCTGGCCCCACCTGGCATGGCCTGTGCTGGACACTGGGGCACGGAGGAGACCCAGACCCGTCCCAGCCCGGGAGGTGCGCAGACCTGGGGGAGTGCTGCCCTTAATGGAGGGCTCCCCACGAGCCAGGGTCTGGGAGGCCCGAGTTCTAATCCAGATCGATCCTTCACTGGGTGATTCCGGGCTTTTTAGTTTTCCTTCCTGAGCCTCAGTTTTCTCCTCTGTTAAAAAGGATAAAAATAGAATCCAGCTCGCAGAGATAGGAGGAGGGTGGAATCAGTCCATTCAACCCACGTCCCCTCCATGCCGGGTCCTGCTCTGGGTTCTTGGGGACACGGATGGGGACAAAACAGATGAAATTCCCTCCCTCATGGAGCGCACGTCCCAGAGAGGGAGAGAGCAGTGGACCGGATAAGGCAAATACAGGGCCCGGGTGCTGATGCTAGCGGAGGTGAGAGTGGGGTGTGCCTTTGGGGGCGGAGGCAGTCAGGATGCCCTCTGAAGGGGTGGCATTGAACAGACCCCTGAGGACGTCATCTGTGGGGACAGCGAGCACAAGGGCCCCGAGGGGGGGCCCTGCTTGGCAATGCTTGAGGATCAGCCAGGAAGCCTGTGTGGCAGAAGCAGAGGGAGCGTGGAGGAGAGTAGAGGGGAGGGAGGCTGTGGAGGGGGTGGGTCAAGCGAGGCCACGCACCCCACACAGTGAAAATGACTGTTTCCATTGAATTCTCCCAGCAGCCATGGGACCTGGGACTCAGGGGTCAGCCATATGCCCAAGGCCACCGGGCCAGCAAGTGGCAGAGGAGGGGGCAGGAGGCTGAGCTTAGGCCTACCCCACTGACCCGAGGCCGTGGGCACCCAGAGCTGAGGGGGTGGGAGTGGGGCACAGCTCCCCCCTGCTGGATTCCACCTCCCTCGGGCCCAGGAGGGGCCGGAGCTTCCCCACCCGGGAAGCTCCCTCCACTAAGGCACCGGCAGTGCGGCCCCTCTGGTCTGGGAAGTAACCTGGCCTCGGCAGGGCTAAGTCTCCGTCAGCTGGAAAAGCCCGGGGAGGCTTTCTCTGGCTGTGTCCCCAGCACACCCCAGGTCTGCAAGAGGCTCTCGCCCACGCCAGCTTGTGGCCGTGGCTGTGGTCATCTCCTGGAAGGGCCCAGAGGTGGGCAACACAGTGTCCCCGTGGCTCAGCCCTGCAGCTCCAGGACGACTCCTGCCCCACGAGGGTCCCTGGGTCCAGAAACCGGCTCCTCCACTCAGCCCATCAAGGAGGCTCCCTGGGCTCTGCTGTGGGCCCGGCCTGTGCTGGGCTCCAAGGCCACTGTGGGGTCTGCCTTGGGGGTCTCTTGGTTAGAAGGGGGGACCACAAATCCTGGCCCAGACCACGACAACCCAGGATGCTCTGGGCTGTGGCTGACGGTCGGGAAGGAGCTGAGGGGCCCAGAGAAAGCTCTTGACATTGGTGGGGGCAGGGCAGGGGGAGGGTGGGGAGCCAGGGTGCTGGGGAAGAAGCACTGCTGGTTCATATTGAAGGGCAGGGTTTCAAGTCTGTTCCTTCCTTCCTTCCATGTATGTATATATATATATATATATATATGGATACTATAAATATGAAATTCATTATAGGAACTGGCTCACGCGACTGTGGGGATGGGCAAGTCCAAGTTCCATAGGGCAGGCTGCAAGCTGGGAACTCTGATGAAGGTTTTCAATGAATTCCCCAGGAGAAGCTGGCTGCCTGAATCAGAGAGAGAAATTCCCCTTCTGACTCCTGAAATCATCAGTTCTCCCTTTAAAGCCTCAACTGACTGGATGAGGCATCTCTCACTGCTGAAGGCCATCTCCTCAGTGATCGTAGAGTCATCAGCCACGGATGCCATCAACTGACTGACTCAGTAGCAGTCAGGCCTTTGCATGTTTGACCAAACAACTGGACAACTGGACACCATAACCGAGCCCAGTGGACACATGAATTTAACCATCCCACCATCTAACTACCATCCGTCCACCCACCCGTCCATCCACCCGTCCATCCATCCTTCCACTCACCCACCCATCCATCCACCCACCCACGCACCCATCCTTCTATCCCTCCATCCTTCTATCTGCCACTTTCCATCCATTCCTCAAGTACTCAGGTCCACTCTGAGCCATTCTCTAAGGGCACTAAGGAAAGTCACACCCAGTTCCTGGCTTTACATCAGGCCCCGGCACTTTTACTGGGTTTTCCCAATCTTTGCTGGCCTTGCTGATGGGGCAGACAGAGGTGACGGCAGGCGACGACCACCAGGAGTGATCAGGGATGGACAGAGGGAAGTCACGGGCTGTGGGGGCCCAGGGGCAGTGCATCTGGGTGAATATGAAGGAAGCAACCAGGCAAGGAGTGGGGAGAAGGGGCCTCCAGGCAGAGGGCAGGAAGCCGCCTGAGCCAGGCGGGGCGCCAGGCAATCACTGGGAGTTGTGTCATGTGGGACGTGAGCACGTGAGGCTGGAGGACTCAGCGGGCGCCAGGTGAGGCCGGCTGGGGGGCCAGGCTGCAGGATGGGAGGCAGCTCTGGCAGCTCGGCCTGGGGGGGCAGCATTTGACGCTGACCCCTCACCCAGACTCCTGCGTGGGTCGAGCTCAGTGCAGGAACGAGTGAGCTGAGGAAGAGGCCAAGCAGCCATCTCCCTTCCACTCTGGGAGCACCACGGGGCCTGAGGCCCAGGACAGGCCCGTTCAGGGCACACCCCGGCCCTGGGTCCACCAGTGGTGAAGCTTCTCTGGCCCCTATCTCCCTGGCCTGGCCTGCCCACCTCCAGGGCTCCCCCTGCCAGCCTAGGAAGACCCTCTACGTGTAGCTGGCTCATCCCAGCTAAGGCCCCAAATTTAAGGGCATCCCTTAGAGAGAGAACAGGAGAAACACGGGGACAGAAACAGAAAGGTAAGGATTGTTGGATCTGAATGGGGCAGGTTTAGGGAGCCCCAGTTGGTGGGTTCCAGGCCTGCCTTGGCCATTCTCCAGACAGTGGTTTGTGCCCCAGCTCTCAAGCCCGGTATCTGGGACTTGGATCCAGGCTCTGCAGCTTCCAGGCTGTGTGATGCTGAGCTAGTGACTTAGCCTCTCTGTGCCTCCATTTGGATAGTGGGATAGTGGTCCCCACCCCCTCGTGGGGGACTTGGCACATCAGAGGGTTTGTTATGGTATCTGCAGACGGTGAGGGGTGCGTCAAGGTCTGCTGTGGTCGCACTGGTCACCATGCACCCTGGGGCCTGCCAGGGTGGGGACAGCCTGGACCCTGGGCTCTGAGACACCCCTGCCCACCAGGATCTGATGCCCCTTCCCTTCCTGGCATCGGCTTCCTTCTCTCTGACATACTCAGAGAAGAATTCAGCTGGTTGGGGCTGCCTGGGAAGGACGGGGCTGAGGTTGACACGAAGGGCCTTGGGCTGCAGGAGGAGGGGGTGTATCACTGACCGCCTGGGGCCCTACAGAAGCCTGCGGTGGACGAGCTGAGGAGGGACATTTAGGTGGAGAAAACCAGGGGCAAGGCATGGAGGCATAAATTTGTGCCCAGATGGGCAGCCTTGGGCAAGCGCGTGCCTCGGTCTCCCCATCTGTAAATGAGGATGACAGCAACACCGCTTAGCCTGCTTTGTTGTTGGGAAAGTTGAGTGTGCGGGCAGCGCTCCGAGGCGCCTGTTCTCCGGGAAGCATCCATGTGGGCATCGGCGAAGGTCAGCGTCCTGGCAGCTGGACGGTTGTCTCAGATATTTAGCCTTTCCCCCCTCTCTCCAGTGGAGACAGCTTGAGGAAATACCAGCTGAATGCAGATTTTTGACAGACAAAGGCAGGTTTAGAATCCCATTGGTGATGACCTTCTAATTGGCCTTGAAAGGGGGCGTTTTGGACCGCTGGCTCCGAATCTGGCAGTTTCTGGCTGACAAGCTGCTGTCAGACAGTTTTAACAAGCCTCGGGTTTTAACGGGCCAAGATACTGCCTGGACCAGGCCTGGGAATAATTAGGCCCTTCCAAGTGGCCACCATAAGGGGCACTGATAAAACCTTCCCCAGGTTGGAGTCCAGTTGTGACCGTGAATGTCATCTGCGGCCATCCCCAGCGACACAGTCTCCCATTGTCGGCATAAAATCGCCAGCGTCTGGGGCCCACGCACACCTCACTGTCAGGTGATGTCACCCGGGCGAGCCCTGGGGACAGGGGACTCCGGCCTGGCTCCCTCTCTGCCCGGAGTCTGGCGCCTGCTGGAGGCCCCTCGGCTCGCCTGCCTCTGGCTGTTGAGCTAATAAACAGCTGTTGCGTCTTTGTGTCCCAGATGGCAGCGTACACCCAAAGATTCTGCTAATTAAAGTCAGGCTTTGACATTTGGGGCTGTCTGCCGAAGACGGGACCACGCTTTGCTGTCAGTGGAGAGCTGAAGTGTCACGTTGTGCCGAAACACTGGGCACCAGACAGCTGGGCATTCTGGCTCCAGACACTCTGAGGCTTTTATTTATTTATCGGATTCATCTGTACTCTCAGCCACCTTGCAGAGAGGATTTGAGGCGGCATAACAAGTTTGTCTAGATATGGAAACACACACACGAGTTGCACAGAGGCAGAAAGGAAGCCTTTCCAGCTGTGTGTCCTTGGGCAAGTCACCTCACCTCTCTGAACCTCAGTTTCCCCATCGGTGCGCTGGGTTCTTACAAAGCCTTCATTGCAAGACTCCACTGAAGGTTAAATGAGATCGTGAGATAAAATATCTTCCCTGCTCAATAGATGTGTTCAAAACAGGCTTGTAGGGAATGAGTCACGGAATCAGAACAGAAAAGCCTAAGGAGCGGTGGGGCAGGGCCTGCCACAGCCTCCCCCACCTGGCCCGGCCCCCACCTGAATGGGGTCCCTGGAAATGCCCAGGCCTGGCTGCCGCCCCACCCCATCCCCGGCCAGAGATGGTGAGGTCAGGACGGGGCCCTCGATCCAAGTGAACACGGAGACAGAGGCGGAAGGCTGGGGGGCTGAAGCCCGGCGCCCACTCTCTTTGGCTTCGTGCCTGCTGGCGGCCGTCTGTCCTGCACGGGAGGGCGGGGTGGAGCCAACCAGGCCGAGAGCTGAGTACCCAGGGGAGCCTCAAGGGGCTCAACCTCTGCTGATCTTCCCGAGCACCCGCACATCCTAAAAATAAATCCCCACTTTGCGTTTGGGAATCAAAAGAGGAAACACAAGGGGAAGCCGGTTATGCTTAGAGGTGCTGGGATTCAGGCCGAGTTGGACTCGAGGCTTCCTCGCAGCTGGGGCAAAAGGCAGCCGGGCTTCCTCAGCTGGGTTTACACCCGAAGAATCGAATCCAGGGCCTTGGACCCACTTGTACACCACTGCTCAGAGGCACGAGTCGTGGCAGCCAAGTGGCCATCGGCAGCCGAGGGGATCAACAAAACATGCTCTGTCCACACAGTGGAATATTATCCAGCCATAAAAAAGGAGTAGGCTCGGATTCAGGCTACAACACGGATGAACCTGAAAGCATTATGCTGAGCGAAAGGAGCCAGATACGGAAGGACAAATATTCTACGAGTGCACTTAGATGAACTATCTAGAATAAGCAAATTCATGGAGGCAGAAAATAGCTGCCAGGTTAGCAGGGGGAGGGGGAGGGCTTGGTCAGCATAGTGGTAAGGGGAGCACATTGTAAATGTAATTAATGCCACAGAACGATATGCTTAAAAATGGTCAAAATGGCAAATTTTATGTTACATATGTGTTACCACAATACATTTTTTTAGACAAAAGGGAGACGGGAGCAATTCCTCAGCTCGTGAAAGAAGGCAGGAAGATCGGGTAGGATATTTTGAGGGGAGACCAAGCTTCCCTGCCCTGGACGACAGGCACTATAGGGGACCTGGCAGTCCCCTGGCCAAGGGTCAGCAGTGTCTCTGCTGCAAAGGCCCATGGCTGCCGCCCTGCAGTGCCCTGCCCCGAGCCTCCTCAGAGGCCAGGGGAGGACGGGAGAGGGCTGCTGCCAGGGGCTGTGCAGGGCCGGCCATGCCTGAGGCTGCCGAGGGGGCAGCCAAGCCCCCGGAGCCAGGCCGGCCCCATTAGCCAGGGGCTGGACCGTCAGCCGCGGCCCCCTTCCTCTCACCCCCACTGCAAGTACAGCGGGGCCGGAAGCTTCCACGTCTGTGCCTCAGGGGCTTGGGCACCTTCTCGCCACCTGTGCCATCACCCCGGGCTGGGCGCCTCGTCTCCCCCTCCCCCCAGCGGCACTGTGGGGTGAGCCCAGGAGGTCCCCGCTCTGCACGACCCCCGTCGGAGTGAAGCCTCGAGGTCCCTGGGATGGCTCTGGCCTTCTCCGACCCTCCGGCCTGCGCCTCTCCCGCTCGCAGCTCATGGCGCCCGGGCCAGGCCGGCCCCTCTGCCCTCGGGCCCTGCAGCCTCCTTGCAGGTCCTGGACGTCCCCAGCGTCTCTCCCCTGCTTTGCCAAGCCCGGGACCCCCGTCACCCTCCAGGCCCTCCTGGTCGCGGCTGCTCGGCTGCCCGAGGACGGCTCTCCCGACGCCCCGGGCTGAGTGAGGGCTCGCTCCGGCCCCAGACGCCCGCAAGTGCGCTCGCCGTCCATGCAGACCTCGCCGTCCATGCAGACACGCTTGTTGGGGCGCTGGCTTGTGGCTGCTCTCTCCACTAGCATGTCCGTGCCCGGGGCGGCACCGTGTCCGCCTGGTGCATGCAGCGGGCACTGAGTCGGGGTCTCAGCCTCCCGGGGCTGCCGAAACAAAGCACCACAAACTGGAGGGCTGAGACCACAGAAAGTCATTCTCAGAGTTCTGAAGGCCAGATGCCCGAAACCAAGGTGCAGGGCCCCAGGGGAGGGTCGTCCTTCTTGCTCCGGCCAGCTTCTGGGGCTCCAGCAGCCCTTGGCCGTGGCTGCGTCCTGCAGTCTCTGCCCCCGGGTCACATGCCCGTCTCCCTGCCGTCCATCTCCTCTCCTTACGAGGCCACCAGTCACTGGGTTGGACCCACGCTACGAAGCGCATCCTCATCTTAACTAGTTACACCTGCAAAGACCCGAGTTCCTGGGCACCGAGTGTGTGGGCTTCAGCTGCCCTTTGGGGCGAAGCAATTCAACCCATAGCAGCAGGTGCCCTGAAAGTATTTGCATATTAAAGGAAAAGGTGACCACGATGTCCAGAGGACATAGGGGCCTTTGATTCACAGGCATGTACCTAGGAGCTCGTAGGAATGTTTTTTTTCCAAAACACTTCATTGAAGTACAATATACATAAAAGAAATGCCCACATACGAAAGTGAGCACACCCATGGAACCAGCACCCGGGTCAAGAAAGGGAACATTTCAGCACCCCGGGAGCCCCCTCCCACGCCCCCTGCACCCTCTGCGCCTTCCTGCCACCATAACTGCTCCTAACATTACAGAGGAACTCCTGGTCGCAAACTCAGCTTGGCGATAGCTACAAAACTGCACGTCAGCCTCCGCGTGACCCAGCAACCCCACCCCTAGGGGTAGAAACCTGCAGAGAATATGCCAGAACGCTCGTGAGAGCCTTGACTAGGACCCCCGTGCTCGCCACGGCAGGGTGGATGAATGCCCTGGGTAGTCACGCAGCGGAGCGAGAGGAGGACAATGCGTGCAGCGTTGAGACAGAGCAGCCAGAGAAGAGGACTCGCCGCGTGCTGCTGTGGAAACGCATGCGAAAGTACGCAAGGCAGAGCAGCGGGGCTCGAGGAGCGTAGGTTTCCCTTTTGTTTCTCTTCTCTTTTTCTTTCTTTTTTGGGTTTATGTTTTTGTAAAGTTGGTATCTCTCTTAGAGCCGTTGCTTGGACCCGATCTGGTCACGTCCGCCCGCGTTCCAGGGCTCACGGCAAGTCACGTGGCCGAGCCTCGAGTCGAGGCGGCAGGGAAGTTGACTCTCCCGACGCAGAACCCGGCAAGGTGGGGTGGGGGAAGGAAGAATCGTGAAAAAATAATACGATTTCCTGCCCACTCTATACAGCCTGGCGAGACATTCGTGCACACGTCATACCCGCGGAGTGGGACGACCATTTTCAAGTCTCTTCATCACAAGTTACCAAACTTTCTCCAGAAAGTTGGACCAGTTTACACTCCTGCTAGAAGCAGGTGAGGCCGATCCCTCCCTGCCACCTTGGCTAAGCTGAAAGGTAAGTACAATAATGATGAGGATGGCGACAGAAATGAGAGCATCTCGTTGAATGGTCAGTTTGGATTTTTTGTGTGCAGGCTACTGCGTGTGGTGTCAGGATGACTTTAGGTCCCTGGTCATGCTGGTCGGGCCTCTCCGCGCCCTTCCCTTTCTGGGCTGAAGGCGGGTGACCCTTCTGTAGACGCGGGCTCCGCCCTGTGACCTGGGCCGGCCAAGGGTATTCAAGAGCAGACCACACCCAAGCAGGAGCCTAAATGGGCTCCAACAGCTGCTCTATCCCAGCCACGCCTCACTCCTCTCCACCATCAGAACAGCATGTCCTGGGCGGAGCCGAGTCCATCTCAGCTGTTCCCAGCTGCCCCACTGCGCTCACAAACGAGAGCAAGAAACTATGTTTCTTGTTGCAAACAATCGAGATATTGGGACTGTTTGTTACTGCAGCAAAACCTGCCCAATACAGAATGTGATTTCATGGAAATCTCCTTCTCACCAGGGAAACTGGGCCGTGGACAATTTCAGACGGGAAGACACGGGTGATTTATCTTCTTAGGCCAGGTTTCCCAGGAAGCAGACTTTGAGATGGGCTTTTTATGCAGGAGGCTGGTTGGGGCGTGCCCCAGGGACAGCACCACCAAGCAGCGAGGGAAGCAGGATGGGGGAGAGGGGGCAGAAGGGGAGGTCGGGCGGTGGTGCAGCTGCAACGGGGGCCTCGGCAGCCCCCATGAGGATGTCCAGAGCTGGGGTGGCCCTTCAGTGACGGCCCGAATTGAGGCTCGGGGCTAGATCTTCAGAGGCCAGATGTCGAATGCAGGCTCCTCCTGGGGCCTTTGAACTTTGGACCTGGCCGCTCCCTTCAGCCAAGGTCAATTCCTGGAGCCATTGGCAGCCAGCACCCCAGGCAGGAGGAGTGAATGCCTCGTCCCCGGTGGGGAGATCTGGGTAGTGAACCACACAGGCCACTGCCTCAATTACGTTTTCATTTCCCAGCACCTGCTGTGTGCCACGAGCTGAGCTCACATCATGGAAAATGATAACGATGGCCTGGGGGGTTCGGTGTTAGCATCCCTCGGAGGCTCGAACGCGCCCACAGTCACCCTGCTGACTCGGCGCCCCCGTCCGACTCCAGCCCAGCACCGTCCACTACGAAGACTGGCCCGAGGGAGGACACCTTCCCGCGAGGTGGGGGGGCGCCTTTCCCCTTGGTGTCATCCACTGGACTGCATAACCGCCCGGGCTGCCCGAGGAATGGCCCAGCAAGGGCCGACGGATGGGACCGTTGTGTTTGGATGCCTGGCTTCCTCTGGGCACCAAAAGCTTTCACTCTTCTGAGAGCAAAGTCATTTAGAAAATGATTCAGCAAACAGTTCGGCAAATGTTCCCTCTGGCTGCCAGGTTTGTAGAACATGTAGGATAGTGGGGGATCCTATTTAGATGGGGTCTCAGGGGAGTCCTCTCTGGGGAAGGGTCTTTCAGTCAAGTTAATAGCCATGGCAATTATTAGTGGGGCGCCTACTCCAAGCAGTCCCTGCTCCTATTTAAAGCTCTTTAAATACTTTACATTTATAAAGTACTTATCAACTTGTAAAGCATTTGTAAGTGCTTTCTAAATGCAGCTTACTTAATCTTTACAACAACCCCAAGAGGTGGGTCCTATTGTTGTCACCATTTGATCGATGATGAGAACCGAGGTCCAGGGGGCTCAGGAGATGGCTTGAGGTCGCCTGGCCAGGCAGTGCAGCAGTGCCCTCAGCAGCCAGCCAGGAGCTGGGGGTGTAGCTGGGGGTGCAGCTGGGGGTGCAGAGGGGATCCTGAGCCAGGGAACAGCATCTGGGAAGGTCCTGGGCAATGCCCGCCCTCGCTCAGAACCCCTGCCCAGCACTTTCTCTTCCTTGCCAGGCCTCCACGGCAGTCTGACTCCATGGCCGTTTGGGGTGGGGGGCCAAGCCTGCCCTCCGTCCCCTCCCCTCTGGCCTTCATCCAAAGGCATCCCGTGGTGCGGAGTTGATTCTGTTCTGCAGGGTCTGCTCTGCTTTGGCCCTGCCAGGAGTATCGTTCCCTCCTGGCTCCTGCCATTCCTCTCACTCCGCTTGTTTGAGGCAACCCTCTAAATCGGTGTGGGTCCCCGCACCCTTGGGGGGTTGACCAGATGGTCCTGAGAAGGAGTGACAGTTCAAAGCCGTGATTGGGACACTGCTGTCACAGGTGAAACGCCAGGGTGGCCATGACGGCCACAGACGCCGCATCCACCCAACCACATGCCGACATTGTTCAAGACCCGCGACCACGGGTCCGAAGAGCCGGGACCCCCGGGCCAGGGGCAGACGTGGCGGAGAGCGCGGCGGCCAGCGCATTTCCCTGTGATTGTTTCTTTGAGTTCATTCCCATTCCTTAGAGTTCCGAGCTGGGCACATTCTGTCCCTGATTCAATGCCCAGAAGTGGGCATTAAAACCTAGCCGCGGGCTCGAGGCGGTGAAGGAGGCCTCCAGCTCCCGGCTGCGGCAGGGGCACCGCCCCATGGTGGTTGCCACGAGCAGCCAGAAGTGTGGCTTGGAATGCGATACGTTCAGACAGCCAAAGAGCTGAGCACACTGGACCTGGGAACACTTTGCCTCCAGGCCTTGGGACGCGATGGTCTGGAAACTTTGTCAAACGGCAGCCTGAAGCCGAGGGAGCTTTCCCCTCTTTTTCAAGGGAAAGGTAGGAACTCCTCGGCAAAGCAAGGGCATTTCCGCACAAACCAAGGCCCGCCAGTGCCAGACTGAATACTTTTACTAATAAAGCCTAAAACGAGGCAGAACCGACACCATTCAACTCTCCCTCTTTGTAGCAAAAGCAGAGGAAGGGAAGGCACTGCTGGCGGCTGCCATTATCCACAAAGTTAACGACAAATATCGGACTCAGAGAGAAAACAGAAAGAATGACAGGCAAAACCTCCATCGAGTGACGCTCCGGGACATTGCTGATAGCAATGACCTCTGATGAGGAAGCACGATGCCTGTTTGCCGGCTTGCCTTGCCAGCAGCCTTTCTCTTCACCCCTGAAAACTTTGCTGCCAAGAGGAGGCATCTCGAGACCTGGTCCGTGTGTTGAAAATGATGGTGGGGATGAAGGGCACGGTTATTCCGGCCAGGCTTCCTGCAGCAGGCGCTTGTCCCAGGAGGTGCCATAGGCGCTTTACAAGTTCTAAGCAACCTTGCGAGGTAGACGCTTCTCTTATCCACATTTCAGTTGACAGGCCTGAGGTCGCGGAGGCCAGCGGGCTTGCTGGGGCCTGTGCAGCCAGTTAGTGGTGGGGGGTGAGCTGAGGCAGCTGCCTCCACCTGGCAGTCTTACCACTCACCTGCCCCACAGCCTCTGCCCGAACGGGAGTGGGAAATGGCCTTTTCCTCCAAAAGCCCACATTTCAGGAAAAGAGATTTTTCATGGAGTTAAATGATTATGATTGTTATTGCTCTTATTTGTTGGTTTGTTTTTTTCTTTCTGGTAGTCGTGATGTGGACTGGAAAAAATGCATTCGAATAATTTCTGACTTAGCACCAACTATGGGGACAGCAAAAGAGGACACCTGTCTGCAAATGAGAAGCTGCCGGTGCCTCACCCTCTTATGCCCAGTGTGTTAGGGTTCTCTAGGGAAACAGAACCGACAGGAGCTATCTGTAAATAGGATGAGGTTTTATAAAACTGCCTCATGCAACCATGGGGATGCACGAGTCCAAATTCTGTAGGGCGGCTGCGAGCCAGGGACTCACATGAAGGTCCTCGTTGAGTTCCCCAGGAGATGCTGGCTGTCTGACGGAGAGATGGGATTCTCTCGGTGCTGATGGCAAGCTCCTCAGTTGATTGTAGATGTACCCAGCCGTCTGTGCATTCAACTCACTGATGAGTAAAGCTCATGAAATGCCCTATGTTTTACAATTAGCCCAGTGCTTGCTTGACCCAACAACTGGGCCCCATTATGAAGCAGGCCAGTAAAACAGGGAGTCAATAGACGGATCTGGAACCTGTCGAGAAGTCCACGTGGATATCGATACCCCCAAGATGGCTGCTGGAGACCCTCATGAGAATCCCATCCGGAACAAGATTTCCTCTGGAAGCTAGAAGAAGCTCCAGATATTCTCCAGGGACATTACCATTGGGCGATACCGGGGGATTGGTGGGTGGGGTCATCAATCAAAACAGCAAACAGCTGGAACTCTTCCCCTGTCATTAGCAAAGGGGCGGAATAATCAATAGTTTAAAAAGCAAGCGTAAAAGCCAAACCTCTCTCTTCCTCTCTCTCTCTTGCCTTCTGCGCCCTGCTTTCACTGTGTACCCCCCTCATGGATCAGCACGCAAGTAAAACCTGGGCATTTATAATCTATAATGGGAAATTGTAGTCTGTAAATCAGTCCTCTATCACTTTTCAGCCCCTTCCTCTCTACCTGGGACCTATGATCTGTTATTTTCTCCCATTTCTCTTCCCTCCCCACCTTAATAAATTACTGGCCTAACTAACCCGACATGCTCTTGAAATTCATTTCTGCAGCGTATGTCAAGAACCTAGACAAAATCCAGTAACAATTACCTGGCTGAGTTGACACATAAGCCATCACACCCGGCAAAGAATTTCCAGTCAAAATGCAGCCCCGAACTTGACTCACTATTGAAAGCAGCCACTATAAAGCATCTCGGTGACCAGGGCCGCTGAGATCGGCGTCTCTTCTCTCCTCCGGATGAACTCCCTGGCAGCAGGCATGGAACGGTTCCATGAGAGTTTTGACACGAGAGAGGCAATGAGCCTTTTCTTCTTGACACGGCTATTGTGAGCCAATGCCGTTTCTCGTATTTCCAGTGGCCCATCCAAGTCTCTTGGGGGTCAATTTAGTATCACAAAGATCCCAGAAATGTCAGTTCAGGACAGAAGAGTCACAGGTGCTGGGAAAAGGAATTGACAATGGGCACATGTCAAAGACCACGTCAGAATATTGCAATGGGGCGTGTGATAGTTCCAGAACTGAGTGCAGGAAAAGAGTGGCCTAGGAGCCACTTCCTCTCATCTCCCACACTGAAACGCTCCACTTTCCTCATCTGAGTGTATCGCGAAGCAGCAGGATTTGCTTCTTGTGAGGGAGCGCTCTGTAATTGCTGGCCCCTGTTTGACCTGAACATCCGTATTTGTCAGAAAGGCCACTCTGTACTCCCTGCATTGTCAAAAGCCTGTAACTATGAGCTGGGATTTTCTAATTCAGTAGACATAAGGAGTTAGAAAAGAAAGCTAATCTACAGCTCAAACTCTCCATCCTCAAGAAGGCAATGGCCTTGAGAAACATTTAGAATGGTTTGATCTCTCAAACTTATGGGGAAAAAGGGAATTATGATAATTAATTTTTAAAGCATCACTTCACTTTCACTGCTTTTAAAAATTGTGATGACTCTCCAGCAAAAACAATGTGCCAAAGCTGGCAGTTAGGGACTCTACTGGGGAGGTCACAGTCAGCCCAGAGTCTCGGGGACCTTGGAGGAAGTGGTCCCCAAATCTGCTTCTTTGCCAGTGCCCCCATCTCGACGATGGACACCACCAGCTCCCAGCTGTTCATTGCCAAGGTCACCTTGACATCTCGCCCTCCCTCACCTTCTTTTCCTTATTTACCACCAGCTCTTGGAGAATTTGCCTCTTGACCATATCAGAATCTGACCGTGTCTCCCTCCGTCCACTGCCTCTCCCCCTCTTGAGCCCCCGCCATCTCTCCCCCGGACCATCGAACAGCATTCTCACGGAACGTGCCTGGGAATGCCTCCAAAGCTGTTTCCAATTATCAGCCAAGTGGTTGTCTTAACATGTACATTTGCTCTCTCCTCTCTCACTCTGAAGCTCTTCAATCACAGCTCCCGACTGCAAAGCCCTCTTAGAGCTAGAAGGGGCCTCCGTTTGGGCTCCCAGGAAAGCAAAGCTTGAGTCGAAGGCTTGGTGCAGCTGAGATGCCAGGAAGCAGGAGAGAGGCAGGGAGAGAGCGAGGCGGGCAGTTGGGGAGGCCGGTGCTTGGGATTTCTCAAGTCGGTGACCACTGTGGGTAACGGGGGCTCTGTACCCCTTGAGGAACCATGTAGAAGTCCCCCCAGAAAGGGAAGATGTGGGGTGGTGTAGCCGTTTAGCAGTTTGATGTAATTATGAATTCCAAAAATAGATATTGGATCATGCTTGTAAACTGGTCTGTTCATCTGGGCATGGTTAAGTTATGATTAGGGCGTTGACTGGGCCACGGCAGTAGGGCGTTGAGCCCCACCCCTTGGTGGGTGGGGAATCAAAGATAAAAGGCAAAGGACAGTGCTGGGTCAGTTTTTGAGTTGGAGTTCTCATGTTGGGGTTTTGATCCTGGAGCCCGGGGAGGCGAGCAGACGGAGGAGCTTGGTTGTAAGGAGAGAAGCCCTGGGATAGAGACGAGCCGTTCACCTGAGAGTCTACAGCTGACCTTGTGGAGGAACCAGAGGTGCTAAGCCCGGAGAGAAACGCAGCCCCGGGAAGAGAGGAACCCAGGAAGCCTGAACCCTCACAGACATCGGCAGCTGTCTTGCTCCAACACGTGGCAATGGACTTTGGTGAGAGAAGAAACTTATGCTTTATGGCCTGGTAACTGTGCGCTTCTACCCCAAATAAATACCCTTCATAAAAACCAACCAATTTCTGGTGTTTTGCATCAGCACCCCTTTGGCTGACTAACACAGGTGGGTATCTGCAGCCTCCTGGCCTGGTGCTTGGGGGTGTCTCTAGATGATAACTCCTCTACATTTCCAGGCTCCCCTGCAGGAAGGCTGAGTGATTTCCCAAGGAAGGGAGGGAGGAAGGAAAAGCACCAAGGCACAGAAGTAGCCAGACTCAGAGGCCGCCAGGGACTGGGGGCTGGCAGCGGCCCTGGGCACCGGCCATCGGGGCTGCCGCTGCTTGAGGCTGCCCGAGGTGGGGCAAGGGGAGTGGCCTGGGGTAAAAGGGCCTCTGCGACAGAAAGGGCTGCTGTTATTCCTGTTTGACAGATGTGGACACAGGTACAGGGCGGCCAGTGGCCTGCTCCACAGCATGCAGCTGTCAGAGCAGAGCACAAGCCCTGGCCCCCCTGCCTGTCCATGCCTCGCCCGCCTCACTCCTGGAGCTCCAGCCGCTAGGGCTCCTTCATTCCCTGGAGCTCTCGTGGGCTCCTTCCCGCCTCAGGGCCTCTGCACATGCTGTCCGCTCTGCTTGGATTCCCCTTCTCCCCTTGTCTCCTCAGTCCCTCAGATCTGGGTGGGTCCTCAGGGGCCGTCAGTCTCTAGATGCCTGTAGGTGATTTAAAACCCAGTCGTGTGTGAACCGATTTAATGTAATAGAAATGTGTATGTAATGCACATTTGTAATCAAGGATGCGAGCCCTTCTGCACACAGGGGATTTTCATTTGTGCACCTACACCGCCTCGCCTGACTTCCATGGACTTAGATATGTTTTGTTCCCATGTCTTGTTTGTCTTCACTCTGACTTTTCTTTCTTTTGCCCATCAGATTTCTTAGGAAATCACGTGAAAGATTGTACTCAGTCCCACTGGGTCTCTTCTTTGATGCCTGTGTATTATACAAATTGCCTTTGCAGTTAGCTTAGGACAGTGATCCAGGGAACAAGCTGGAATCCAGGAATCTTGGTAAGTGGGTTTGCTAAAGCTCTCCCTGGGAGCTTCTGCCCCGACTCTTGTTATGATGGCATTGCTTGAGGTTTTGAACTTTGAAGATTAAGGGTTGGGTTTTATTGCTGTTAATACATTTTGCGTAGTGCAAATCTCCTAAGTGAAAGCAGTTTTTTATTTAAAAAACGAATAATTTCCAGAAATAGTTTTTTTAAGACGTCACTGTTACCTGGAATGGTTTGTCGCTCCTTTGTCTCCTGATTGCTTTTTCTTGAAACTAGTTTTGGAAACTGACCAAGATGGAGGGAAATGTAAAATAAAAGAGGGTTTTCCCCATGTGGTGTAAAGAAAACAGATTCAAGAGAGCTGAAGGATTGTATTTGTTTGCTGGGATTTTTTCCTGTTAACTAGGATTAGTGTTTGTTCGTGGTGCTTGAGGCATGTTCATATAACCAAGGCTGGGGAACTGGGAACTTCACACATACATATTTAAGTTTCTCGTGTATTCAGAGGTTATACAGTTAATAAATTTTCATTAACAAATCATTCCTCAGAAACTCCCAAATATCTGTATTTCATATATATAAATATATGTTCCTTAAGTGTGTCTACATGCGATTCTAAAACTAAATACAAAACGTGATGGAAATGAAAAAAACCTCAACAAACCCAGGCTGGTTGGCTGCTGACAGCCTCCCCAGCAGAACGCTGGGCACGGCGCGTGCCGGAGAAACGCTCCTCGCGTGAACATGGGTGCCTGCCCCCCCCCACCGGCCCTGAGTGTCCCCTGGAGGGCCAGCCCTCCTCAGGCCTTCCCCCAGCACCCAGGGCTGGCCCCACCGGCAGCCGCGCACCCTTTCCACCTGAGGGGCTCAGGGAGGGGCACGCCGAGAACCGGGCAGCCTGACCACTCCCAGATGGCCACCGAGGCTGCCGGGAAAGGGGACTCGCCGTGGGCATGGGCGCCGGGTGGGAGCTCCGCGTGGATTTGCAGAGGCTGCCGGTGGCACCGGGGAGAAGCGGGAAGTCGGGGAGGAGATGGCGCTGCTGGGCTGAGCCCCCAGCCTCAGGGCCGCAGACCCCGTACGCAGCCCGAGGTGGGCCTCTCTCCCTGGCAATGGAAGAATGAGGACCACGCCAGACCTTTCTGCCGCAGGTTCCCTCGCCTCCCCCGTGGCACGTGTTTTCTGCGCTGTTTCTCTTGGAGCTCCTTCAAAGCCTGGCATTCAACAAGTGAGATTTTGTCACTGACACCGTCGGTGTGGGTGGCTCCGCTTACCGAGGTTTTCAGTCTAAGCTGCGGCCTCCCCCCACCCGGGTCTTGGTGGTGTGGGGGCCACCAGCCCGCTGTGGGCCAGGGAAGGGTCTCAGCAACTGTGACGCTTGGCCTCGTTGTCGGGGGGCACTGGGGAAGGGGTGTCAGTGGTTTCCAGGAGGAGAGTCTGCCCGAATCCCCCTGGTCCTCCTGCCCCAGCCCTCATTCTGCCCCCCCACCCCATGCGGGCTGGTTACCTGGCTGAGGAAAGAGCCCAGTTTCTCAGTGGTGGGAAGATAATCCATGGAAGGTGCTAGCACGGCCCGTCTGGGCTCTTTCTCCTCCCCTCTCCTCCAGCGGCTTGTTCCCGGTCTGGGTTCAGGGACAGGGGGCGGTCAGCAGGCCCACCGGGCCTCACCAGAAGCTACATTCTTCCCTCTCGACTTCAGCAGTCACAAAAAGGACGTTTGGTTCTCTATCTGCCAACTCCGCCCTCAACCCTTTTTTTTTTTAAATAAAGAGCTCCTGTACCTTTTTCTTTATTAGGGAAGTTGTAGGCTTACAGAGCAATCATGCATAAAATACAGGATCCCCGTAACAAACTCACCACCAACTCCTTGCATTGGTGTGGAGCATTTGCTACGACTGAGGACAGCACATTC
Organism: Tolypeutes matacus; assembly: GCA_026826555.1. Lineage (NCBI taxonomy): Eukaryota > Metazoa > Chordata > Mammalia > Cingulata > Chlamyphoridae > Tolypeutes > Tolypeutes matacus. Next base: position 7,605,871 of record JAKSZT010054301.1, on the reverse strand, counting down.
TTATACTTGTACTATTAACTCTCGCCCATGGCTTAACTTAGAGTTCACTCTTTGTACGGTGTAGTTCCATGGATTTTTAAAAAAATGTATTCCGTCACCAGATGTACAGTCTAGCATTTCCCCTTTGATCACACTCAGATGTGCATTTCAGAGCGGTTAGCTGCGTCCACAATGTTGTGCTGCCATCAGTACCATCCATCACCAAAACATTCCCATCATTCCAAACAGGAGCCCTGGGCATTTTCAGCCTCAACTCCCCGCTCCCTGCCCCGTCCCCTGGAAACCTATCATCTACATTCTGACTCTATGAATTTGCTTATTCTAGTTGTTTCGAATCAGCAAGATCATACAATATTTGTCGATTTACGTCTGGCTTATTTCACTCAACGTGAACATGATGTCTTCAAGGTTCATGCGTGTTGTCGCATGTATCGAGCCTTCATTTCTTTTTTATGGTTGACTAATATTCCACTGTATGTATAGACAACATTTTATTTATCTGTTCATTGATCGACAGTCATGTGGGTTGCTTCCATCTTTTGGCAATTGAGAAGAATGCCGCTATGAACATCGGTGTGCAAATATCTATTTGAGTCCCTGCTTTCAATTCTTTTAGGTGTGCTCTGAGTAGTGGGATTTTGGCCCTCAATTCTTAATTGACTCAAAACTCGGGCAGGAAATAGGGAGGCTATTGACTGGGCACCCTCAAAACCCCAATAGCCACAACATCAAATCCTCTGCTACCCCGTATCCTCCAAAGGCTGTTTGAAAGGGTCACCATCCCTGCTCAACGCCACGCCCACAGACCCCCGCCTCTAAGCCCTCTTCTGCATCCTCACATGGAGGAATGCATTTCCTGCTCGCAACAGACCTGGGGGTAACACCGTCATCACCCCCATTTTGCAGGTGAGGAAATGAGGCTTGCAGTGGTTAAGCCACTAGTCTGGGACCACCAGCGAGGCTGGTGAGCCGCGATCCACCCCCAGGTGTCCGGCTTCGGGACTTGCTCTCAGAGCCAGCGTGCTCTTCCCTGGGGGCCGGCAAAGCACAGCTCCCAGGCCGAATATGGGCACTGTGTGTTTTTGTAAATAAAGTTTTATTGGAATACAGCCATGCTCGTTTGGTCACGTGCTGTCAACCGCTGCTTTGGGCGGCAACAGCAGGACCAAGTAGTTGCCATGGAGATGGCATGACCCGGAAAGCCTAAATGATTTCTTCTCAGGCCCTTTGCAGGAAAAGCTTGCTGCTCCCTGCTCTCCCCCAGGCCTCACTGCAGAGCTGGCTGCACAGAATGCTCGGTGTTCCCTGGCGTGCACACGAAAACTTGAGGAGGGACTTGCGCCTGTGCCTTTTGTGATGACTGCTGTGGCAGATGCCCGCAGCCTCCTGCCCGAATCCCTGGGAGTGGATTTGGTTTCAGGGTGAACGTCGAGTGTTGGCTTGAGCAGGGGTATGTGGCTGTGCCCCCAGCCGAGGGTCTCTGGTGCCTGTGGGCGGAGAGACGCCCCCACGTCCCTGGTCTGGAACGTTCCCCCACGGTCCAAGCCGGAGCAGCTGAGCACCGTGCTCCCCTCTCCGCACCGTGGCATTTGGCGAGGAGCTCTTTGGCGAGATTCCCACCTTGAGAAACGTCCGAGAACCTGCTCCGTGAATGTCACTGAGCTGTCGTGAGGACGCTGCAGGGAGGAGAGCGGCAGCCCCCACAGGTGGCTTCATCCCGGCTGCAGCGGAGGGAGGAGCCGGGCCGAGCCGCGTTCCCTTTATGTCACGTGCGGCTGCCCTGTTGGCATTTTCAGGGTTTATGTGCTGCAGGGTTCATGGCCATTTGGGTTAGATAAGTCTTGGGGTGAGCGGGAGGGTCACCTGTGCACTGTAGAGGGCTGAGCCAATCCCCAGCCTCTACCCACTGGCTGCCAGTAGCATCTCCCCAGCGGTGACACCAAAGTGCCTCTGGACCCTGCCCTCGGGGCAGACGCCCCCGCCAGGAGCCACGGGCTCGAGCCATCCAGCAGTGGCAGGACCTCCGGCTTGCAGAGCGGCCTCCTTCCTGCCCCCGGCCCTCTCCGGGCCCTCCTCCTCCTTTAGGATGTGCCCACCTTGCTCTTTCACACGCATCTTTGTAAAGGGGCCCAAATCCTCTTGTGCAATAACAGGCCCCACGAGGTGAGTGGGTGACATGGTTTTTGCCACCATCCTGCACAACGACTTGGTTATCCCCATTTCACAAAGGAGGAGACTGAGGCTCAAAGTGGGGAGCTGACTCTCCTAGTCCCCGGGAGGAGGCCCTCGGGGCTGCGGGGTCAGCACGGCCTGAGCTGCCGCAGCCTCTGGGCCCCGAGGGCGAACCCGGTCGGTCCCGCCGTTGATGAGCCGTGTGTCATCATGGGCTGCGTGCCATCCCCGTGCTGGACTCTGAGGATACAACAAAGAACAGAGCAGACGTCAATCCCGGCCCTCACGGAGGTGGCGTCCCAAAGAGGTTATGCAGGAGGGACAACAAAGCAGGGCACGCAGGGGGAGGCCACAGGGAGGGGTCGGGGGCGGCCTCGCTCACGGGGGGCTTGCCGGGAGCGACCGGGCGGCTGCTCCGAGGCGCGGCATTCCAGGCAGGGATAGCCGCAGGTGCGAAGGCCCAGAGGGCAGCTGCTGTGCTGCGCAGGCTTCTGGTTATATTCCGGAGTTCCGAAAAAGTTGACCCTGTTGGTTTGGGCCAGCTTAAACGCTGCTTTCCAGGAGATGGGGTTTTGGAGAGGCGGAGTGCCCTGCACTGCCATTTTCAGTGACCTCACTCTCGTGTATTTTCAAACAAAGCCGAGATCGTCGTGCCTGTGGCTCTGGAGCCCGTGTGCAGTCGTCCTGGCCGTGCCTTTGTTTCTCTGAGTCTTGTCGGCTCCACCCCCGCTAGCACTTTGGACTCCGTGAAAGCAGGACAGCTGTCCGCCTCGGCCACAGCTTTACTCCAGGTTCTGGAGTAGTGGCTGGCGCTTAGTAGGCCCACCGTTCGCGTGCTGAAGGAATGACTAACAGTCTCAGGTGTCCCACCTGCTGGCAAGTAGCCTTCTCCAGGGAAAGCCTGTCTGTGGCGTGGGCCGTCTGGTCACCCCGCGTGTCTCCTGGGGCAGAAAGGGGACGTGTTCTGAGAACACACAGCAGATCTTTTGCTGCTTCCCTGACCCAACTCCAGACCCGTGTTCTTCACACACCTTCCTTTGAGAATCCTCAGCTTTTCCTGGTTAAACCCTTACCTCCTGTGTTACTTCTGCACCTGGCTTTGCAGACTCTAGCGCTACCTACCTTACAAAGCGCATTAGCTGCCTGTTTCTCCATCCATCCATCCGTTCTCAGCCTTCTTTCCAAAAAGATTTGAGATGGCCTACACATTATATTCTCTCACTTCCAAGGTGGCTGTGAGCAGACACAATGTATATAATACCTGAGATATAGATATCAATAAACATGTCAGTGTCAACTCTCTAACAGTGCATCCATCCTTCCACACAATTCCATCCCTAGCTCTGAATTTTTTCTGGTCACCACTATCAAAATTAGAGTCCACGATTTCTCCTGAACCTTACTCGGCTGTCACGACTGCACAGCATCAGACTGTTGCCTTCCACACTCTGTGTGTGAGCTGGCCTCTTCTGCCCTGTTAGAATGGGCAGTGTGGGTCTGAACTGCATTAAGGGACCCAGGGGCTTTGCATGGGAGCAGGAGTTTCATTTTCCCCCTTAATTTAATTACTTATCACGGGAAGTTGAACAGCTTTTTTCTGAAAGGCATCCAGAAGCTTTAGACAGATGGATATTTGGCTCCTGAGTGATGTCCTTTTTGACAGATGAGTTGGTCACTGAAACCTCTCCAAGTCTTGAAAATTCTATAATCTATTCTGAGAGATTTGGCAATTCCACTTGCCTTGAACACAGTGGCAGGTATGTGACAAGAATGAGTCTTTCACATAAAATTAACTTTCAGTCTTTTTGTGTGTTATCTTAGCTCAGGAATAAACTCACCAAATTTGGAGAATATGTTTGAGATGTTGTGACATCAAATGTATTCTAAGCAGTAATTGCAAATTTATTTGGGGTTTTTGGTGGCTTAAGGAAGCTCCTCAAGGATGGAGGCCTTCATTCTGAGCAACTGAAACAAGTTTCTCAGGAGGCCCACGAGACTGCCCATTAAAAGAGGGAGGCTGCACGCATAGAGATGCCGCGGTAGAGATGATTACTGTTCTAGAATATTCACTCACCCCCACCCCACAATTCCATGGCTGAGCAAACTTCTCCACCTCGTTCATCCATCCTGTGACCTGCTTTTGTTTCCGTGGTGGGTGGAGCTAATTCCGGCTCCTTGATTTTGGACTTGGCCATGTGACTTGCTTTGGCTCAATGGATATTAGTAGATATACCACAAGCAAACACTTGAGATGTGCTTGTAAAGTGCGGGTTACCATTTGTGGCTTCTGCTATCCCCATGAGAAGAATTTCCCTTTGGGCAGCTGCTGCCCCTGTAGCCCGAACTACTGAATGAACTTGGTGTAGCTGGGATCCAACCTGCAGCTTAGAGCCCCAGCCCAGTCCAGTCCTCATCAGCTGACCTCCAGCCAATCACAGGCAAGTGAGAGAAAAGAAATGATTGTTATTTTAAGCCGTTACGTTTTAGAATGGTTTGTTATGCAGCCTTATTATGACATAGTTGACTGATACAGATACCAACATGATTTCATATATAAGCCTCAAATTAGAAGCCACTAGAGAAATGCATCAAAGTGCAGGCATTGATTTGTGATTGACCAGTTGCTTATGTGGAGAAGTCTATGTCAGGCTTTATTTATATATGTATGAATGATTATTTTTCCAGGCAAAGTGTGGGAAGGTCCAATTAAGAGACAAGAACTTTTGGTTTTAGTGCTTCATCCTCTTGTCCTACTGAAAACACATTTGAAGTCAAACCAGGTGTGCAAATTTAAGCTAACACTGAAATATTTGGGTTGTTGCCAAAGTCCATGACTTAATTGAGCGGCTGCAGCCACAGCCTCAGGCCTCTGCAACTGGGTCCCCTCTGAATAGAGTGACAGACTCATCCCCATTTTAAACCTAAAAATCCCACATCCCAGGAACCCCCTCCGTTCTGGGGAAAGTGGGACAGCTGGTCACCCTGTGCCCTGCCCTTTGCCTTGGGACTGGCCAGATCTGTGAATGCCAATTGTAAGGTGAATTCTCTCATTTCTGAAACATTTATGCCTTGAAAAAGTATGTGTTCTTAGAATTATGGAGACATTGCACATACAGTAAACAAGATAAAAGAAGACGAGGATTTCCAGGTAATGGTGTATGAAACACGCATGTTTTCTTATACTCCAAACCCACTTGCATGGCAGTCAGGGTTATGCTGGGGGGCTGGTCTCCTACCCCCTAAGGTTTATGCACAGGATCTCAGGACTGAGGAACCCTAGGCACAGTTGAGACTGGGCCACCAAATGGGAGAGATATTTCCCAAGAGAAAACACAGACCTAATCCAGAATGACTTTTTACTTCCCTATAGCAACAGGCAAGTTAGATAACAGAGAAATGCCTTCAAAATCTGAAGGAAAATGATTTTCAACTTAAAGTTCTAAAACCAGCCCAAGCATGACATGCAAATAAAGATATCTTGCAGTTATACAAGATCTTAAAAAATAGTAAACAAATGAAAACTGCTCATGTACCCTTTCTGAGAAAGCTACTGAAGGGTGTGCATCACCAAATGAGGACACAAACCAAGAGAAGGAAGGCAGAGGGAAAGGAAGCAGGGCATTCAACCCAAATGTGAAGAGAATCCTTAGCAGGGCATGAAGGCAGATCCTAAGGTTAGAGGGGAACCAGTGCATATTGGGGCAGATTAAACTTTTCCAGGAGAATTACCATCAAGAAGATGAAATTGATAGATTTTCATTGCATGTGAATATTTTGAGAAGCCATTTAGATGATCAGGGGCAAATTTTAGACTAAATTAACAATATATAATAGAAAACTAAACAAACAAAAGACAAGACAATTATTAACTCAGGGGAGAACAAAAAATGTGCAGGAAAGGAAAATTTATCATGGAATACCACATGGTTCTGATGTTATATGACTATACATAAATAACATAAGGACTGAATATTTCTCTAACTACAATTACAATATAGCCATCTTGAGTGGAGGGAAAGGAAACCTGTATTTGTGTGTGTGTGTGAGAGGGAGGGAGGGAGGGAGGGAGAGAGAGAGAGAGAGAGAGAGAGAGAGAGAGAGAGAGAGAGAGAGAGAAAGAGAGAGGGAGAGAGAAATTGAGAAAGGAATTGTGTGGGGTGTCTGTAGTATTTGCAGCCATGAATGGAAGTTAATACTCATCTTTAATAGTAGGAAAGTGGTGGATTATGCCCAAATCTAAGAGCCTTAATTTACCAGGCTGCTACCACAAGTACCACACAATGGTTTGGATTAAATAACAAGAATTTATTGGCTTACAGTTTTGAAGCTAGAAGTCAGGTAGAAAGCAAGGTTTGCTTTCTCCCTGAAGACTAGCATTCTGGGGCTGGCTGGTGGTAATCCTTGGAGTTCCTTGGCTTATTTATTTATTTATTTATTTATTTATTTTAGTTAAGCCAGTAATTTATTAAGGTAGGGAGAGAAGAGAAAAATAACAGATCATAGGTCCCAGGTAGAGAGGAAGGGGCTGAAAAGCGACAAAGAGGGCTGATTTATAGAATACAATTGACCATGATAGATTATAAATGCCCAGGTTTTACTTGCAAATTGATCCAGGTGGGGGTGACACAGCGAGAGCAGGGTACAGAAGGCGAGAGAGAGAGAGAGAGAGAGAGAGAGAGAGAGAGAGAGGCCCTTGGCTTATTCTCTGCTATCTGTCCCATAGCGATGTCCTCTCCTTTCTTGCTTCTGCGACTTCTGGGTCCTCTTTACATAAGACCTCTGGTAATCTGGATTAAGACTCACCGTCATCCAGCTGGGCCACACTTAACTAAAAATAACGCCTTCACGTGGTCCTATTCACAATGCGCTCACCCCCACGGGAATGCTGGTTAAGATCATGTCTAAATTGGGGGGCATATTTCAACCTACCACACTAAGCAAGCAATACAAATATGTGGATGTTACTTATAGAGTTAGAAGTAAAATTTTTTAAATCATGCAAACGAATATATGTCCTTGGGAAGTGGGGATCATGGGTGGGGAACAAGGGACTGATTTTTTTTTTAGGAGATACCGGGGATTGAACCCAGAACCTCGTACATGGGAAGTAGATGCTCAACCACTTGAACTACATCCGCTCCCCAGGACTGATGTTTTTAGTAAAGAAAAATTATAGAATGAATTGATTATTTTTTCATGTTTAATTTTTAAATTTTTACTCTAGTAACATATATGACCTAAAGTCTCCCTTTTTAACCATATTCACATATTCAATTCAGTGCCGTTAATTACACTCACGATAATGTGCTACCATCACCACTATCCACTTCCAAATCTGTACAATCAACCTAAATAGAAATTCTGTATAAATTAAGCACCAACTCCCCATTCTCTAGGCCCAATTCATCCTCTGGTAACCATATTCTAGATCCTAACTCAATGCATTTGCTCATTCTAATTAGTTCATATCAGGGATATCACAATATTTGGCCATAGATGTGAAGGTCTGTTTCTGAACTCTCAATTTGATTCCATTGGTCAATATACTAGCCTTGTGCCAGCACTGTTTTTTTAAAATATCTTTTTTTATTTTTTTTAAAAAGGTATTCAGATTACATAAATGTTACATAAAAATATAGGGGATTCCCATATGTCCCATTTCCTACTTCTCCCACATTTCCCCATATTAACAACAACTTTTATTAGTGTGGTACATTGGTTACAACTGATGAAAACATTTTGTAGCATTGCCACTAAGTATAGATTATAGTTTACATTGTAGTTTACACTCTCTCCCGCACAATTTTATAGGTTATGGCAAGATATGTAATGGCCTGTATCTGTCATTGTAATGACATTCAAGAAAATTCACAAGTCCCCCAAATGCCTCCATATTTCACCTGTTTTTCCCGCTCCCTGCCCTCTGAATTGATTCTTTAACCTATGTTCAAGTAAAACTTAGATATAAGTAAAAGTAGAGGATCCCTTATACATCAACACAAGGAGAAAAGAATATGGTAATCCAACGTGGACTCAACTTGCATTTTCTTGATTGTTAGGGAAGTTGAGCATTTTTTTCTCTTTTTTAAAAAAAAAAAATCAATTTTATTGATACATACTAAAAAAGCATACAATTTATCCAAAGTGTACAATCAATGGTATTTGGTATTAATATAATCACATAGTTGTGCATTCATCACTTCAATCATTATTAAAGCATTTTCTTTATCTCAATAATAATAATAATAAACAACAGACAAATGAACAAGAAAGCTCCTCACCTCTCAATCTGTTTCCCCTACTGTACATACCTGCTATTTCTGGCTATTCTTGCACAGTTATTTATTTGTTTATTAAGCAGTTTTTATTGAGATATATTCACATACCACATGATCTATCCAAAGTGCATAATCAGTGGCTTTTTCTTAGCTGTTAAAAAGTCCCTTATTGTAAAATTGCAAAATAAATAGAAAAATAGATTGAAAGAAATTACAAATTTTAAAAGAGAGTGCAAGACCAGGTTAGATTTAATATAATCAATTATAAAAAATAGATAGCATAGCAACAAAGCTTTATAAATATAAATAATAATTTAAATATAATAGAAATTAATTACAACATAATTCTAATTTTTATATTACAGCTCTAACTATTGGACATAATAATATCTAAGAATGAAATAAATTATTGGTTTAGTTATTTATTTCCATTAGGCCGTAATTCTTTCTAGATAATCAAATTCCTATTTTGGAATTCTTCACATCTTATTGGAATGAATTACAGCAGATAACAATTTGCCAACTCATCATTTTATGAGGCAGAAAAACTCAAAATCTTGTTCAACAGTAGTTATGCTAAATCATTATTGATCCAGATAGATTATTTTAATTAAAGAATAAATAAGAAAGCTTTAAAGAAAAATGAAGTATCCAAAAATATATCTCTTCTCAAGTCCTCCTCAATTAAAAGCAAATGTTTATTTTGCATGAAGAAACTTACAGGATACTGATCACTGGAACAATTTGCCAGTTGCCCTGCGTAATTATTGTTCATATACTATAATGTTGTTACTTTACATTTGTCTGCTCCAGCTCTTTTTCGGTTACTATTTGCATGGAATGCCTTTTTTTTTTTTTTTTTTTTTTCAGTCTGCTTGTGGGCCTGTCGGTCTCCTCTTCCAGGAACTGCCTCTTCATAGTCATTCTTCATTTTCCTATTGGGTGATTAGGCTTTTTCTTTTTGATTGGCAGGAGTTCTCTACACATTCGGGTTACTCATCTTTGTTGGGCAAACTTATGCTATTATCTTTTTTCATCTTTGCTTTAGCTTGTCTTCATTTTATGTGTGTGTGTGTACGAAGCTGCTACCTTTTGATGAGCTGAATTTAATCAACCTCTTCCTTGTAGCCTGGACTTTGGTGTCTTTTTAGAAGGGTCCCTCCCAACCCTATGGCCAAAAGGATTTCTCTTGTATTTTCTTCTAAAACCTTTAAAATTTTGTCACTTGCCTTTAGGTCGTTAATCCAAATGTAATGGATTTTTGCTTGAGGTTTAGAAATAAGCATGCTGCATCCTCCAACACACCAGAGGAAAGTGAAAAAATTAATGAACCGGGAAATACACCTGAAGAAATTATCCAGAACACAGTGAAGTGGGACCAAGTGATGGGAAAAATAAAGGAGATATTGAGGGGCGTAGATAATAGATTAGGAAGGATGAAAGGATTAGCAGCCTCCCTGTTCCAGAAGAGGAGCAGGGAATGTATGCGGCTAAGAAATAATTGAGGGGACGTTGACTGGCAAAGTTCAAAGCTAATGTGGGACCCTATCCTCGAATTCAGGAAACTCAATCTATTCCAAGATTAAAAGAAATCCACATTTGAATAATGTAAAATAACAGGAGAGAGAGGAGGAAGAAGAGAAAGAGATGGGAGGAGGTCAAAGGAAGGGAAGGATGGACGGAGGGGAAGAGAGAAGTTGGAACCCAGAGAGAAAAAACAAACACAAAACCTAAGATGAGAATTAGAAGAATGGCTGACTCTTACTAACAAAACCAGAACGGTGGTCTGAAGACAGTGGAAAATAACTTCAATGTTCAGATAGAAAATAACTGTTTATCTAGAAAACATGCCTTTCAAGATTGAAGGTGAAACGAAGACATTGTCCAACATTCAAAAACTGCAAGAATATGTCCCAAGAAACCATTACTAAAGAAAACTTTAAAGGAATTTCCTTCAGATGGAAGGAAAGAGCTTTTAAATAGAAGGTCAGACAAGTAAGAACGAATGATGAGCCAAGAAAGTGGTGAATATGGGGGTAGAGCAAGACAAACCTAATTAGTTCGATAAACAAAGTTAACATTTTATGAAGTTTAAAAAGAAATGGATTGGGAGCGGATGTGGCTCAAGCACACACCCGCCTCCCACAAGAGTGCCTCCTAAAGAAGACAAACAAACAAACAATGAGCAGACAACGAGCAGACAGCAAACAAAAACAATGAACAGACAATGAGCAAAAACAAAACGAGCAGGGAGCAGATGTGGCTCGTGTTGAGTGCCTGCCTCCCACATGGGAGATCTCAGGTTCGGTTCCCAGTGCCTCCTAAAAAGAAAAAATAAACAGACAATGAGCAAAAAACAATGAGCAGATGAGCAAAAACAATGTGCAGACAACAAGCAAAAACAATGAGCAAACAGATGAGAGAGGCATCTCGGGGGAGAAAAGAAATGGATTAACAGCATTGAATTATATAGCTGAATGTGGTTAAAAGGGGGAAATTTTAGGTTGTATATATGTTACTCGAATAAAATTTTAAGAATATCCATGGAACTGCACAGTACAAACAGTGAACCCTAAATTAACCATGGACTATATATAGTTCATAGTACAATTATAAAAATGTGCTTTCATCAATTTTAACAAATAGAGATGATAACTTCCAATTTAATAGAAGGGGGAAATGGAATGAGGGAAAAAGAACGTAATCCAAAAGAAGGCAAGGAAGGATAGCAAAAAGCAAAACTGGTGGGGCAATTAGAAGCACACAATGTGCTAGCAGAAATGAATCTAAATAGAATTACAAGCGTAAGAAATAGAAATGAAGTAAACTTGTAAACTCTACAGTTGAAAGATAAAGATTGTCGGATTGGATTTTTAAACATCTAGCTAATGCTATTATTAATGACAATAGATACACCTAAAACAGGCACCTATTAAGATGGACTGCCACTCACCAGGTGTTAGCACCAGACCAACTGACTTCATTTTTAATTAATTAATTTATTTGTTTATTATTGTTTTATTTTACCAGGACGTCTCGGGGATCGAACCCAGGTCCTTCCATATGGCAGACGGATGCCCAACCACTTGAGCCACATCCGCTTCCCTTTATTTTTATAAAATGTATTTTTATTTATTTTTAAAAGATACTTAGATTACATAAAATACTATATAAAAAAATATAAGGGATTCTTATATGCCCCACCCCCCAGACTTCCACATTAACAACATCCTTCATCAGTGTGGCACATTCATTGCAATTGATGAACACATTTTGGAGCATTGCCACTAAGCATGGATTACAGTTTACATTGCAGTTTACACTCCCACTCAATTCTGAAGGCTATGGCAGGATATAGAATGGCCTGTATCTGTCATTGCAATGTCATCCAGGTCAATTCCAAGTCCTGAAAATGCCCCCATATTCCACCTCTTTTTCCCCTCTCCCTGACCTCAGCACCAACTGACTTTAGTATAAAACATCTTACTGGAGATTGAAAGTGCCCCTTATAATGATAAGCAGTTCAATTAACTAAAAATATGTAACGATAAGTTTTCTATGTATCTAATAATATAGCATCAAAGCATACAACACAGAAATTGACAGAACTACTGAGAGAAAGAGATAAGTCCACTATCTTGAGGGAAACTTTTAATGCGATAGATTAAGCAGATAAGAATTTAGAAAAGATCAAGACTACTTGAATAACAAAACCACTAAGCTTCATCTAAAGGATTTAAATAGTATCCAACCCCAGGCACCTGCAGAATACAAACTTTTCAAACACACACGAGGCATTCATACAAACCGACCAGGAACCGGACCATTCTCTGATCATGGTGATTTTTTTCTAGATAACTAGAAAAAATTCATGTTTGGAAATAAAGAATATAACTCTACATAATTCACGAGTCCAAGATGAAAGCATAGTGGAATTTACATAACAATTGAACGGAGACAAAAATACTCTCTCTCAAAACTTGAGGATGACACTAAAAGTAGAGGGACGTTCACAGCCTCCAACGCTTCTCCTGTGTGCAGACAGGCAGGGCGGTCTGGGGAATGACTAGGGGTTCACCTGTCTGCAGCAGAACTTCGGGGAGCAGGGACTCCCCGTGCTCCAGCAGCCCAAACCCAGCTCCTCCCTCCACCCTGCAGGCCAGCCCCTGGCCCTCCCCACAGCTCCCTGCACCGCCTAAGCTCCAAGAAACCAGCTCCTCACCCTGGATGCTTTCCTTGCATGGCGACAAGACAGAGTGGGGAGCAGTGCTCCCCTAAAATGCCATCCCAGCAGCACAGGCCCTGCGGGGCTATGAGAGTGAAGCAGGCTAGTGAAATAGGGAATCAATAGACGGATCTGGAACTTGGCAAGAAGCCCCGTGGATATGGATACCCCCAGGGTGGCTGGTGGAAGACTCGCACCAGAATCCCGTCTGGAATGAGATTTCCTCCGGAAGCTAGGTGAAGCCCTGGATATTGGACCCTCCCGGGGGATTGATGGGTGGGGTAATCAAGCAAAACAGCAAGCAGCTGGGACCCAGCCTGTGCCATTAGCAAATGGGCGGAATAATTAATGGTTTAAAAGGCAGGCGCAAAAGCCTCCAGGTCTCTCTCTCTCGCCTTTTGAGCCCTGTTCTTACCCTCTGCACCCTGCCCTCGCCATGCGCCCCCCATATATCAACACGCAACTAAACCCGGGCATTTATATTCTCCGGCGGGCAACCGTGGTCTGGAAACCAGGCCTCTCTATCACTCCGCAGCCCCTTCCTCTCTGCCTGGGCCTCGCTGTTATTTTCGCCCCTTTCTCTTCTCACCATTCCTTAACAAATTACTGGCCTAATCAATGTGACGCGCTCTTGAAATTCATTTCTGCAGCATAGTCAAGAACCCAGACAAAACCCGGTAACAAGAGGACCAGGCACGTGAGTCTGTCTCCCTTGGTGACCCTCGACGGGCGTGTTTCCCCAGTAAACGCTGCTTCGTTCTTCCGCGTGGGGGAAACGGTGGCAGCCACCGTCTCGCTCTTTGCCTTCGTTCTACAAGAAGAAAGGTGAGCACGCTAAGCCAAGGAGCTAGAAAAAGCACAAACTAAAAGACAGAAGGCCGAGAAAATTGATGGGGACGCCGTCCTCAGGCGGGCCCTCCGTTTGCCCAGGCCGTTCCCTCTTCTCGCTCTCCTGGAGAGCCATTTCACACTCTCCTCTCCTCCGTGCACCTCTGGCTCTCCCCCACCCATTCCTCCCTCTTTCACAGGAAATGGGGGCACTCAGAAGGGCCCTGCCACCGGCTCCCACCTACCTGCCTCTCCACTGGCTGAGGCCCATACCTCCCCTTTGGCTCTAGACCCTTCTCCTATACAGATTCCTCCTACCAGGTTCCCTGCTGCCCCCCCCCACACACACACACCCTCCAAGGCCTCATTCTACCTTTCTGTGCTCTTTCTCTTGCTTCATCAACTTTTCCTTCTCCAATGGATTATTCACATCAGCAAACAAGCATAATGTCAGTTCTCCCATTGTAAAAAGCGTCTCTTGGCCCCACCGTCCCTCCCTCTGCTGCCTTCTCTCCCCCCCTTTTACCACAGTGCTGATGGCAAGCATGGGCATGCTCACCGATGTCAACCCAGGCTCGTTCCATTTCCTCCCTCTATTAATTCCCAAGTTATCGTCTCGATTTTTCTTCCTTTACCGGTTGCCCTACTAATTTCAGGAAGAAAAGTACAAGCTCCGTTACCATCTTTACTCTTGTTCTTAACCAACTCTCTCCAATTTTCTCTTCCTCCCCCTGGGTTCTCTTTTCTTTCCCTTTCTTTCTTTGTGTTTAAACTTCGCGTTGTGGAATATAACGCATGTAGATAGGTACACAAAGCCCAAGTGGATAATTTATTAAATAATTGTGAAGGAGAAGGTTTGTGCAATTCCTTCCCAGGCTTGCTGTAATCCAGAAGCCCTTCCTTCGGGCAAACCCTCCCCTGCCCCCAGGTGATCACTATCCCCACGTTTGCTGTAAGAATTGTTTTCTTTATCATGCATGCACCCGTAAACAATAAAGTTTCGTTTTGCCTGGTTTTGAACTTTATATAAAGAGGTAATGTATGTACTTCCGTGTTCTCTCTTGGTCATTTTTATGTTTGGAAGCTCCATCCGTGTAGTCATTCTGTGCTGCAGCCATTCTCAAACTGGGGTCCCGGGCAAGGAGCATCAACATCACCATCACCTGGAACCTCGTAAGAAATGCAAGTTTTGAGGCCCATCTGACACCTCCTGAACCAGAAACCCTGGGGGGTGGGGCTCGGGCATCTGCGTCTGAAGAAGCCCTCCAGGCGACTCTGCCTGATGCTCGCTGAACTTGGAGAAGCACTGCTCTATGGCGTTCCATTTTATTTTTTTTCAGCCTACTGTCGGCGGGCATTTGGGCGGCCACAATGAGCATTCCCACGGAGATTTCCAGGGCACCCGGGCAGGAGAACTAGGGTGGTCAATGCCACACAAATCTTCCCCTTCACTCATCAACGCCAATGAGTGAAGGGACTTGTATCAGCCTGCGTCCAAGCAGCAAACAAAAGTCACACTCAGCTCGGGCGAATGAGGAGAGTTTAACAACAGAGACAATCTACAAGAGTGTCCTGGCAAAAAGCTATGCCCTCACTCAATTAAGAAATCCATGCAGCAGAAATGTACCTGGCATTGGTTGTGGTAAACACATGATCCAGAGTTGCATCCAAATAATCTGTGATATTTTATCCATCCAAACAGACGTGGCAGTTGTCAACATTTACAAAGGTTGTTCTCTGTGGCAGGTGAGAAAAAGTGAGCTACAAAAGTTTTCATGACAAAGTTGAGGTTGCGTTCAAAAGCAGACTTCAGCCTGGTGGTGTGCCCTTTCTGTCTTTACCTAAGTCATCAAGCAGATCCTTGAAACATTGGAACTCTCAGAGAATGACTTTGAACACCTACCTGGCATCCAAGAGTGGGATTCAACTTTTTGTAATCTAGTACTCTAAATATGTGTTGCATTTTGCCCAAAATCTGTTGGAAGTCTTTAATCAAAGTATTCAGTAAATGAGTGCCCAAAAATTTGAGCTTTGAAGCTTTAGCAAATTGTGATTGTTAGAAACAATAGTTATCAACAGGGAACACTGAAATTCCTCTCTATAAAAGCAAGGGAGGAACTGAAGAAATTAAACGCTGAGAGCTCCAATGGCGAATGAGGTTTAGCTTTTAAGTTCCATACTTGTTTTTGGAATATCTCAATATGTGGGAAGAATCTAATGATGAAACTCCTAGTTTTAATTTGAAAAATTTATATTCAGTAATGGAACGGAAAGAAACGAGGCCTACAATTTTTGCAGCATCTAAATTTGATGAAACATTCAAAAGAATAATAAACAACTTTTAAGAGTCAAATTTTGACTTACAAAAATATTATCAAAGAAAGAGACCCTGAATGGAGGCAAAAGGACTGAACCTCTGAAAATATTTAAGCCGGAATATTTATCCATTTTAATTAAAAAAAGTAATATCCTCCCTTTAGTACAATTTTTTTCTGCACTTACCTGGTACCTTAGAATCCATAGAAAGAAGATTTTTGTAATTAAAAGATGGACTGCAGAGAAGAGTCAATTGAAGATGTCAACAAATTTAAATTTATAACCACAAATGCAACTTTGAGTAAGATTGTAAACAATTTTAAGGCAAAATTAAGAATAAGATGACTATATTGAAGGGGGAAAAAAGCATTCTTCAGAAAAATACCAGCGACACAGCATTAGAAGCTTTTTTAGGACTTCCAGTATAAGAAACTAATTTGTTGGGCAATAAAGAAATATTTCAGAAAGTACATTCTTTTAACTAGCCTGGGCATCCTCTTTTACTTTCAAACATCTCCCAGTTTGAATAGTGACCGCGCCTCTGCGAAGACTTGAGGCGGCTGCACTCCCCTCCTCCCTGAAGGAATTTCCTGGGTTCTGGTTGTCTTCTGCTCCTCTGGCCACTCCCAATCCAGACATCTTTGCTGCCTGCCTCCTTTCTCCTGGACCTCTAACTGTGGACTGCGCGATTCTTGGCCCTCCTCCTTGTCTGTTGATGCTCTCTCCGTTGAGGATCACGCCCAGTTTTGGGCTTTAAACATCGCCTATCTGCCCTGACTCTCAAATGGCTCTCTCCCCAGAGCCCCAGAATTATCCCACAGCCAGCCTACAACCCCACTCGGAGGTACCTAACAGGCCCCTTAAACTCAACTCCCAGTGATGTCCTCCCGACCAAAGCCGCTTCTGCCACCATTGTCCATGTTTCAGCTGAAGCCAACTTCATCCTTACAGAGCCTTGAGTCTCTCTTTCTCTCAACTCTCATGTCCAATGCATCAACACATCCCGTTGGCTCTGCCTTCATCATACATCCAGGGTGCCAGCCCTACTTCAAGCCCATCATTTCTTAATCAGCTTATTGCATCAGCCTTCTACCTAGTCTTCCTGTGTTTGCCCTTGCCCCCTTGAGCCAGAGGGATTCCGTCAGCCCTAAATCAGATTGTGCCACTCCTCAACTCTAAGCCATGCAAAAGCTTCCCAGTTCCCTCAGAACAGGGGGCCACACCCTTTCGCTGGCCTACAAAGTCCTATGTAATCTGTGCCTGATTACCCCTCTGATCTGATCTCCTTCACTCTCCTAGCTCTCCCTTCCAGCTACCCATTCGTTCCCAGTCCCTCCTTCCCCCCAGCCACTAACCTACTATATGTCTCTGTGGATTTGCCTATTCTGGACATTTCATATAAATAGACTCTACAATGAGTGGCTTCTGTGTCTGGCTTCTTTTACTTATCATAATGCTTTCAGACTTGTCCGTGCTGTAGCATGCATCCGTACTTCATCTATTTATTTATTTATTTGACACTGAGCTACACCCTCTCCCCACTTCATTTATTTTTATGGCTGGTTAATACTCCATGGGATGGATAGAGCACTTTTTTTTTTAAGATTTATTTATTTATTTATCCCCACCCCACCCCACCCGCCCCTTGTTTTTGTGCTCACTGTCTGCTCTCTGTGTGTTCTTCTGTGTCTGCTTGTCTTCTCTTTAGGCGGCAGTGGGAACCGATCCTGGGAACTTCTGGAGTGGGAGAGAGGCGCTCAATCTCTAGCGCCACCTCAGCTCCCTGGTCTGCTGTGTCTCTTATTGTCTCTCCTCTGTGTCTCTTTTTGTTCCATCGTCTTGCTGCGCCAGCTCTCCGCATGGGCCAGCACTCCATGTGGGCCAGCTCTCTGCTTGGTACAGCTTGCCTCTCACCAGGAGGCCCTGAGAATCAAACCCTGGACCTCCTATATGGTAGACAGGAGCCCAATTGCTTGAGCTACATCCACTTCCCGAGCACATGTTGTTTATCCATCAATCAATTGATGGACATTTGCACTCTTTCCACTTCTTTGGCTATCATGAATAATGCTGTCATGAACATTTGTGTGCAAGTTTTTGTGTAGACATGTGTTTTTGGTTCTCCTGCGTGTGTATCTGGTAGAGGAAATGTTAGGTGATAAGAAAACTCTATGTTTAACTTTTTGAGGATCTGCCAAACTTTTCCACAGCAGCTGCACCATTTTACATTCGCACCAGTAATACACGAGCGTTCCAGTTTCTCCACATCCTTATCAACAACTGTCACTGTCTATCTTTTTATTATACTTATCTGGAGGGGAATGTAAAATGGTAACTCATTGTGGTTTTGATTTGCATTTCCCTAGTGACTAATGATGCTGAGCATCTTTTCATTTTTTTTTTCCATTTGTATATTTTCTGTGGAGAAATGTCTATTCAAATCCTTTGCCCATTTTTTAAATTGGGTTGCCTTTTATTGTTGATCTGTAAGAGTTCTTTATATATTCTGGATACTAGATCTTTATCAGATATATGACTTGAAAATATTTCTTTCTTTTTGTGGTTGTCTTTTCACTTTCTTGATAATGTCCTTTGAAATACAAAAGTTAATAATTTTGATGAAGTACAATTTATCAATTTTTCTTTTGTCTCTTGAGCTTTCGGTGTCATATCTAAGAAACTGTTTCCTAATCCAAGATCACAATGACTTTTACCTACCGTTTCTTCTAAGAGTTTTATAATTTTAGCTCTTGCATTTAGGTCTTTGGTCCATTCAGAGTTAATTTTTTTATATGGTGTGCGGTTCATGTTTAATGTCATTCTTTGCATGTGGCCCAGAAAAGACTATTCTTTCCACATTGAATTGTATTGGCACTCTTGTTGCAATTCAATTGACTATAAATATAAGGGTTTATTTCTGAACTTTCAATTATATTCCATTGATCTATGCAGTACCACACAGTCTTTATTACTCTAGATTTGTAGGTTAGTTAAGTTTTGAAATCGGGAAGAGTGAGCATTTCAACATTTTTCTTCTTTTTCCAGGATTGTCTTGGCTATTCTATGTTCCTTTAATTTCCATATGAATTTTAGGAGCAGCATGTCAGTTTCTACAAAAAGAAAGGACAGCTAAGATTTTGATAAGGATTGTGTTGAATCTGTATATAAATTTAGGGAGTGTTGCCATCTTAACATAATTAAATCTTTCAACCCATGAATGTGGGATGTCTTTCCATTTATTTAGATCTTTAATTTCTTGCAATTATGACTGGTATTTTTTGTTGCACAAGTACTGCACTTTTGTTAAGTTTCTTCCTATATATTTTGTTCTCTTTGATGCTTTGTAAATGGAATGATCTTAATTTCATTTTGGGTTTTTCATTGCTAGTATATAGAAACACAATGTGATTTTTTAATATTGCTCTTGTGTCCTGTGACCTTGCTGTATTTCTTATCAGCACTAACAGTTTCTTGTGTGTGATCATGTCACCTGTGGAGAGAGTTTTACTTCTTCCTTTCTAATCTGGATGCTTTTTTATTCTTCTTTTTTTCAAATTGCCCTGACTAGAACCTCCAGTAACATGTTGAATAGAAGTGGTGAGAGAAACATGCTTGTCTTATTTATGATTTTAAATGAAAGGCATTCAGTCTTTCACTGGTAAGTACAATGTTTGCTCTTGTTTTTTCATTTTGGTTGCTGTTGTTGATGTCCTGTATCAACAAGAATTTCCCCTCTATTCCTAGGTTGTGGAATATTTTTATGGTGAAAGAGTGTTAGATTTTTGTCACATGCTTTTTTTTTTGCATTTGTTGAGATGATCATATAAGTTTTGTGCTATTAATATAGTGTATTACACCTGTTATTTTTGTATATTGAACCAATCTTGCATTTCTGGGATAAATCACTTGGTCATGGTATATAATTGTTTTTATATGTTCTATTTAGTTTGTTAGTATTTTTTGGAGAATGTTTGAATCTATGTTTATAAGGGATATTGTTTTGTAATTTTCTTTTCTCATGATATCTCTGTCTGGTTTTGGCATCAGGATAATACTGGGCTTATGAATGAGTTGGGAAGTGTTTTCCTCTCTTTTTTGGAAAAGTTTTTGAAGAATTGGTGTTAGTTCTTCTTTAAATTCTTATTAGAATTCACCAGTTATGCTGTCTAGTTCTGGGGTTTTCTTTGTGGAAAGTTTCTTGATTATTAATTCAAACTGTTTACTTGTTATAGGTCTATTAAGGTATTCTATTTCTTCATGAGACAGTTTCAGTGATTTGTATCTTCTTATGAATTTGTCCCATTTCATCTAAGTTCCTTAATTTGTTGGCATATAGATGTCCATAGTGTTCCCTTATCATCATTTTTATTTTTGTAAGGTGAGTAATAATGCCCCTTCTTTCATTCTGATTTGTGTGTGTGTGTATGGTACCAGGGCCGGGGAATGAGCCTGGGACCTTGTATGAGGGGAGCCTACACTCAACCACTGAGCCACATCAGCTACTCTGAGTTGGTTTTTTTTTTTTTTTTTCA
Source organism: Tolypeutes matacus (assembly GCA_026826555.1). Lineage (NCBI taxonomy): Eukaryota > Metazoa > Chordata > Mammalia > Cingulata > Chlamyphoridae > Tolypeutes > Tolypeutes matacus. The sequence continues at coordinate 7,585,520 of JAKSZT010054301.1, read as the reverse complement.
TTTGTTTTGCTTGTTGTTGTTTTTGGTTTGTTTGTTTTTGTTTTTGTTTAGAAGGCACCAGGGATTGAACCCAGGACTTCCCATGTGGGAAGCAGGTGCTCAACCGCTCAAGCCACATCTGCTCCCTCATTCTGATTTTAATAATTTGAGTCTCTCTTCTCTCTCCTTCGGGTCTGTCTAGCTAAAGATTTGTCAATTTTTCTGATCTTTTCAAAGAACCAACTTTTGATTTTGTTGATTTTCTCTATTGTTTTCTAGTCTCTATTTTGTTTATTTCAGCTCTAATCTTTATTATTTCCTTCCTTTTGCTTGCTTTCTGATTAGTTTGCTCTTCTTGTAGTTTCTTAAAAGGACAGATGTGGTTATTGACGTGAGGTGTTTCTTCCTCTTTAATATAGGCATCAACAGCATAAATTTCCCTCTAAGCACTGTTTTTGCTACATCCCACAAGTTTTGTGTGTTATGTTTCATTTTATATTCATCTTGATATATTTTCTAATTTTCCTTATGAGTTCATCTTTGACCCATTAGCTATGTAGTAGTATGTGTTGTTTACTGCATATTTGTGAATTTCCCAAATTTTCTTCTTCTGATGATTTCTAATATCATTCCATTGTGGTTGGAGAACATACTTTGTGTGAGTTTAATGATTTAAAATTTATTGATGGGAAGCGGATGTGACTCAAGTGATTGAGCTCCCACCTACCACAAGGGAGGTCCTTGGTCAGTTCCCTGATGCCTCCTAAAGAAGACAGTCAGTTGGCGCAACAGGCAGGTGCAGCAAGAGGCTGCAACAAGAGACACAAGAAGAAAAACATAATGAGAGACACAACAAGGCAGGGAGCGGAGGTTCCTGGTGCCTCTTAAAGAAGACGAGCAAGACAGCGAGCTGACCCAATGGGCAGGCACAGCAAGTTGATGAAACAAGATGATGCAACAAGAGACACAAGAAGAAAAAACATAATGAGAGACACAACAAAGCAGGGAACAGAGGTGGCTCAAGCAATTAGTTGCCTCCCTCCCACATCAGAGGTTCTGGGTTTGGTTCCCAGTGCCTCCTAAAGAAACAAGAAAGATCAACAGACACAGCAAGTGCAAACAACAAGGGGGTGGGGAGAAATAAATAAAATAAATCTTTAAAAAATAAAATAAATTTGTTGAGTCTTGTTTGATGGTCTAACATATGGTTTATCCCAGAGAATACACTTGGGAATAATACATATTCTCTATTGTTAGATGGAGTGTTCTATTAATGACTGTTAAGTGTATAGTGTTTTCAAGTCTTATCCCTTGCTAATCTTCTGTCTGGCTGTTCTGCTATTGAAAGTGGGGTATTGAAGTCTCCAACTATTGTTGTTGAATTGTCTATTTCTCATTTCAATTCTATTAGTTTTTATTTCTTGTATATGGGGCTTTATTACTCAGTGCATGTTTATAATTGTTATATTGCCTTTACTTATTGATCATTTTACCATTATAAGATGTCCTTTTATATCTCTAGTAACAATTAATGTCTCTTTTTTTTATATTAGTATAGCCAGTCCAGCTCTCTTTTGGTCACTTTATGCACAGTATATCATTTTCTGTCCTTTTATTTTCCACTTGTTTGTGTGTTTGAATTGAAAGTGTGTCTTATAGACAGAGTTTAAATATATATATGTATATTAAATATATATGTATATATAAAAAGAGCCATTATGCCAATCTCTGCCTTAGGCAAAATTCACACCACCATTTTGTGCTTTGTCTTTTATGTTTCTTTATATTTGTTTTTGTATTAGTCAGGGTTCTCTAGAGAAACAGAACCAACAGGAGATATCTGTAAATAGTATGAGATTTTATAAAATTGTCTCATGTGACCATGGGGATGCACAAGTCCAAACTCCATAGGGCAGGCTGCAAGCCAGGGACTTAGATGAAGGTCCTCACTGAATTCCCTAGGAGAGGCTGTCTGTCTGAAGCAGAGATGGGGATTCTCTCTCTGAATGCTGAAATCACTTCTTTTAAGGCCTTTAACTGATTGGATGAGATGTCACTCATTGCTGATGGCAATCTCCTCAGTTGATTGCAGATGTAACCAGCCATATATGCAATCAACTCACTGATGATTAAAGTCCATGAAGTGCCATTGTATTATAATTACCCCAGTGCTTGCTGGACCAAACAACTGGGCACCATTACCTGGCCAAGTTGACACATTAACCTAAGCATCACAGTCTACCCCTTGTCAACTTGGCAGCCACACATCACTTTAAGCCATACTTAGTCTCTAAATAAAAACAATAACAGACATATATATGTATATATATATATATATATATTTTTTTTTTTTTTTCTTTTTTTCTTTTCCCACCTAACAATACTTAACTTTCCTGTGTACAACAGGAAACACACTAAATCCCTCCAGAATAGGGTGTGAATCCTTGGGTAATATTCACGCTTAAAATTGTCATCCTTAAATATTATAGCATGAAAATAATACAATGTATGTCATATGATAAGGGGAAAGGATTGGGAAGAAAACAAAGATATCCATTTTATGTATATATACAAACATACTCAGAATAAAACAAGGAAGAAATAGTCATGACCATTAACAGTCCTCGTTTCTATAACTGGTCTTGTGGTCAAAGTTTGTATTTATCACTACCTTCTCCCAATACCCATTCCATGTTCCCTTTACCCTCAGCAAGCACCTCAGCTGGCTGTGGTTCTTTGTCTGGTAGAATGACCCAAACTTCCATTCCTGAAGATTCTGGGCCATTGTTGGTCCTGCGTGGATTGGGTTGTTGCAGTTTCCCATTGACTTTAATCACAGGGCATGGCAGGACTAAGAGATGCCCGAGAGGATCTCCTGTGTTCCAGGCACACTCTTCTTTACCTCATTGTGTATTTTCCCCTCGATAGTCAGGATCAATCACCCCAGCCAGTACAGTAGTTCCCTTTTTTGCTGTTGATTCAGAGTCGTGAAGAGACCAAAGTGGCCGGGTGGCAGTCTTAACTCCCAGTTCAAGGGAATCACTGTTGTGTTTCTGGTGCAAGTGACGCAGGCTTCATATAGGGAATGAACAGATGGATCTGGAACCCGGCAGAAAGGACCATGTGGACCTCAGTACCCCAAGATGGCTGCTGGGAGAGCCTCACGAGATTTCCACCACGCAGAATGAGATTCCCAGAGACTCCCAAGAGATTCTGCAGATATTCTCCCGGGACATTATCATTGGCCCCACCTGGGGGATTTATGGGTGGGGTAATCAATCAAAACAGCAAACACCTGGGACTCCTCCCGTGCCATTAGCAAAGGGGTGGAATAATTAACAGTTTAAAAGGCAAGCACAAAGGTCAAATCGCCCCTTCCGCTCCTGTTCCAGACCGCTGTTGCCCTCCTGCTCCCCTGCTCCTGCTCCCGGCAGCTTCCGTGTCCTGCTGCTGCTGCACTTGGGGCCCTGGTGGCTTCTGCACCCTGCTCTTGCCATGTCCCTCCTGTGCGGATCGACATGCAGGTAAAACCTGGGCATTTATAATCTGTAATGGGAAACTGTAGTCTATAAATCAACCCTCTCTATCACTTTTCAGCCCCTTACCCTCTACCAGGGACCCGTGATCTGTTATTTTCTCCCATTTCTCTTCCCTCCCTACCTTAATGAATTGCTGGCCTCACTCACCTGACGTGCTCTGAAATTCATTTCTGCAGCATAAGTCAAGAACTTAGACTAAATCTGGTAACAGAAGCACTCCTCCATTTGGAACTAAGACCTGTAGACCAGCAGAGCCTAAGTTTGCAGGGACAGGAGAAAAATTTTCCTAGTGGGAGCAGAAGTGGCTAAAGTGGTTGAGTGACTTCTTCCCACATGGGAGGTCCAGGGTTCAGTCCACAGTGCCTCCTAAAAACAAAAACAAACAACAAGCAAACAAATGAGGAAACCAACCTAGGGAAGCCGATGTGGCTCAGTGGTTGAGCACCGGCTTCCCACATACAAGATCCCAGGTTGAGTCCCTGGCTCTGGTAACATAAAAAATAAAATAAAATAAACCCAAAAACTTTCCTCGTGGCTCATGAGGGGTAATAGTGAGTGGTGCCACTCCCATTCCCATACCTTGATTCCTGGACCCGTGAATCCTGGCTGTGGGAGAAACAGCACCATAGAGTGGATGCTGATTCAGAGCATACACAGCCTCCTGGAGAACACTGCCCCAGCCCTGCACCAAATGGGCCCTGTAATTGAGTCTTCAAAAGGCCATTCCACCATTATATCAATCCAGCTGCTTCAGGATGGTGGGGAACGTGGTCAGACCAGTGAATTCCACGGCCATGTGCCCATTCTTGCACATCATTTGCTGTGAAGTGGGTTCCTTGATTGGAAGCAGTGCTGTGTAGAATGCCATGGTGGTAAAACATTTGCTAAGTCCACAGATGGTAGTTTTGGAAAAAGCATTTTGTGCAGGGAAAGCAAACCAATATCTGGAGTATGTGTCTATTCCAGTTAGAACAAATCACTGCCCCTTCCATGGTGGAAGTGGCCCAATGTAGTCAGCCTGGCACCAGGTGGCAGCTGGTCACCTCAGGGAATGGCGCCGTATGGGGGGCTGGCTGTGGTCTCTGCTGCGGGCAGCTTGGGCACTCAGCAGCGGCTGTAGCCGAGTGAGGGGAAGCCCATTGTATTAGTCCTTTGACTAAGGGGCTGCCCATGCAAAGGACCAGAAATCGTTGGCTTTTATAAAGGGTATTTATTTGGGGTAAAAGCTTATAGTTACAAGGCCATAAGAAGTCAGTTGCCACGTGTTGAAGCACGCTGGTCGCTGATCTCTGGCTGGTCTCTCCTTCCCCTCTGGGCTTCCTCTTCCTCTTGAGGCTCCACGGGCCCAGCCTCTTGAGGCTTTATGCTTTAAGTAAGGTCCTCTTTCTCCTGGCATAGGGCTTGTTTCTTTCTGGGCTTCCTATATCAGTCTCGGCTCTCTTCCAAGGTCAGCTGTAAGCTATCAGGCAAAATGGTTCCTCTCTCCCTGGGGCTTTAGCTGTTTGAGCCTTCTCCTTTCTGTCACAGCAGGATCAAAAAATGCCAGAGCTCTCTCTTCCCATGTGTCTTCTTGTGTCTGCTGTGCATGTGGGTGTCCACTTGTCAGACTCAGCAAGGCGGCAGGGACTGAACCTGAGTTATGCCTTGGCAACACAGTCAAATCAAAGCCCTAAAGCGAGCTTATCAAGTGATCTGATGGAAGACCCCTCAGCGGAGCTTAATGTGCTCAAAGGCTATCCCACCCAGAGGAACAGATTAGTTTACAAACATATTCTTTCTGTTTATGGATTCATAAATAATCTCAGACTGCCACACTCCACCCTCTGAATACCAAAAAGACATTACAATATGCCAAAGACCGTTAAATCATTTCAGTAGCAATGCTAAATACAAGATCACATCAAAATCAGTTATAGGAATACAGTTTGTCTCAGGGCAAAGGTGTCTCTGGCTGTAGACCTGTGAAACTTACAAAACAAGCTATCTGCTTCTGATATACAAATGAGGCACAGACACAGGATAAACATTTGCATTACCATAAGGAGAATTTGGGAGGGAAACATCTGTCATGGGTCCCCAACAGTTCCAAAAACCTGCAGGAACTACTCCATTAGATTTCAAAGTCTGAGAGTCATCCTTAAAACGATTTATTTTCTCCTCAGGGCCTCCTAGGGGCCCACCCTTTCCACAGGCTTTCAGTTCCACCATACTTTCAGTTCCACCTTATGCAAGCATCTGAGTGGTGACCAAGCTCCAGATCTCAACCACCAAGAGCACTGGGATAATGGCCACACTTTCCCCAATCTGTGGGGTACAGTCTCAGTCCCCTTAGGACAGCGAAGTGTACTAGTTCTGGCATACAGGCCTAACCGTCTCAGAACAGTGAGGTGGCGGCCTGGCCTCTAATCTGTGGGGACTAGGCCGAACCCCTTCAGAGCAGTAGGTTGGAGACCTCACTCCCCCCAACCTATGGGGAACAGGCCTATCCCCCCCTCAGAGAAGTGGGGTGGTGACCTAACTTTCCCCAGCCACCGGGGAATGCCCTCCACCCTCCCTGTAGCCTGGGGTGGCCAAACTCTCCCTGAACAGTGGGCTGGAACATCCACCCTCTTCAAATGCTGGGCAAACTCACCCTCTCTGTACATGTGGGTGGGATCCCTCCCTTGGCCCAGGGACATGTCTTAAGGCCAGACCTCAGCTTCCAGTGTTTTTTCTTCAATTTCCTTCCTCCCTGTCGCTTTTAGTCCAGGCTGACAGTAGTTTTGTTCATACAGTGCTTGCAAAAATCTTGTTGGTTTAGCATGCAGGAAGCAGGGGTCAAAGCCATCAACAGTAAGACTTTCCACAAGTCTTTCCTGGATAACCACATTTTCAATCCTGACTTACAAGTTCCCAGTTTAGTTAATTCCTCAAACAGGGCACTATTGTCTGGGGGCTTGATTTCCAGAGGCTTGAAATTTCCAGACTCAGTCTCTGGTATCTTTGTGCCCCACAATTCAGTTCTAGCTTATCTCTTTCCTCTAATATTTTGCTATAAGCTGCAAGGAGAAGCCAGGCTGCATTTTCCACATTTGGTATGGACATTTCCTTGGCTAAATGTCCAAGCTCATCATTTTCAAATTCTGCCTTCCATATAACATCAGGAATCAATCTTGCTAAATTCTCTGCAGCTTTAAAACACAAATTGCCTTTCCTCCAGTTTCCAATAATACTTTAATCATTTCTTTCTAAGGCCTTATCAGAAATGACTTTAGGCTTCATGTTCCTACCAACAGTCTCTTCAAAGCACTCTAGGCCTTTTCCACCAAGCAGCTCACAATTCTTCCAAAAAATACCCCTTACCAATTTATAAAACCATTCCAGCATTTTTTGGTAATTGTAAGCAACATGACCCCACTCTCCTGGTACCAAGTTCTGTGTTAGTCTGCCAAAAGGCTGCCAAAGCAAAGTACCAGAAATCTGTTGACTTTAATAAAGGCATTTGGGGTAAAAGCTTAGTTACAAGCTTTTATAAGGTCCAACTCAGGGTTGCTTTCTCACCAAAGTCTGTGCCACGTGTTGAAGCAATATGGTAGCTGATCTATGGCTGTTCTCTGCCTTCCCCTCTGAGCTTCCTCTTCCTCTTGAGGTTTCATGGGCCCAGCCTCTTGAGGCTTTGTGCTTAAGTGAAGTCCTCTCTCCTGGCATAGGAATTGTTTCTTTTGGGGCCTCCTATATCAGTCTCCGCTCTCTTCCCAAGTCAGCTGTTGCTCACCTCCCTTCCCGGGGCTGCAGGATCCTCTTCCGTGTCTGTGGAGCTTCTTTCCTCTGTTCTCATATACCTGCTTCTGTGTTCTTGATTGAGGGTCCATTTTTATAGCCCACCAAGGGGGCAGGGACTCAACCCTGCACGCCCTAATTACATGGTCGAATCAAAGCCCTGATATTAACATAATCAAGTAAATGTAAAGCCTTTGAATTTAAATCAATCAAAGGGTATCATGCCCAGAGGAACAGACCAGTTTACAAACATAATCTAGATCTCTTTTTGGAATTCATAAATAATATCAAACTGCCACAACCTCCATCCCTGCCACCATGGCCACTGGGCAATGACAGGAGTGTCTGGTGGAAAAGGCTGCCTGGTATCCACAGAGCGGGTCATCTTATCCACTCGATTATTAAAATCTTCCTCCGCTGAAGTCACCCTCTGGTGCGCATTCATGTGGGACACAAACGTTTCATGTTTTTTGCCCACTCAGAAAGGTCTATCCACTCACCTCTTCCCTAGACCTCTTTGTCACCAGTTTTCCAGTCATGTTCCTTCCAAGTCCCTGACCATCCAGCCAAACCACTGGCCACAACCCACGAATCAGTGTACAAATGCACCTCCGGCCATTTCTCCTTCCAAGCAAGATGAACGACCAGGTGCACTGCTCGGAGTTCTGCACACTGGGAGGATTTGCCCTCACCACTGTCCTTCAAGAACATCCCAGAAATGGGCTGCAGTGCTGCAGCTGTCCACTTTAGGTGGTACCTGCATATCGTGCAGAACCGTCTGTAAACCGGGCCTGAGTTTTCTCTTCCTCAATAAACTGATTGTAAGGAACTCCTCGAAAGGCCATAGCTGTGGGCTGGAAAAGAGAAGGTAATGTGGCAGGAGTGGGAGCCGTGGGCATTTGGGCCACTTCCTCATGTAACTTACTTGTGCCTTTAGGACCCTCTTGAGCCCTATCTCTTATATAGCACTTCCACTTTATTATGGAGTGCTGCTGTGCACGCCCAACTTTATAGTTTGGTGGGTCAGACAATACCCAGCTCATGATAGACAACTCATGTCTCATGGTAACTTGGTGGTCCACAGTTAAGTGTTCAGTCTCTACTATGGCCAAAAGGAGAGTAGCTATCTTCAGAGGATGGCAGGGCTTTGCTCCAAAATCCTAAGTGTCTGCACTGTGATTCTCCTATAAGGGCCTGCCAAAGGCTCCAGATGGCATCTCTATTTGCCACTGACACTTCCAGCACCATTGGATCTGCTGGATCATATGGCCCAAGTGGTAGTGCAGCTTGCACAGCAGCCTGGACCTGTCGCAGGGCCTCCTCTTGTTCTGGTCCCTACTTAAAACTAGCAGCTTTTCTGGTCACTCGCTAAGTGGGCTGGAGTAGCACCCCCAAATAAGGAATATGTTGCCTTCAAAATCTGAAGAGGCCAACTAAGTATGGTGCCTCTTTTTTGGTCATAAAAGGGAACATATGCAACAGTTTAGCCTTCACTTTAGAAGGGATGTCTTGACATGCCCCACACCACTGGACACCTAGAAATTTCACCAAGGTGGAAGGCCCCTGTATTTTTGTTGGATTTTCTCCCATCCTCTCTCACACAAATGCCTTACCAATAAGTCTGGAGTAATTGCTACTTCCTGCTCATTAGGTCCAATCAGCCTGATATCATCAATATAATGGGTCAGTGTGATGTCTTCTGGGAGGGAGAGATGATCAAGGTCCCTGTGGACAATATTATGACATAGGGATGGAGAGTTGATATACCCCTGAGGTAAGACAGTGAAGGTATATTGCTGGCCTTGCCAGCTGAAAGCAAACTGTTTCTGGTGGTCTTTACTAATGGCAATTGAGAAAAAAACATTTGCACCAGATCAACAGCTGCATACCAGGTACCAGGGGATGTGTTGATTTGCTCAAGCAATGATACCACATCTGGGACAGCAGCTGCAATTGGCGTCACCACCTGGTTACATTTATGATAATCCACTGTTATTCATCTATTTTCTGTCTAGATCAAATAGGAGAATTGAATGGGGATGTGGTGGGAATCACCACCCCTGCATCCTTCAAAGTCTTAATGGTTGCACTGACCTCTGTAATCCCTCTAGGAATCTGGTATTGCTTCCCCACCCCCCATCCCTGTATTGCTTTTGATTTACTATTTTGCTAGGTAGGGGCAGTTCTAGTGGCTTCCATTTGGCCTTTCCTACCATAATTGCCCTAACTCCACAAGTCAGGGATCCAGTGTGGGGATTCTGCCAGTTGCTGAGTATGTCTATTCCAATTATGCATTCTGAAACTGGAGAAATAACCACAAATTGGGTCTGGGGACCCACTGGACCCACTGGGAGATGGACATGAGCTAAAACTCCATCATTCACTTGACCCCCATAAGCCTCTACTCTGGTGGACCACAGTGATGTTTTGGGTCCCCTGGAATTAATGTCACTTCTGAGCCAGTCTAATAATCCCCGAAATGTCTAATCATTTCCTTTTCTTCAATGCACAGTTACCCTGTTACCCTGTTAAAGGGCCATAGTTCTCTTTGGGGAAAGCTCAGAGGAAGATTAACAGTATAAATTTTTGTCAGTGTAACAGGTTCCTTTCCCAAGGGGACCTGGCCTTCCCCTCATTCAAGAGGCTCTTGATCTGTAAACTGTCTCAAGTCTGGGAATTGATTAAGGGGCCATGACTCTGTTTCTGTAATTCAAGTTAGGGTTTTGTTCACCTGAACAAGAATTCTGCTTTACAGATAAAGTACGAATTTAATCTATTTTACCTCTAGGTACCCCAGTGATCTATTAGCCAGTGCCATAGGTCTATGCAGCTCAGACTCTTTTGATTGCTGCTTTGAATTTGCCTTTCATTGTGGTAGCCACATCCACCTTGTCTTTGGTGATTAAGTGCTGCTACTTGGCTTCTGCCAGCCTGGGATCCAATCATCCCCACTGTGTTTAAGGAGTCTAATTCAGTGACAGCAATTCCCACAGTAATATTTGATCTACAGAGAAGAGCAACCACAGAGCTCTTCAGGGAAGATGGAGTTAGTCTCACAAATTTATTTTTCATGGTCTTGGTGAAAGGTGTGTCCTCTGGACATTCCTGGGGTGGGTGGGTGGGAAGGTCTTCAATGGTGAATCCATTCTAGCATTCCATTCTTTCTAAGCCTTTGGATCCCCTCATCTACAGTATATCAGGGTAAATTGGGCATCTAAACCTCAGGCATTGTAGGCCATCTTTTGGTCTATGTTTCAGTCAGCCATCTGAACAAACTGGTAGAGCCCTTTCTAACCCCTCAAGCTACAGCGTTGAATCCAGAATCTCTGCTTAGTGGGCCCATATCAATAAATTCAGCTGGTCCAACTTTATATTCTTTCTACCATTATCCCATGCCCTTAATATCCATTCCCACACACATTCCCCTGATTTCTGTATATATAAATTGGAAAACTCATGCCTTTCTTTTATAGTATAGCATACTTCCTCATGGGTCACACTTTGTACTTCGCCTTTGGGGGCTTGTTGTGCCTTTAGGTCTTGTTATAGGTCTAGAAGAGAAGAGGGGCAGTGGGGGTGGGCAAGGAGAAGTATTAGAAATGTCTTGTAAGCCAATTACCTCAGGGCATTCCCTTGTAGTTTCATCTGGTAAGACAGGATTAATCTCTTCAGGTAGGGGTTGGATGGCAGACTCCTCAGGGGCAGGCTGGAGATTGAAGAGTGCAAGCTTGAGGTTGGGTGGTACACTTCTCAGGGCAGGGAGGAGGTTGGGATTTCTTAGGGAGGCTGGAGGCTGGGTGATCAAAACTGGACATTGGATGGACTCCTCAGGGCAGACCATTATAGGTTCATATGGCAAAGTCTCAGCAGAATTTAGGGTTTCAATGTCCCCACTGTTATCATTAACCCATATGTCTCCATCCCAATCCTCAGGGTTCCACTCCTTTCCAATCAATGCCTTACTTTAACAGCAGACACCCTGCAAGGTTGAAATTTTAGTTTCCATTGTAACTGCTACTTGTACAATGAGACTCTGCGTCTGGTTTTCAGAGATCTCAAATCTGTGGCTGCACAAAACAAGATTTTCTTTCAGAGCACACATAGAAACTTTCACATCATTCATGTGGCACTTAAGTTGCAAATTTGAAAACTTCCGCTCATCCCTTTCCTTTGTAACTGTATCCAGCATATTTAGAAACAGCCAGCCAACATCATTGTAACTTTTAACTCCACAAAACTCTGTTAAGGTGTTAAAAAAACTGTCACCCAGATAGTTGTCTCTTATAAGAGTGGAAATAGTCATATCCAGCGGTGACATTTTCCATATTTCTATTGCCAACTCATGCCATGGACTGTCATGGCCTCTTTATTATTGGAAATAGTCATTAGTGCCCTTGAATCTAATCAGAGTAGAGCGCCAATTGCAAAAATCCCAGAACCAATTCAGAACTCCAATTTTTAAGATTCTGTTTTTCAAGAACCACTCCTGGTAACAAGCTGTCTTAGTCAGGGTTCTCTAGGGGAACAAAACTGACAGGAGAGATCTGTAAATAGTATGAGAGTTAATAAAATTGTTTCAGGGAAGCGGCTGTGGCTCAATCAGTAGGGCTCCCGTTTACCATATGGGAGGCCCCGGGTTCGGTTCCTGGGGCCTCCTGGTGAAGGCAAGCCTGCCCGCATGGCGTGGTTAGCTGACCCAGCGAGCACAAGCAGCAAGGGAGCGATAAATGAATAAATAAATAAAATCTTTAAAAAAAAAAAAAGAATAAAATTGTTTTACACATCCATGGGGATACACAAGTCCAAACTCCATAGGGCAGGCTGCAAGCCAGGGACTCAGATGAAGGCCCTCATTGAATTCCCCAGGAGACACTGGCTATCTGAAGTAGAGATGCAGATTCTCTTTGAATGCTGAAACCACTTCTCCCTGAAGTGATTGGATGATACATCACTCATTGTTGTTGGAAATCTCCTTGGTTGATTAAAGATGTAATCAGCCATCTATGCAATAAACTCACTGATGATTAAAGTCCATGGAATGCCCTTGAATTACAATGAGCCCAGTGCTTGTTTGACCGAACAACTGGGCACCATTGCCTGGTCAAGTTGACATATTAACCTAACCATCACAGTTATTTATGTTTATTTTTGTTTTCACTATGGTTTTCTATATTCAGATTATTATTCCTCTATTCCTCCATTACTACCTTCTTTTGTGTTAGATAGCTATTTTGTAGTGTACCATTTTAATTCTCCTGTTGTTTCTTTTACTATATTTTTTAAAAGTTATTTTCTTAATCCTGAGGTTTACAATGAACATTTTAATTTATAACAATCTAGTTTGGATTAAATACAAACTTAATATCAATAGTTTACAAAACTTTGCATCTATATAACTTCATCTTCTCCCTTCTCCTTTGTGCTATTATTATCATACCAATAGCTTCTTTATTCATTATGTACTTACCTACACAGATTTGTAGTTATTACTTGTGCAGTTGTTTTTTTAAATCAGATATGGGAAAAAAGAGTTACAAACAGAAAACATGTATACTCTCTTTTGTATTTACCTATGTAGTTACCTTTATTTCTTCATGTGAATTCCAGTTACTGTCTTTTCATTTCTGCATGAATGACTCTGTTTAGTATTTCTTGTAAGGCAGGTCTGTTAGCAATGAATTCTCTGTTTTTGTTACCTGGGAATTCTTAATTTCTACTTCATTTTTGAACAATAGCTTTGTTAGATTTAGAATTCCTGGATAATAGTCTTTTTCTTACAGTACTTTCAATACTGAAATCCCATTTACATCTGTCCTCTGTGGTTTCTGAGGGGAAATCAGCTGTTAATTTTATAGAGGCTGTCTTGTATGTTATCAGTTGTTTCTCTTATTGCTTTCAAGATTCTCTTTGTCTAACAGGTTGATTATGTTGTGTCTAGGTGTGGACCTCTTTGAGTTTATCCTACTTGGAGTTTGTTGAGCTTCTGGATGTGTAGATTAATGGTTTTCTTCACATTCAGGAAGATCTTGGCTTTCTTTGGCACCACCCTTGTCTTAGTTTGCCAAAGGCTGCAAATGCAAGAATATCAGAAATGTGTTGGGTTTTATAATGGGAATTTTATTTGGGGTAAAAGATTACAGTTCTAAGGCCATGAAGTGTCCAAATCAAGGCATCATCACAATGCTTTCTCACCAAAGTCAGCTACTGGTGATCCTGGCATCTTGCCACATGATAAGGCAAGACAGTGGCCGATGTCCTTCTAGATCCCTGCCTTCCCATCAAGGCTGTTTGCTGGAGCTCAGCTGTGGGCAACCAGGCATATGGCTTGTCTCTTTCTGGGCCTCCTCTCTGAATCTCAGCTGCTCTGCTTTCTCCCTGAGCCCAGCTACGGGCAATCAGGCATATGGCTCATCTCTTCAGCCTTGAGCTGATCCATGGGCCCAGCTTCAGGGACCTCTTTATGTGCCTCTGTGCTCTGCTGATTCCAGACTCTGGGACCTCTCTCAGCTCCTCAGGGCTTCTGCAATCCTCTTTCTTACATGGCAGGGTCAAAATGGCAGCTTCCTTTCTCTATGTTTCTCTGTGTGTTCTCAGTTTATATAAGAACTGGCAGGAGGGCAGAGACCCAACCTGAGTCACCCCTCACTGACATAGTCCAATCAAAAGTGATCTAATCAAGTAATCTAATCAAAGTCCCTTAACCAAATCTAATGCAATCAAAGGGCCCCACACCCACAGGAAAAGATTAGTTCAAGAACAATCTCTTCTGGTATTCACAAAATTCAAACTTTCACAAACCCCCATGAAGGGGACTTGGGGACATCTCATTCTATAGCCTATCAAGGGTAGAAGTCTAAATCCCCCATTTAGCCTTGTTGGTATGAGTAGGGGTGAGGCCATAGATTTCTCTGCAAAGTTTGGCTGGATTAGAGCAGTTATTGTCTAAAAGTTTTCTGACCTGCCATGTTGTTCCTTTCCTTGTCCTTAGGCTAGAGAGTTATTTGTTTGCACCCATTGGTGTTTCCAAGTTGCCAGCTTCTTCAGCTCCAAGACTGGGATATATGAGGCAAAAAGAAAACTCAGGTAACTCACCACTCTGCCATTTCTAGGGGTTCTGAGACCCTTAGCCGATCTGCCTTATATCTACCTTTTAGAGTCTTTGTTTTGTTTTAGTTATGCTGAGTGGGAAAAATAGGAATAGTACATTTCCTCTATCTTTCTGGAATTGGAAGTCAAATATATGCTCCTTTAAATAGGTGTTTTTTCATAGACATCTGGTTTTGTCACATTTCTGCTTTTCCTATCACTCTTTTTTCCCCCATGAATGTTATTCCTTCATTGTTCTCTTTGAGAACTAATAGCTCATTTTAGTGTCTTTTTTTCAGACTGTTCCATTATTTTACTTTCATCTGGAGTTAATTCATATTATGATTATTGATTTTGTTGGCTGTTTTTCTTTGCAGTAGATGTCTCCATGGGCTGCAGAGTTTTTGTTTTCAAAATTTTAGGCAAGAGGCTTTCTTTCACTCTCTTTCTCTCTGTGTGTGCTCACCCATCTGTGTTTAGCAGTTTGGGGATGCTCCATGTGATGTCTGGCCTACAGTACAGAATCACATCTTATATTGGTGATTCAGAATTCCCAGCCTTCTGTCATCCATTCATTGAGAAAGGAGGCAATTTCATTCATGAGATTATATCTGTGTTCTCTTTCATGTCAGGACACATCTTCACATAAGACATTGTCCCACGACTTGGCCAGATTTTTCAGATTCCTTTCTGATAAAGAGGCACCCTTTTTTGTCTCCCAGCCCTTGATTTCAAATAGGAAGCCTGGCTCTATTCCCAGCCTCATATCTCCATTATCCCTTAGGGGTCCAGGAGCCCAGCAGGCCCATAATTTTTATCAACATATAAGTAGTTTGTGTTTATGGACCACAGTGAAATTTATCTTGTGTTGCCTAATCATATCCTCTAAGTGTTTTTTGTATAGTTTCTCATTGTTCTATGTTCACAGGAGACAAGTGCCTCAGAGCCTGAGTCCTAGCATCATCTGGCCAGAAGTAAGTCAAATACCCTTCTTGTTTTTCTTATTTTAGAAAAAACTACCTTTAATTTTCTCTTGCTATATTTTTATGGGATGCCACTTAATATATATATGAAATAAGGTGAAAATACAAATAAATGACATATATCCTCAATTTCATGTTTTATCATTTCTGAAATCAGGTGTACCTTAC
The DNA here is from genome assembly GCA_026826555.1 of Tolypeutes matacus. NCBI lineage: Eukaryota > Metazoa > Chordata > Mammalia > Cingulata > Chlamyphoridae > Tolypeutes > Tolypeutes matacus. The sequence continues at coordinate 7,570,006 of JAKSZT010054301.1, read as the reverse complement.
ACTCAGTGCACCTGGGAATTGAAGGATTATAGTGTCAACCACATCTGCAAGTGCCACAGATGTACTTCACTCACGTGAACAGCGTCCAGGGACCTGGCAAGGTGGCCACAGAAATTGCACCCTTTGGTATTGAGGCAGGTTAGTATAGGAAACAGGGAAGGCAGCTGGTCAGAATGAAGCCACAACAGCTGGGAAAGCCCTGGTCAGAACATAGCCATGAGACCCTGCCCAAGGGAAGGCCACTGCTTGAGAACACAGCTGTGACCATTGCCGCCAAAAATTCTGCCAAGACCCTGGTCACGAGGTCCTATTTAAAACTCCCTGGCTCAGACACCAAAGGACAAATACTGTATGAATGCGTTACTATGAACCAAATACATGGGATAACATATTGTTTGATTTAAAAAAATTTTAGATGTATCCAGTACATTTAATTGAGAAATGTATATATTTATTCATCTGTTTACTTTTTACTTTTTAAATTGTTTATATTTTCAATTATTAAATGTACAGAATAAAGTCAAAAAACAAAAACAAAAACAAAACTCCCTGGCTCAAAAGAAGCCCTGGATAACTCCAACAGAAAGGCCTCCCCATTGATTCCCTATCAGGTGAAGCTAGAAAGGCAAACAATCAGGGCATCCAATAGCTGGGGTCCCTCCTTAATACGGCAAAGGAGGAGGAGGAGGAAAGGCCTTAAAAAGACCTACCCAGGCGGCCCCCCACATGCCTCTCACCCTGTAGCATACCTGTACACATCTTGGGTGTGTACTTTCCCTTTTTCTTATTTCTTAATAAACTCTTGTTACTGACCTTATTAAACTGGCACATCTCTGAATTCAATGAAGCCAAGAATCTAGAACCTGAAACCCAGAGTGTTCTGCTAACAGTGTATTGGGGTAGGCACAGTTTTATGGGGGCAGCTCTATTATCCTCTTCAAATACTGATAGCCTGATGCCCCAATTCTCATTTTATGGAAGAGAAAACTGTAAAGGCCCATATCTGAGTCTGTCCCAGACCTGCTCGAGGATTGCACATGGCTGCACAGGCTTTAGGCTCCTTGTAAATTGTGACCACTGAAGACTGGCATGCTGACTCCTCTGTCCAGCCATGCACCAGCCTGGAATTGGCCACTCAGAAGCAGCTCAGCAAGGCTAATCCGGAAAGACATCCAGACTACCAGTCAGAGTTCATACCCTTTGGCCCAGTAATTTCACTTCTTGACATTTACTCTGGGAAACATGGCAGAGAAAGGATCTGGGACCTATCTATAAGTGTGGTTTATAAAAAAACCAATGTGGAAAGCAAGCTAGAAGTCTATCAAAAGGGCCACGGCACGCACATTCAGTGGAACACAAGACAATAACTGAAAATCACGCTTTTGAAATAACTTTAATGGGAAAATGCTCTAAATGGTGGGATATTACGGTTACAAAATAGTTCGTCTGGTACAAAAATTATTATTTTGTAAAAGAACATCTCATAGAAAATGACTAGATGGAATTACAGAAAATGTTACTATTTGTTCTCTCGCGGTGGAGGGATTCTGAGCGATTTAAAGTTTTCTTTTGCACTTATCTGCTTTATCAAAATTTACCACAATGATTATACACTACATTGAATTAATATTTAAGTTACAATAAGAAAAAAAATAATCACAACACACAAAAAAAGGGTTTTGCCAGCAGCCGTGGGAAGAAAGGAAAAGAAAAACACGGCAGACACCTCTCGTGATCAAAAACAGAACTGTAAGCACCATTATCCCTGGCGAGGGGACCCGTTGAGACGCGAAAGGCAGAGGAGGCCGGGGCTCGGGGCGGCGCGGGGATGTGACGACACTTCCGGGGCGGGCTCTCGAGCGCCGCCGCGCGCTCTGGAGCGGGCGGTCTCCATGGCAACGGCCTGGGCCCGCGCAAGGCCTGCCCGCCGTCGCCGCCGCCCGGGCCCCGCCCGCACAAAGGCCTTGCGGTGCGTCGCTCTCCGCTGCGGCCCGCGGTCTCCGCTCCCCGCTCCCGCAGCTGGCAGAGCCCGCGCGCAGCCGTCCTCGGCTGACCTGACCGGGAAGCAGTTCTGGGCGGGCCGCCGCCGCGGTGAGTCATCGGCCTGACCGGCGTCCCGCCTCGGGCCATCCTGGTCGCCGCCCTCGCGGCTGACGCAGCCGCGGGGACTCCAGGTACGCGCGTCCGCCGCCGCTCTGGCCCGGTCGCCCCCCGCCGGCCCGGCCCCGGGAGCCGCCGTTGTCGCGGCCGCGGGAGCCACCGGCCCCCGCCGCAGGTGCAGGGCGCCCTTTGTTCTCTCGGCGGGCATGGGCCCGGGGCGGCGTGGGGGGGCGCCTTCATGCCCGGCCTTGCCTCCCGCCCTCGGCCCTCCCCACACCGCTGCTCTTCTTTCTGCAACCGAAACCTTTTTTAAACTTTTTTGTTTTTGTTTTTGCTTTTTAATCTCTCAGGATCCAGGACAAGCCAACCTCCTGTCCAGCCGCCCTTGGCCTGGTGAGGTCTGTAGTCAAGGTGCTGCACCCCGGAGTCAAGCTTAGATCCTGAAGGGCGGGCACCGCCTGCTGGGACCCTCCTGGGATCTCCCCCACGCCTCCCCGGCTCTGCTGCTCACTAGGCCCCTTCAGCCCTTGCCCTCTTGTTGGGTCTCCCCAGCTACTCTCTTGTCCCCCCACCCACTCCCCTTCCTTGATTTCTCTTTGGGTCTCACCCCTTTTCAGCATCACAGTTTCTCAGATTGGGGGTTACCTATATCCTCCTTCACTCCTTTCCTTTGGCCCGAGCCTTTAGCTCTCCTCTGGTCAACATGGTCCAACCCCAGACAGCAAAAGCTGAAACCACAGCCCCGGCAGCTTCTACAAATGCTCAGATGGATGACGTTATTGACACTTTGACCTCCCTGCGCCTCACCAACTCTGCGCTGAGGCGGGAGGCCTCCACCCTGCGGGCGGAAAAGGCCAATCTCACCAACATGCTGGAGAGCGTGATGGCCGAGCTGACCTTGCTGCGCACCAGAGCCCGGATCCCGGGGGCTCTACAGATCACCCCGCCCATCTCTGCCATTACTTCAAATGGGACTCGGCCCATGACCACACCGCCAACCTCTCTGCCTGAGCCCTTTTCTGGAGACCCTGGGCAGTTGGCGGGGTTCTTGATGCAGATGGACAGGTTCATGATCTTCCAGGCCTCCCGGTTCCCGGGTGAGGCCGAGCGAGTGGCATTCCTCGTGTCCCGGCTGACAGGGGAGGCAGAGAAGTGGGCTATCCCCCACATGCAGCCTGACAGCCCTTTGCGAAACAACTATCAGGGCTTCCTGGCCGAGTTGCGGAGAACCTACAAGTCTCCTCTCCGACACGCTCGGAGGGCCCAAATCAGAAAGGCTTCTGCCTCCAATAGGGCTGTGCGAGAACGGCAGATGCTGTGCCGCCAGCTGGCTGCCACGGGCACAGGGCCGTGTCCTGTGCATCCAGCCTCGAATGGGACCAGTCCAACTCCAGCCCTGCCCACCCAAGCACGGAACCTTTAAGGATCCGCCACCACCCTGGCAGCATCCGCAGCCACCCGGGTAGCATCAGTCTTTGCTGCGTAGAAGAAATGTCCATACAAAGCACAGCCGTTGTTTGAAGACATCCCTTTCTGCCTCTCCAGACTTCTTCCATAAGGAGATCTTCCTTCCATCCCTCCTGGGCGCCTCAGCAACCCCCCTTGCTGTGCCCCCTGCTCTTATGTGCTGACTTTGTACCTGCAGCTCAATGCATGCTTCCCTCTCGCTTGCAGCCCCAGCTCTTCTCACAACTGCACCTCTGCTGCTCAGTCCCACGACTCCGTAACAGGCTCACGGACCGTCTGGACCTACCCCTCCCAACCTCACTTGGTCCGTGGATGCTTCCACACCACCGCTTGCAGCCCCCAGGGCAGCTCCCCAATGAGCTCTGGACAGAGAGGCCAGTGTGGCCAAGCTAGTGGCTCGGGGCCGGGGGGGGCGGGGTCTGACTTCCTGCTCACAGATGGTCACGGGCCCAGTCAGGACCCAGAGGGCCCTCGACCCTGTCCGTGGCCAAGTGATCGCAGCTAGGAGTGCAGGCCTAGCCTTTCTGGGTGGCAGGCTTCACTATGCATGTGAATTCCAGTGTGCCCCGCTCTTGCCCTGGGAAAGACCTAATACTGCAGCTAAAGGGAGTCCCCTGGACGGTGCATCTGTTAATGGCAGGCTTTGTCTGGCAGTGTTTTGATAGCCCCAGGAATTTGGGGAATCTGGAACTTCTCTGCCAAATAAGGTCCTTGTGGACTTTGGGCCACTGGACAGCTTCATCAAGCTGACAGAGGCAGCAGACCCATATGTCCAAGCCTGAGACTGACTGCAGGCAGAGTGGTAGACCTTAGTGGCTCACTTCTTTACCCAGGATCTCACCAGCTGCTAGTGTCAGTCACCTCTTCCTCTGTGCTCCCTGCCCCTGGCTGTTGCTGGACCTTGCCCAACTTGACACCTACTTCCTTTCATATTTGGGTGGTTTGTGGCCCTCACTCAGCCCCTTCAGCCACCCACACCATCTGGGGTCCCAGAACCTCCATGTAGCATGCCCTCCCAGTGCCTAGGCTGTCCGTCAGATGGCTAGTCTGCACACAAGGAAACATGTACGTCCTCTTATAACTGGGGCCCCATCTCTGGGATACATCATGAAGCACTTAAGGCAGGGGGATGCCTGCCTCTAGCGCCCCTAGCCAGGGCTTCAGTGGCATTTGTAAAGGGGAGGAGCTGTGGACTACCTCGGTGTCAAGGTGACAGTGCAGAGCTGGCCCTCCTGTCCTAATTTGGAGGGACAAAGCTATACCTCTTCGTGGTGAGTGGCCTTGGGCTGCCTCCCAGGGAGTGGACCAAGAGACCACTTCTAAATGACACTTGGCCAAGCCCTTTGAACTGTGACGCTCCTGCCACCTTTCAATGCCAAATGAACCGCATTTACACTACCACCTGGACCAGCCTGGGTTCACCTGCCCCTGGTCTGAGTGGTCCTGGCTTGCCTGCAGAGGGACAGCCTCTGCACCAACCCAAAGACAGGTCTCGGGATACCCGGAGGGTGGGTGCCAGGACCCATCCTCTCTAAGAGTTTTGATGATGCTGGGAAGTGACTGTGTTCCTGAAGCTCCCACTGCCTTGCGAGGTCGAGGATGTTCCGTGGTTGCTGGGGTCCGCGGCCCACTGCCACCTGCTCGTTGTAAACTCTGTTAGCCCAGCTGCCCTGCCGAACAACTGCCTGACTACAGGCTTCAGGTTCCCCTGATTCTAGCCAAGGCTGTGCAGGTGGGACCGTGGTGCTCATTACACATGCGTGGAGGAGGGACGCCCAGCGCAGGGCCTGAGGCGCACAGCTCGCATTCTCCTCGCGCTCACTTCTCTTCTGGCTCCAGTAGCTGCACTGGTACAAAGTGTACCTGCCAGGTAGAGGTGCTCACAGCTGAAAGGGCACAGTGGCCCCAGGGAGGAGGCCTGCCCTGGCTTTGGAAGTGCCCCGCGCCTGCACTGGGAGCTGTGCTTCCCGGCTGTGCTGCTGCAGGCGGGGCCAGAGCCCCCCGCACCGCGCTGGCCTGCCCCCCTGTGAGCGGGCCTGCTGCCAGGCTCTGTCCTCGTTGGCTCTGGTGATCTGACCGTGTCGCGTCTCTCGGTGCTCACCTTTGTGGGCTTGGGCCTCACTAGTGCCGTGGTACATTTGTGACTTCCTTGATAGCTTCCTACAGCGGTGGGAAGTGGAGCAGGTAAGAGGGCCGGGGCTTCACCCTGCACTGCGGGGCCCGCTGTGGTTCTAGTGGGAGCCACCTCGGCCCCCAGCCAGAGGGGCTGAGACACAGGCTCCCCTTGCCCCAGCTGGAGACCAGAGTGGCCAGGGGCTCAAGCCAGGAAGAAGGTGGGGGAGGGGAGCTGCTTTGTACAGATTTGGGGGTTATACTTTTCTAAACTTACGAGAGCCGAGGTATTAATTTATAAAAGGAGCAGGTGGTTTTAGGGCCTGAGAGGGCGAGTTCTAGGTGCTCTCATGCTGACCTATCACCTGGACTATTTTGTGACTGCTTCCTGTCCACGCGACACCCCACCAAGTAAGTAAACTTCACAGCAGGGTGTAATTTGAGATGGGATTTAGAATAGGGTGTCTCCCCGGCCTGGTGTAGAGTGTGCCCCTGGGATTAGCTTAAAGTCACAGGCTGAAGCATCTCAGGGACTCCTGGGGAACCAACGACGGTCTCAGTGTGTGGAGCAGTGCGGAGGGCTGGGAAGATGGCCTTGTGAAGGCGCCACGCTGCGGGTGTCAGGTGACAACCGCCCGCCTTGCGGCCACCTGGCACTTAGGTGGAGAGGGGAGTGGGGAGAGTTGGACACACACTTAACCCAAGGGCACAAGCCCTCTGATTGTGTCGGGGACCGGGGCTGGGGCCGCCTGCTGGGGTGGAGTGCGTGCGAAGAGCTGTGCGTGTTCTTTGGGAGGCATTGGTTTGGGGGCTGAGAGGTGAAAAGGCAAGACGGGCTCCTGGGGAGAGGAAGGGCAGAGCAGAGAGTTGGGCCAAGCAGGAGAGCCTCGGGGTAAAGGAGGCGCTGGGGCTTAGCGGATTCCGGCCTCCGGGAGTGTAAGTGGGGCCCTGGCCTTGACGTTGGGGCAGGTGGGGTGTGCGCAGCAGCAGTAGAGACGCGAGGAGGCTCGGCTGACTTCAAGGTCACTAAGACCTATCCGTAAAGGAACAGGATGTACTGAGTCTTCTTATAAAAGTAAACCTACACATGATAGAAATTTTGGAAAATAAAGTAGAGGAAAGAAGAAAGTAAAATTAACATCATGGTGTCTTTTCTAGCCTTTTTTGCTATTGTTCCAGTCACAGTTTCTTTGCCTTTTGTCCTAACATGCTTGTGATGCCACCTTCTGTCATTAGTGTGGTGTAGCTGCTTTCACGATGCCTGTCACAGGCCTGCCCCAGGCCATCGCTGGGCCTAGTGGGAGCTGGCTCGGCGCTCGTCCATGCCGTAGACGCAGCAGTGCTGGCTTTCTCCAAGTAGGTGACTGCAGAAAGCTGCCCCCCCCATGTCCAGTTGTTTGCTTAAGATAGACTCCAGAGGCTGCACGGTCGAGTTACAGTATGAAAACCTTTGAGGCTCTCGTTACGTCTTCACAAAGTAGTTTCCAGCAATATTCCTATCAGTTTGGACTGCCATCAGCAAGGCTGAGTGTGCCTATCGAGCATCTTGCCAGTACTGGGCGTTGTCATCTGGCTAAATACGTGCTATTTGATAACAGAAAATAATACTGTGGGTTTGCATTTCTTTGGTTTCTAGCAGTTGAACAGCTTTTCACGTTAAGCAGCTGTATTTCCTATTTTGTGATTGTCGGCGTCCTTTGCTCTTACCTCCTGGGGTCTGATAAATTTGTGTGAGCTCTATATTAAAGACGTTAACCTGGTGTGTGTTGTACTTACTGCCCGTGTTTCCAGCTTCTTTATTTTTTGCATTTTCACTTACTGAAGTTTTGCTTTCCTTGAGGTAATTGATCCATTCCCTCCCTCCCCACTGTGCTCACTAGACTCTGAACAAGGCAGGTAGACTGTGTGTTTTGTTCACAGCAGTGATCCTAGCGCCTGTAACAATGCCTGGCCAGAGTAGGTCCTTGGTAAACGTTTGTCTGAGTTAGTCACATGAAAGGATGTGCTGGGTGCTGGGACAGCCTGGATGGGTGAGACAGTCCCTGCTGAAGTGCTTACAGCTGCCAGCAGTTCTCAAACTTTGGCTCTCAGCATCCCTTTAACATACTTAAAAATCACTAAGGACCTGCTTCTGTGGGTTATATTTATCATGTTAGAAATTAAAGCTGAGAGGGTTTTGCAATAGTAATTCAAAAATAAACTCCTTTCTTGTCAATATAAATAGCATATTTTTATGAAAGCTGTTTCCCAGAAAGAAAAAATAAGTGGATAGAGTGGCATTGTTTTACATTCTTCCAAATTTCTTTGCTATCTGACAGCCAGAGTCTCATACCTGCCTTGAACCTTTGCACTGTCATGTGCTCTCTGTTCCACTTGACACCCATGACTCACATTTTAGTGTTGTTAGGAAAACAGTTTTTACCTCACAGACCCCCTGAAGGAGTCTCATTCTTCCTTGAGAACCACTGGTCTAAGGAGAAGCAAGAATTGGCAAGTCCCTGAACCTCTTCATTATTCCTTTCGCTGCTTTAATCTGAAGGTCTTTGATTTGCCTTAAACCTAAGGTCTTTTTTTTCCCCTCTAGATTTAAGAAACAGTTATTTCTGGAATTAGTTTGTAGTGTAAGGTGAGGCTCTTGACTTTTTCCAGCTATTTGAGCGGGTCTGAGCTCACTGACTGAACCCTTTCTCTCCCTCATGAGGCATTTCCTTCTTCACATGAGCTTTTCTATGTGGGGCCGGCTGCTCTCCCACCCTTTCCTATTGAGCGTTTATTTCCCCTAGCACCTCCCTATTGTAAATAATTTCAATTTTATAATCTGCCAATACCTCGTAGGGATTACCCCTTCATGTTTTCTTGGCTGCTCTAACCTGTTTATTCTTCCCAATACACTTAACAGATTAATTTTAAAGTCTTCCCCAAGTCCCAGTACCGTCTAGGGCTCGAGAAGGCTTGGGCCTGTTGTGTGCAGGGTGGGGCAGCTGTGGGGGCTCCATCCAGGAACTCTTTCATAGGGTGGCATGGCGCCCTCTTCCTGCCATCAGACGCCTTGCCCATGCTCTGAGCGATGGTTGGTCTGGGAAAGGGAGTAAGACGTCCCAGTTGATGAGTCTTCCTGGGCAGTGTCTTCTATTGTGGAAAAGTCGACGGTGTGCCTAGTGCCCCACTGGCTGGCCCCAGGTGGCTGGTCATGAGAGTCTTCCTTGCCACCCACTCTTCCTGATGGAGCTGCTCAACCCCACTGCTTGGCCCAGTTCCAGGCTAGAAACCAGGATCCTGCATTGCAGCTGGGTGTCCAGTGTCAGCGGCTGCCTGACTCTAGCTTTGAGCCCTTGTGCCCCCAGGTACCCCGGCTCATGGGATTCCATCCTGTGGTCCTGAAGACTCCCTGAGGTGCGGGTGTCTCAGCAAGTGGTGATTTGACCCACATGGTCCCCAGCTAGGAGCCTGGCTGTCCCCTTGACTTCTCTCCCTCATCCCACATCTGCTCCACTATCAAGGTCTCCTGATGCTTTCCCTAAAATCTCAGGTCAGCCTGGCTCTGTTCCCACCTCCTCAGCCCTCTCCAGGCCTGGAAGGCCAGTCGTTCTTCCTGCCTTCTTGCTCTTCCTGCCCTTAGAAACCCTCCCTAAACGACTAGATGGGGTAGAGACCCTGCGACTGCTCCTGCACCCGCCCCCATCCCGGGACTGCACCTAGGAGAAATCATCCGTTAGGTTGGTATGGAGCTCGTGTGGGTCTCTGCACTCCTTGAGGGCAGACCTGAAGTCCAGTTTATCTGTGCACCCAGCTCCTAACCCAGGGCCTGGCCCTGAGAAGCTGCTTAGTGAACTGTCCGTGTGTGGCTGGGAGAGCAATACAACCAAGAATCACTGGGCATCATGGGCCAGCATCATACAGGCCAGTCACATAGTGTATTAGTCAGGGTTCTCTCAGGAAACAGAATCGGCAGGAGACCTCTGTCAATAATATGACATTTTAAAAGAGTTTCTCACACGACCGTGGGGATGCACAAGTCCAGGTTCCTCAGGCAGGCTGCAAACCAGTGGCTCCGATGAAAGCCTGATGAAGGGTCGTTGATGAGTTTCTGGGAGAAGTTGCCTGTCCAAGGACGAGCTGGGAAATTCTCTCTGAATGTTGAAATCACTTCCACTTTTAAGTCATTCAACTGATTGGATGAAAGCACCACCCATTGATAATGTAATCTCCTTGATTGATGCAGATGTAATCAGCCATCCATGCAGTAAACTCACTGGTGATTGAAGTCCATAAATGCTCTTGTATTACAATTAGCCCAGTGCTTGCTGGAACAAACACCTGGACACAACTACTTGGCCGAGTTGACACATTAGCCTAACCATCACACATGGCATTGGAAACCCCAGCAAGCCTGGAGGCCCCTGCCCTCGCCCCAGGGTGAGAGGGTACCCAGGGAAGATGGCTCTGCACCTTTGCGTGGCACAGAGAAGAACCGTCTGGAAGATGTGCAGGCTTGGAGGTTTGAATCCTAGAGGGGCCCATTTTCTTCTGCCATACCTCACCTCACTTCTTCCTCTCAAGACCTTCTCCATGGCCGCCTGCTCCCCAAACCTCCTCGGCATTTCCCTGGGGTGGGGCCATTTCCCAGCCTTCCTCACTTCTCAGACTTCTGTTGCCCTTGGCTCCAATGCCCTGGCCCTGCAAGGGTAAGGCCTTTTGGGTAGGGCCTAGATGTCTTCTTCAGGACAACTTTGAGGGCTTCTTTCCCCACCAGGAACAGTATCTCCTATTGTTGCCCCTGGTCTGACTCTGTTCTGACCACGGTAGGGAGCTCGTATCAGTGGTGGCCTCTGCCCCACCGTGGGTGGGTCTGCAGGTGGTCTTATTCCTCACTGGAGCCCTGGGCAGCAGACCCTGGACTTCAGCCCCACCTCTTACCTGGGTTTGGGGGAGAGGGGTGGGAGTGACAATCAGGCTGCCTTCCAGCTTCATAGTACCTGCCCCCAGTCCGCATAATGGAGCCCTTGTTCCTGGCTCCTCTTGGTCCTCCATCTTCTCCATGGGAACAGGATCTAGTGCCATTCACTCTGCTATCCCCATCCTTGATCACCAGGAATCCTGAGAATAGTAATCGATTCTAAACACTGAATGCCCCCTGTATTAGCTAAAGGGGTGCCGATGCAAAGTACCAGAAATCTGTTGGCTTTTATAAAGGGTATTTATTTGGGGGTAGAAGCTTACAGTCACAAGGCCATAAAGAGTAAGTTACTTTCCTCACCAGTCTTGGAGCAAGATGGCCGCTGGTCTCTGCAAGGGTCCAGCCTTCCTCCTCCGTGGTCCCAGATCTTTCCGATCTTAGCTGTAGGCTAGCATAAGGATCATCTCTTTCCCTGGAGCTCCTTTCTTTCTGGGGTTTTTCAGCTATTCAGGGCTCTGGTCTCTTCAGCTGCAAACTCAGGCAAATGGCTCGGCTCTCTCCAGGGGGCTCCAGCGTCCAAAACTAAACTCTGTGTTCTCCTTCTCCGTGTGTTTATTTCCCTGTCTTTGATTGAGCATGTGTTTACAGAGCCCACAAAGGGTGTGTGTGTGTGTGTGGGGGGAGAACTCAAACTGAGTCGCCCTAATGATGTGGTCAAATAAAAGCCTTCATCTTGACTTAATCAAGTAAAAGTGAAACCTCTGAATCTAATACAATCTAATATGCCCAGAGGAACAGACCAGTTTACAAACACAATCCAATATCTATTTTTAGAATTCATAATACCAAACTGCCACACCCCCCACGTGCCAGTCACAATTTGCATGTCATTTTTTTTTTTAAGATTTATTTATTTACCCCTCCTCCCCATCATCGTTTTTGTGCTCACTGTCTGCTCTCTGTGTGTTCTTCTGTGTCTGCTTGTCTTCTCTTTAGGAGGCACCAGGAACCAATCCTGGGACCTTCCGGAGTGGGAGAGAGGCACTCAATCTCTTGCACCACCTCAGCTCCCTTGGTCTGCTGCGTCTCTTATTGTCTGTCCTCTGTGTCTCTTTTTGTTGTGTCATCTTGCTGCGCCAGCTCTCCACGCGGGCCAGCACTCCTCTGCGGGCCAGCATGCCGCACAGGCCAGCTTGCCTTCACCAGGAAGTCCCCAGGAATCGAACCCTGGACCTCCTATATGGTAGACAGGAGCCCAATCGCTTGAGCCACATCTGCTTCCCTGCATGCCATTTAAAGATAACAAAGCTGAAGGTGTACAGTTCCTCTTCTCCTTTTGTAGGCAAGGGACAGACCCTTTGGGAGAGGACATGGCAGAGATAAAGTCAAAGCCCAGAGGACTGCCTCAGGCAGGGGTGTGTAGCGTGTACCTAGGTCTGGCAGGATCTCAGGTCTCAGCTATTCTTTATTCCTATTTTAACTTGTTTTGAGGTGTCAATGCTTTGTCCCTCCAGTCTGCCCACTGGCTCCATTCTTTCTTCCAGCTCCCACTCATGGAATGGAGGCTCTGCACTGGGCACAGCATGCTGAGAACACTCGTGCCCGTTGCCACTGTCCCCCGTAAGGCAGTGGTTCCCCATCAGGGGAGGCAAGCCCAGGCTCCTACCTGTCCTCCCCACCCTCCGAGTGCTCATTTCCTCTACCAGAGATGTCAGTCAGAGAACAGCTTGCCTTGTCTCTACCCCCCTCCTAGCTCCAGAGCCCTGGTTCAGAAAGTTTGCCTGAAGAGAGAAACAGGACATAACATATTTACCTCCTACTCTCTTACCAAGGGAGAGACTTCATTTGCAATAGTGAGTGAAGAAATTGGAGCCTAAAGGTGATCTCACGAACTGCAGAGGTTGTGGTGAAAGGCAACTGAGAGGAGATTCAAGATACAGGCTGAACTGCAGGCCTGGTGGTTTGTGGGAGAGAATCAGGAATAAGACAGCTGGGAGGAGACCTCCTGGGGTTCAGAACAAAACTCAAATCCTGACCTCAGAAACTACTCCTTCAAAGGAGCTTCCCAAAGCTGCACTTCCTGGAGGCTTGACACTGCGGGGGCCAGATGGATCTCACTAAAATAACCCAGCCAGCCACTGAAGTTATAAACAAGCACCTAACAATAACAAGTTGGGGAGGAGGGCAGTACCCAGAGCTCTTAGGATATATTATCTAAAATGTCTAGTTTCCAACAAAAAATTACAAGGCATGCAGAGACACTGGAGAGTATGACCGATGAACTGGAAAAATAAAACTGCCTGTGAGAGATCAGGTATCTGATTTATTGAAAAAGACTGTAAAGTACTCCCCGTAAACCTGTTCATAGAACTAGAGGAAACCACGATTAAAGAAGTAGAGGCAGGGTGCCACGGCCCGTGCATTGGGGCCTGGTGGCCCTGCCAGTGGCAGCCACTGCCAACCCCGCCCTGCAGCCACTGCCACTGCCGCCGCCTTGGGACCGGCTGTAGGGTCAGGCCACTGTGTGCAAGGAGGCGACATGTCCCTCTGTTGTGTGGTACTCTTGGCCACACGTGTATGGAGTTTCTGAAGGGCCATGGAGATGACTGCCAGGCACAGCATGGCCTTTATGCAAACAGGTGGACTGCAGAAACCCATTCCTGCTCCACCAAGATACCCCCATAAGAGTGGCTAAACTGGCCACAGAAGTGTTGAATTGAAATCCACAGGGCATTTTACAAGAGTTCTGACCTGGTTGGGGTAAACCTCAGTGCACTTTATAATACCTCCGTATTACTGGATTGAAGAATCTCTGCTGCTTGTTAAGAGGTTCACTTCATTTCCCATTACTCCCACCTTCATATTCAAAGCACTGAGAATTTCAAGTGGAGTATATTGAAGTAGACTTTAGCTTCTTTACATCATTTCTGTATTCAATTTTTAAAATTCTTTTATAACCCTCTTGAGTGTTTTTTAACTAAATTAATCTGGCTTGAATGAACCACCCGGCTCCTGTGGAGGTAACATACAAGAACATGAGATTTCTTATCACACACAATCCAACCACTGCAAACTTAACCATATTTATAGAGGCACTTAAGAAGGATGGAGCTACCATAACAGTAAGAGTATGTGGAGCAACTTACGACACAGCTCTTGTGGAGGAAGAAGGCATCCGTGTTCTTGACTGGCCTTTTGCACCGCCATCCAACCAGATTGCTGATGATTGGTTAAGTCCTGTAAAAATGAAGTTTCTTGAGGACCCTGGTTGCCCCCTTGTTGTTCATTGTACTACAGGTCTTGGGAGAGCTCCAGTGCTTGTTGCCCTAGCATTGATTGAAGGTGGGAGGAAATATGAAGATGCAGTACAGTCATGAGGCAAAAGTGGTGTGGAGCTTTTAACAGCAAGCAACTTTTGTATTTGGAGAAGTATCATCCTAAAATGCAGCTGTGCTTCAGAGACTCCCAATGGTCACAGAAACAACTGTTGCAGTCAATAAAATTGGGGTGCCTGATGCTATTGCCTTGGAAGTGGAACTTGAGAGAGGACCTAATGTACTGTACATGTTAGCCAACATGTTGGTGAATAAGCCTAACGAAGCTTCCATTGGGGTACTGAAAAGCAGTTTTACCAGGCTACAAGTCTGACAGAATTGCAACCTCTACGGATTACAATCAGCCTATTTGGACACTTAGCAAAAGATTCTTTCTGGTCAGCATTTAAAATGGGCTTATTGTTTGTAACAATTGACCTTTCCTGAAATCATGCAGGATTGTTATAAGTCTTCTTTAAATCTATTCCCATGTCAGAGTCTTAATATATAGAGTGATTAGGTACCAAAACACCCAGCACAATACTTGTACATTTTTAATATCATACAGAACTTAAAATCCCAGGAACTATGAACACTCTAGACCTTGTGTGGTTTACTCCTTCATTCATTTCAAGCGCTGACAGCAGGGCCTATGTGGTTATTTGCCTGTTCACTTTATGCTCACATCTCCCACGTTCTTACCAGTATACATTGGGTCTGCACAGCCATTGAATTTTGTTGGATTTTTATCAGGTCTTATGCAAATTATTTAATTTCTATCTATAAGTCTTTTGTGACTTTAGAGAAAACCTCCACTTTTGAAAATCTGCATTGTACAGAAGCACGTCTTTAATATTTTCAGACAAAAAAGACCTACAATTAATTTAATGTTTGTACTTTGGGGTGCAACTTAATGGGAAGGGCCTGACAAATGAATGAGAGGGGCTATTAAACATTTTTAGTAAAACATTTCTTTCATCTTGTACAGAACATGTACAATATGCTCTTTAATTTAGTAAATACATATTTTTAAAAGGTAGAGATGCTTTGTTATGGTAGCTACAATTCCTAATTATAAAATTCTGAAATTCTTGTGATTTTTCCCATATATTTTGGAAGTCGTTTACCAACTATTATTTTTGTTTGAAGTGTGATTTTTTTCCCTTCTCTTCCCAACCTCTTGCAAAAAGGAAGTAGGTTTCTGCTAATGAATTTAGCAGACATCTACTATTTTATATGCTTTTTTTTTTTTTACCGGGAGGTCCCAGGGATCGAGCCCAGGTCCCTCCATATGGCAGATGGACACCCAACCATTTGAGCCACATCCGCCCCCCTATTTTATATGCTTTTTGAGCTGTGTAACTTATTTGGAACTTGATAATTTGTTTTATTATGTAATTTATAAAATGGTGATGTGTATTAGTTCAACCATATATTTATACTGTCTTGGAATGTGTGGTTATAGTTCTGTGGGGGAAATAATTTGCTAGTGTTTACCAGCTTGTAAAAACCTAGAGTAAGAGCTTAAACATCTAAATAAATAATGAAGTGAAAAAAAAAAAAAAAAAGAAGAAGTAAAGAAAGCCATAATGTTAATGCCATACCAATGAGAATATCAATAAAGAGATAAAAATTGTGGGGGGAAAAAAAAGAGCCAAATGGAAAATTATGGAGTTGAAAATTACAATAACTGAAATAAAAATTAACTAGAGGGGCTCAGCAGTAGATTTGAACTGGCAGAAGAAAGAATAAGTGAACTTGAAGATAGATCGATAGAGATTATGCAATCCAAAGCTTCACAGAAATGTGGAACACTATCAGGCACACCAACTATCTTAGTTTGCCAAAAGGGGCTGCCTATGCAAAGCACCAGAAATTTGTTGGCTTTTATAAAGGGGGTTTATTGGGGATAAAAGCTTACAGTTCCCAGGCTGTGAAAAGTCCAACTCAAGGCACCATAAGAGGTGCTTTCTCACCAAAGTCAGCTAACATGTTGAAGCAAGATGACTGCTGATCTCTGCCCAGGTTTCAGCTTTTCCCTCCAGGCTCACCCTTTCCACTTGAGCTCCGTGGGCCCGGTCTCTTAAGGCTTCGTGCTTAAGTGATCCTGTAGTCCTCTCTATCCTGGGCATAGGGCTTGTTTCTTTCCTGGCTTCCTGTATCATTCTTGGCTGTTCTGTGCTCTTCCCAATTTCAGCTGTAAGCCATCAGGAAAATGGCTCATCTCTCCTCGGGGGGCCTCAACTGTTTGAGCCTTCTCCTTTCTGTACAGCAGGATCAAAAATGATCCTCTCTTCCTGTGTCTGTCTCCATCAGACTTTCTCTGTATTTGTTTATATCAGACTCAGCAAGGGGGCAGAGACCCAACCTGAGTTATGCCTTACTGATGTAGCCCGATCAAAGGCCCTAAAGTGATCTTATCAAGTAATCTAATCAAAGGCCCCACAGCTGAATTTAACACAATCAAAGGGTATCACACCCAGAGGAATTAGCTTACAAACATAATCTTTCTCTTTTTGGGATTCATAAAATAATCTCAAACTGCCACACCAACATATGTAGAATGGGAATACCAGAAGGAGAGGGAAAGGAGATAAAGGAGCAGAAAAATGTTTTTAAAAATGACTAAAAATGTCCTAAATTTATTGAAAAACCATAACATACACATTCAGAAAACTCAACAAAATCCAAGTAACATAAACACAAAGAGCCACAAACAGACACATCATAGTAAAAAAATGCCAAAAATCAAAGACAAGGAGAAAAATCTTGAAAGCAGCAAGAGTAAAACAACTCATTCCTTACAAAGGAACCCCAATATGATTAACAGCTGACTTCTCGGCAGAAATAATGGAGACCAGAAGGCAGTGAGATAACATATTCAAAGTGCTCAAAGGAAAAAAAATCATCAATAACCTTATATCCAGCAATTTCCTTCATTTCAATAAAAAAGGTAAAATAAAGACTTCCCCAGATAAACAAAAATTGAGGGAAATTGTTGCTGGCAGACTTGCCTTACATGTAATAGTAAAGGAAGTTCTTCAGGCTCAAAGTAAGTGATTCCAAACAATAATCTGAATCCACATACACAAAAAACAAAGAAACCCCATAAAGGTAATTATGAAAAACAGTAGAGATGAATATATTTTCCTCTTTCTTTTTAAAAATGATTTAAAAAGGAATTGTATACAGTAATATATATATAATGTATTGTTGAGCCTATAACATATAGAAATGTAATATATTTGCCAATAACAGCACAAGGCTGGTGGATGGGAGCAAAGCTATCCTGGGCTAAGTAAATGACCACAGGAGGTAAAGTAATAGTTATGACATTGCTGGGTTTGTAATATTAATAGATATAATATGTACATCAATTATACCACAAAAGGGGAGAGAAAGGAATGGAGCTATATATGAGTAATGTTTCTATATATCACTGGAATTAAACTAGTTTAAATCAGAAGCTGATTCAGATAACAAGATATATATGGTAAGTCCTAGAACAACCATTAAAAACTTTTTCAAAATTTAGTAAACATTAAAGAATTAAATGCTACTTTAGATGATATTTACTTACTGCAAAAGAAAAGAAAGCAATAAAAAAAATAGTGGAACAAAAAAAGACAAGTAACTTATAGAAAACAAAGTAAAATGGCAGACATTAACTGTATCAATAATAACATTAAGTGTAATGGGGTTCAACAATCCAATCAAAAGTTAGAAATTACCAGACTGGATAAAAAACATGACCTAACTATATGCTATCTATGGAAGACACACTTTAGATTCAAGGACACAAGTAGACTGAGAGTTAAAAAGGTGGAGAATGGGCGGAGGCGCGCGCGTGCACAGGCGACGCGCGGAGGGAGGAGGCAGAGCCGCGCAGCTGCCGCCAGGTCCGCTGTTGGTCCACGCCGTCCGCCCAGCGTCCGCCGCCGCCATGGGAGTGCAGGTGGAGACCATCTCCCCCGGAGACGGGCGCACCTTCCCGAAGCGCGGCCAGACCTGCGTGGTGCACTACACGGGGATGCTTGAAGATGGAAAGAAATTTGATGCCTCTCAGGACAGACACAAGCCCTTTAAATTTACTCTAGGCAAGCAGGAGGTGATCCGAGGCTGGGAAGAAGGGGTTGCCCAGATGAGCATGGGTCAGAGAGCCAAACTGACTATCTCCCCAGACTACGCCTACGGTGCCACTGGGCACCCAGGCATCATCCCACCAAACGCCACTCTCGTCTTTGACGTAGAGCTTCTAAAGCTGGAATGACAGGAACGGCCGCCTCCCTCCACTCCCTGTACTTGGATCTGCCATGGAGGGATCTGGCGCCTCCAGACACGCGCACGTGAACCCATATGGAGCTTTTCCTGATGTTCCACTATACTTTTTGTATAAACATCTGCCCAGACTGAATGTGTTCTGTCACTCAGCTTTGCTTCCAACATCTCCCATTTCCTCTTCCCCTTTCTCCTCGTATATATTGACTTAAACGATATGCCATAAACCTCAAATTATTCAATTTTTGTTTTGGTTTTGGGGTGGAGATTCAGTTTCACTCTTTTGGATCTAGGTTTCCAGTTAAGTGTATGTTCAGGTATTAACAGCACAAACAATGGGTTAACTTTAGAATAGGAATTGGTGTTGGGGGGAGGGGGTGCAAGAATCTTTATTTTATTATTTTTGGGGGTGAAATTTTAATCTATTATATATTAAACATTCTTGCTGCTGCACTGCAAAACCATAGCAGATTTGAGGCACTGTTGAGGGCTGAATCTCCAAGTTGAGAGATGCCCTTGCGTTGCATTAAAAGCCCTACCCAAAACTGAAGTGGAAAAGGGGAGAGCCTTTGCCTCCACCAGCCCCACTCGATCCTCCCCTCAAACCCTCTGCCTTTTGAAAGCAGATAGTTTTCACTGCGGTGTTGGACACTACAGGGATCTGTCCCCGGGCCAGCAGGGACCTCTGAAGCCTTTTCCATGGCCTGGTTTTTTTTTTTTTTTCCTCCATACTGTGGTTTTTCTAATGGATTTTCAGGACTTTTGTACTCTTCTCATAGCTGTCAAAGCTCCACCACTTCCTAAATTTTAAGAACTTTTAATTGAAAGTTTCAATTGAAGGTGCTGTTTGTAGACACTTACCACCCAATGAAAGCCCAGCGGTCTGATAAATCCTTGAGTGTTCTCTTAAGAAAATGATGCTGGTCATCGCAGCTTCAGCATCTCCTGTTTTTTTTGATGCTCAGCTCCCGCTGCTGATCTCCCAAGTATCCTGGCTTTTCTTTCTCCCTCTCACCCCTTTGCTGACCTGTGTAGTGATTTGGTGAGAGAAACTGTTGCTGCCCCACCTTCCCATCTCCCACACCACATATGAGTTTGACTTATTGCAATAAAAGTGCTTTATGCTGGCTTTTCTCAAAAAAAAAAAAAAAAAAGGTGGAGAATGTATGTCATGCAAACACCAACCACAAGGATGCCGGAGGGGCTACATTGACATGAGACAGAATAGGCTTTAAAACCAAAAAATATATATATATATATATATATATTATTAGAGATAAAATGGACCATTTTATGGTGATAAGAGGGTCAATCCACCTGGAAGATATAACACTTATAAACAGATATGCATCAAATAGCAGAGCACCAAAATAAAAGAAGCAAAACCTGATAGAAATGAAGGCAGAAATAGACAATTCAACAATAATAGTTGGAGACTTCAGTCTCCCACTTTCAGTAATGGATAGGATACTTAGAGGACTAAAAAGGAAATAGAACCCTTGAATAACACTCTAAACCAATTAGATCTAAGAGATATCTATAGAGCATTCTATCCAACAACAACAGAATGTGTATTTTTCCTCAAGTGAAATAGAACATTCTCCAGGATAAACCATATACGAAGCCATGACAGCTTTCAACAACGTAACAAGGATAGAAATAATACAAAGTATGTTCTCTGACAATGATGGAATGAATTAGAAATTAATAGCAGGACAAAATTTGGGAAACTCACAAATATGTGCAAGTTAAACACTCCTAAGTAACTAGTGGGTCAAAGAAATTTAAAAAACAAAATCAGAAATACTTAGAGACAAATGAACATACAACATAACAAAACTTACGGGATGCAACTAAAATAGACCTTAGAGGGAAATTTATAGCTATAGTTGCCTATATTAAGAAAAAAGAAAAAATTAAATCAATAGCCTAATCTTACATCTTAAGACAGTGGAAAAAAGAAGAGCAAGCTAAACCTAAAGCAAACATAAGGCAGGAAATAATAAAGATTAGAGCAGAATTTATTGAAAAAGAGAATAGAAAAAGCAACAGAGAAAACCATTGAAACCAAAAGCTGGTTCTTTGGAAAGATCAACAAAATTGACAAACCTGTAGCTAAACTGACCAAGAAAAAAAAAGAGCAAAGACTCAAATTACTAGAATCAGAAATGAAAGAGGGAACATTAGCAATAAAAAGATTATAAAGAAATACTATGTACAAATGTAGGCCAACAAATTAGACAACTTAAATGAATTGGGCAAATACCCAGAAAGACAAACTATTGAAACTGACTCAAAAAGAAATAGACAATTTAAATAGACCTATACAAGTAAAAAGGTTGAAATAATAATAAAAAATTTACCCATAAAGCAAAGCTAGATGGTTTCATTGTTTGAATTCTACCAAAAAGAATGAATAGCAATTCTTCACAAAATGTTCCAAAAATAGAAGCAGAGGGAACACTTCACAACTCATTCTCTGAGTCCAGTATTACTCTGATACCAAAACCAGACAGAGACCTCACAAGAAAAGAAAACTACAGGCCAATGTCTTTTATGAATATGGATACAAAAATTCTCAACATAATATTAACAAACTGAATCCAGCAACACACAAAAAGAATTATACACCATGACCGTGGTAGTTTGAGACTGTATGTACCCCAGAAAATTGTGTTCTTAAAGCTGGTCCATTCCTGTGGGTGTGAGCCTATTGTAGTGCAAAGGATTTTTAGATGTAACAACAAAAGTACAAACAATAAAAGAAAAATAAGTTGGACTTCATCAAAATTTAAAGCTTTTATGCTTCAAAGGACATAATCTAGAAAGTGATAAGGAACTTGTATTAAAAAAATATAGTCTACAGTGTATATATCCATACATACTATACCATACTAATATTATACTATTATTATATTATTGTTATATATTAGTTATATTATACTGTATTCTATTATTATTACAATAAAAAGACAAATGACTTAGTCCCTTGCCCAAAGGATCTTATTAGGCATTTCTCCAAGGAAAATATACAAATGACCAGCACATGCATGAAAAAATGCTCACCATTGTTAGTCATAAGGGAAATGCAAATGAAAAGCACGATGAGATACTACTTGACACACACTAGTTTAGCTAGAATGAAAATGTCAGATAATGACAAGTGTTGATGAGGATGTGGAGAAATTGGAACTCTCATACACTGCTGGTAGGAAGGTACATTTGTATAGCCGCTTTGAAAAACAGTCTGGTAATTCCTCAAATTGTTAAATATAGAGTTACTTAGGACCCAGCAATTCTACACTACGTCTACCCACAAACTTGTGCATGAATTTATATTGGCATTGCTCACAACAGCCAGCCCAAATGGTTGGAAACAACCTAAATGTCATCAACTGAAAAATGAGTAAAGCAAATGCAGTCCACCCATAAAAAGGATATTTCCGGATGCATGCTGCACCATGGGTGACCCTTGAAAACATGCTCAGTGAAAGAAGCCAGTCACAAAAGACCATATATTTTTATTTCATTCATAAAAAATGTTCAGAACAAGGAACTCTATAGAAACAGAAAATAGACTGGTGGTTGCTTTGGAGTGGAGGAAATGAGGGGTTGTCGGGAGGTGAGAGCTAAAGGGTGCAGGGTTTCTTTCTGGGGTGATGGAAATGTTCTAAGATTGGCTATGGTGATGGTTGCACAGATCTGTGATTATTCTAAAAGCTATTGGATCATACACTTTAAATGTGTGAATTATATCTCAATAAGGCTGTTAAAAAAAAAACACAATAGAAATTGCCAACTTTCTCAGACTATATCATAGCATTTTCAAAGACAGGCCATCTCATGTAATTTTCTCACTCTTCACTACGGGCCATGTAGGCACAGGACACTGCCCAAAGCCTTCTCCTAACTTTGAGAAAAGCTATTTAATCTCTAGATGTACATATCTAACAGGATCTCAAGCTGGTCTTTTCCTATTAACCCAGGTTTGGAATCAAAGCTGATGATGAAAGGCAGTAAATAAGCCATATACTGTGCTTGGGGATTAGCCCACAAGCTATCAGCAACCTCATCGTTGAAGGGGTCTCTGAGACACGCCATTCTGTCAGAACCGAAACTTTGCATAGATTGGCTGGCTGTTTATCAAAGCTGTTTTCTCTCTTCCTGGGCTAAGAGCTGGACTACACTTGCCAGCCTCCTTTGGCTGGAAGGTGTGGCTAACCGTCTGGGCTCTAACCAATGGAACGTGAGTGAGAGGGATTCTCTGTGCTCTTCCCCCTCCCACCAGTTTGGTTAATGCAGATGGTCCTGGTGACCTTGGAAAGCACATGCTGAAGATGGAAGGGAGCTGGCCCTGAGTCGCTGCTTGGGGGAGAGTAACCAGTGAATGGGAACACCCATATTTAGACTTTCCCTGACTGAGAAATAAACATCACGCTTGAGTCCTTATTCATTTTAGAGTCCTTTGTAGAAGACTGGGTCTCCCTTGGGGAATACAAGGGAGACTCAGTGGTGAGCACCGTTTTCCCCCTCATGGAAAAATGCCAGGGGAAGCCTGGGGTTGGGGAATATGGAATGAAAGCACATCTGAGGAGGGGTGAGGGCATTTTATTCTCTTATTGGATATCTGCTTGTCCAGTGGACTTGCACTGCCTTGTCCTGGTGAGCAGCAGTTGACGGAGGGCAGATGGGACTGGGGAGCACGGTGCTACAGGGTCACCAGCCCCTCCAAGCCACCAGAGGCACGACAGCTGTGACCAGTGTGGGCAGGGGAAGGTGATCAGCTCTGAATTTATCTGAGATGAACGTCCTTTAAAAATAAACAGGCTTTAGTCTTAAACACCATAGACTCGGTGCTGAAAACAAAGGTGACAAGAAAGCCTTGGAATCTGGCTAAGATGTCATTCAGGGACTCCTGCCTAGCAGGAAGGAGGAGTTCAACATATCCCACTTGGATAGAGCTTTGGAAGAAATGCAACTTTTCTATTTATATTCCCAAAAATTTGAGACTCCTCAATAAACCAGTTTCACGTAATTCACTTAAATTATGGAAAAAACACAGCTATGAAATTGCTAAATAGCAAAAGCAGCAAAACTCCTGGTAGTCTCAATCCTAAAGGAGGTTTTAGGGCATGAAAAGCCATATGTGAGAGCAATGCCAACTTCCTGGTGCCATTTAGAAGAAATTTTAGAATCAGAATTTTAAAAAAGCCAACAATAAGTCACATCTAATGTGCACCTGCTGCATTTCAGACCTAGGGGAGCAAGGAGGTTGCAAGCAAAATGTTGGAAAACAATTTTATACACAAACAATAACCAAAAAAGGGTGAGAGTAGCTATACTAATATCAGACAAAATAGACTTTAAATGCAAAACTATTATGAGAGACAAGGACACTATATATTAATAAAAGTGGTAATCTATCAAGAAGAAAGAACAATCATAAATATTTATGCCGATGACTAGGGTGCCCCAAAATTCATGAGACAAACAATGGTAAAACTAAGGGAAGAAAGAGATGCCTCTGCAATCATAGTGGGTGACTTTAATACACCATTATCACCATTAGACAGAACATCATGCTATAAGGTTAATAAAGAAATGGAAACCTTGAATAATACGTTAAAGGAACTAGACCTAATAGACATATACAGAACATTACACCCAAATGCGGCAGGATATACAACTTCTCAAGTGCACATGGATTATTCTCCAGGATAGACCACATGCTAGGTCACAGAACAAGGCTCAACCAATTTAGAAAGATTGAAATTATACAAAGTAATTTTTCTGACTACAATGGAATGAAGCTCAAAATTAATAAGTGGCAGAAAACCAGAATAGGCACAAATACATGGAAGTTAAACAACACACTTTTTTTTTTTTAATAGGTGCACTTGAAATAACAGACTTTATTTTTTTATTTTTTATTTTTTTTAAAAGATTTTATTTATTCATTTATCCCCCCCTTGTGAGCTGGTTGGGGGGGTGGACTATCCATGGAACTAGGGGAGGGCTAGAGGAATGAACAGGTGAACCGTGGGGAGGTAGAGATCTGCGGTTGAAAATACAATTGTAGGAATGTTCTTTTGGCAAATATGGCAAGGGAGAGTCACAGGTGCACAGTGTTCATGGTGGGGGGATGTGTGGGAAACTGCATCTGGGGCATATGTCTATGGAATATGAATGTGTTCATCTTGCCATAGGATATTATTTCAGTGGCTGGAGACCCACACAATAAACAACAAAATATTAAACTCCCATCCTGGGGAGTCCTGCTATATTCTCAAATATAGGAGCAAGAATCTCTTGAGTACATAGGCAGTTTCTAATAAAAGAAAACAGACCAATATGTCAAGCCCTCAATATTAATGCAACTATGAATCTTATTCTTGTAAAATTGAAACTTAGCCTAATAATAACTATTGCCTAAGAGTTACCTCCTGAAAACCTCCTTGTTTTTCAAGTGTGGCCTCTCTCTAAGCCAAACTCAGCAAATAAATGTGCTACCTTCCCCTTGGCATGGGACATGACTCCCAGGGATGAGCCTCCCTGGCACCAAAGGATTAATACCAAGCACCAGCCAGTGATGCATTTGGAAAAAGACCTTGACCAAAAGGGGGAAACATCAAATGCAAACGAGTTTTTATGGCTAAGCGATTTCAAAGTGAGTTGGGAGGTCATTCCAGAGGTTACACTTTTACATGTCTCAGGCAGATCTCACTAACTACCACTGTGAGCACAAGCCTCAAATAAGGGTGCCCCTGAGGGCTCTAGAGCCATCTAGAGCCATCTGGATGGTCAAGGCACAGAATCCCTTGAAATCAGCATCCTATGGGTGGGCCTTACCTTGAAATATTGACAACCTATTTCCCCATTGTAACAGAGTTAGACTCATTTATAATTTCCCTGCACATGAGTCTTCTACCCTTTTTATTTGAGCTTATGTTTATCTCTTTACCCATTAAATATATTTATCAGAGACTTAAATCTTCAGTCTGTTCCTATGCCGGTTGAGCCCTGAATCTCAGCAGAGTTGCAGCCAGCACCTACTCTCCTGATCATCGGAATCACCCAGGACAACTAACAAAACAATGATGATGGACAGCCCCCTTCCCCAAAATCAGAGAGTATCTACAACTGCAAGCAAAACAGTTCCTTCCACCTGCCCCTCAAGATCTAAGCCCCCTCTGACTCTGAGGCCGAGCCAGCATCACCATCCCCAAGTCCTCAAGACCGAGGAATGAACCAACATAAGGGGTGGATGCAACCACGGACAAAGTAAACTCTTTACTATTGTAGTAAGGGAAGAACATGCAACACTGTTATAAAGATTGTGGTTCCCAGAGGTTCCGAGGGGAGGGGGAGGGAATGACAGGCGGAGCACAGGGCATTCTCAGGGCATTGGAATGAAGTGTGAACCACAAGGTAAACTCTAGACCTTGATTAGCAGCAATGCTTCAATATGTATTCATCAAATATAACAAATTTCCACACAGTTATAAGGCGTTATTAAAAGGGGAAGATGGCGGGGGGGTGGGGGGGTGGAGTATATGGGAATCCCTTATGCTTTCGATGTAACTTTTCTGTAATCTTAAACTTTCTTTAAAAATAAAGTTTATTATATATAAAAAAGAATCAGAATGAGAAAACAACAACTCACATCTGATGTACACCGTGGTAGATACTGAAGGCAGTAATGGTGAGTAAGACAAAGACTTTGCTCTCATGGGAAACACATTCTCGTGGGGGAAGAAGGACCAGAAACCTGTCTACATATCCTATAATTTCAAAGTAGTGCAGGGAAGGAGGACAGAGTGGGAAAGAAGGTAGCCCTTTACTACTGTGGTCAGCGAAGGCCCCTCTGAGAGTTGGCAGCAAGCAGAGGCCTGAAGGAAATGAAGCCATTCAGCTTCAAACTTTCATTATGGTGCTGAAGAGGGAGAGTTATTAAAATCTGCACTTAGTGTTAAAATTGATGACGTGTTAGACTTAAAGGAATAGCTATTTTTCTCGCTTTTGGAATTATACTGAATATACAATTTTATATCTTTCGTGAAACTGACTTACTGTGATATACATTTCATCGTTTTAAAAAATCTTACTTGATGGCAAGATTTTTTATGATTTCATAATATTTCGTGGTCTGGAAGTATGTACCATATAGCTCTTCCTCCATGGCTGGTGATTTATATTGAGTTTTCTCTTTTCAGTTTTTAATAGTTTGATAGAATTTACATGCAGTGAAATGCACAGAACTTAAGTGTCTAGTTCAAGGCACTTTGACTAACGTATGTATCCTTGAAACTACCGCCCGGTCGAGATGCTGAACATCTCTATCATTCTAAGGAGTTCCTGGGTGCCTTCTGCCAGCCACTCACTCCCCACCCCGCCAGAAAGGCACGCTTCTCATTTCTGTTCCCACAGATGAGCCTGGGCTGCTCTAGAACTCCAAGCAAGTGGAATCATAGAGCATGTGCTCCTTTATATCTGGCTTCCTTTGCTTGGCATGATGTTTCCGAGATCCCGCCGTGTTGTCGTGTGTATCTCTAGTTTACTCCTTTTTCCTGGTGGTCAGTGATCCACTCCCTGGAAAGACTTCATCTGCTGATGGCCACGTGGGTTATTTCTAGCTTGAGCAAATGCAAATGAAGCTGCAGTGAACACTCCTGCTCGAGTCGTTTTATGCATTTATGTTTGCATTTCTCTTGGATAAATACCCAGTTGTGGATCTGCTGCATCATAGATAAGATTTATGTTTAACTACAGAAAAAACTATTGGAGAACTGTTTTCCAAAGTGGTTGCCCCATTTTACTTTCCTACCCACAGTGGATGAGAGTGGAAGTGGCTCCACTGTCTAGTCTTCACTTGGTATCATCAGTCATTTTAATTTTAGCCATTCTGGTGGATGTGTAGTAAGTAGTACCTCATAGTGGGTTTTGGTTTTTTTTTTTTAAGAATTTATTGGGAAATGGGGGAAAAGAACAGAGCTTGCTGAGAAATGGGAGAGAAGGATGGAAATACGCACCGAGATTTGGTGCAGGCTCCTCTAGGCAGAGAGAGCGCTTTCATAGTGGTTTTATTTATTTATTTATTTTTTTCCATAGTGGTTTTATTTTACATTTCCGTGATTTTTAACGATGCAGAGATCTTTTTTTGCTTGCCATTAATGGATCTTCTTCCCCCTCCAACATTTTATTATGAACATTTTCAAATGTACAGAAAGTTGAAGAAACTGTCCAGTAAACATTCAAATATCCATCACCTAAATTCTACAATTAACATTTTGCTGTATTTGTTGTATCATATATTCATCCATCTTTCTGTCCATCTTTAATATGTCTTATTTTTCATGCATAGCAATGCAAGTTGAAACATTCCAGCATGCATATCACTGACTGGAGTTCAACAATTTGTTTAGTTCTTTTTTACTGGGGGAAGGGTGAAATCCCCCCAGTGAAATCTATCAGTCTTAAGTGCACTATTTAGTGAGTTTTGACAAATACGTACCCCACCATAACCCAAACCCCTACAAGATACAGAACAGTGCCCTCATCTAGAAATTTCCCTGGTGCCCTTTCCCAGTCCTAAAACCCTTCTGGCAAATCCCTAAAATACAAAGATATTCTGTGATTTCTCCTAAAAGCTTTTATATACAGGTTTCTAATTCATCTCAAATAAATTTTTTTATGTGATGTGGGTGAGATCTAGAATTTTTTTTTCCAGTATGGATATCCAATTGTTTTAGAACCACTCTTGAAAAGACTTTCAGTTTCCCATTAGCTTGCTGGTGACTTTGTCTAACATCGAACGGCTAAATTTGGTTGGTTTACTTCTGGACTCTTTATTCTGTTCCATTGATCTGTTTGCCAGGACCATGCTCTGTGGATTACTGGGGCTTTATAGTAAGGTTTGAACTCGGGGAGTGTAAATTCTGCAACAATGTTCTTCCCTTCAAGAATGCATTAACCGGAGGGGGTGGGTGAAAACGGATAAAAGTAAATAAATAAATAAATAAATCCTTTAAAAAAAATGTAGAGGGGAGGAAGATGTGGACTATAATTAGTAGTAATACTATGACGATGCTCTTTCGTGATTTGTTAAATGTTTCACAGCAATGCAGGGTGTTTGGGGGGGTGATGTGTGGGAGCCCTGTATGATGTTATGCATGTTTGTTTTGTAAGATCACGATGTTTACTGAACACTTATAGTTTATGTATGTTCATGTAGGAATGATAGACTTCAATAAATTGTTAAAAAAAAAAAAAAAAAAAAAAAAAATATCCTTTGATATCCAAGGCCTGCGCTATCCAATACAGTAAGTCACTAGACACGTGGTTATTTAAATTTCAGTTTATTAAAATTAAGTGAAATAAAAACATTTAGTTCCTTAGGTAAAAATCACTACAATTCAAATGTTCAATAGAAGGTTTTTATTATCATAAAGAGTTTTATAGGACAACTCTATTTTAGGTCCTTTGCAATTCTTTACAAGTTTTAGAGTCACCTGATCAATTTCTACAAAAAACCCTGATATGACTATGGTTGGGAAGGCATTGAATCTACAGATAAATTTGGGGTTAATTGACATTTTGATAATATTAAGTCTTCCAATCCATGAACATTG
Organism: Tolypeutes matacus; assembly: GCA_026826555.1. Taxonomy (NCBI): domain Eukaryota; kingdom Metazoa; phylum Chordata; class Mammalia; order Cingulata; family Chlamyphoridae; genus Tolypeutes; species Tolypeutes matacus. The sequence goes on along the minus strand of JAKSZT010054301.1, from coordinate 7,541,210 downwards.
TTTATTTCTCATTTCATTTAGGACTTCTGTAATTTTTTATCAGCAATATTCTGTAGCTATTTTTTAACTTTTTTTTTTTTTTTTTAGGAGTTACCAGTGATTGAACCCAGGACCTTGTACGTGGGAGGCAGGCGCTCAACCACCGAGCTGCATCCGCACCGAATATTCTATATTTTTTAGTGTAGCGGCCTTGCATGTCTTTTTACATATTAATTTATTCTGTGACTTTGCTAAATTAATTTATTGGGTTTAGTAGTTATTCACAGATTCCTTAGGATTTTCTACATGTGCAATCATATTTCTCTTGCATAATTTACTTCTATTTTTTCATTCTGTCTGCTTTTATTTCTTTTTCCTGCTTTTTTTGCACTGTCTAGGACATCTAGTACAATATTATACAAAAATCATAAGCGTGGACAACCTTGCCTTACTGCCAGTCTTTGTGGGAAAGTGTTCAATGTTTCACTGTCAGGAATGATGTTAAGTGCTAGGTTTCTCATAGATGCCCTTTAACAGATTTAGGATGTTCCCACCAGTCTCTAATTTTCTAAGATATATGTATTTTAACATGAATGGATGTTAGATTATGTTAAATGCTTTTCTGCATCAATTTAAATGACCATATATCGTCTCTTTTATTCTGTTAATATGGTGAATTAACCTGTTTAATTTCAAACAATAAACCTAGCTTGCATCCTTGGGATAAACACAATTTGTTAATGCAGTATTATCCTTTTTGTAAAATGTTGCATTTGATTTGCTGAATGTTTTAAGTGTTTTTTTGTATTTATCACACAAAATATTTAAATATTTTAAATATTTTAAGTGTTTAGCAGTAGGGACGTGTAACCGTTGGGAAATTTGATGTAATTATGAATTCCAAAAATATAATTGGATCATGCTTGTAAACTGATCTGTTAATCTGGACATGGTTAGGTTAGGATTAGGGCGTTGAGCCCCACCCCTTGGTGGGTGGGGAATTGAATATT